>JAAAKM020073195.1:95556530-95677297 GCA_010016025.2 Alatinidae sp. Z8VKAUB7J3
GCCTGGTCGAGGTCCCAGATGATGTCTTCGGGGTCTTCCAGGCCCACGGAGATGCGGATCAGGTCGGGGCGCACACCGGCGTCGGCGAGCTGCTCCTCGGTGAGCTGGCGGTGCGTGGTCGACGCGGGATGGATGACCAGCGTGCGGGCGTCACCGATGTTCGCAAGATGAGAGGCGAGCTGCAGGTTCTCGATCACGCTCTCCCCCGCGCGCCGGCCGTCGTCCGCTGCGACGCCGAACGCGAAGACGGAACCCGGTCCGAGAGGCAGGTACTTCGCCGCACGCTCGTGGTGCGGGTGTCCCTCGAGTCCTGCCCAGGTGACGTACGCGACCCGGGGATCGGTGGCGAGCCAGTTCGCGACGACCCGTGCGTTCGCGAGGTGCGCATCGATCCGCTGCGGCAGCGTCTCAATACCCTGCAGCAGATTGAACGCCGCCTGCGGGCTGAGCGCCGGGCCGATGTCGCGGAGCTGTTCGGAGCGGAGCTTGGTGAGGAAGCCGTACTCGCCGAAGTTGTCCCACCATTTGATGCCGCCGTACGACTCGACGGGCTCGGTCATCTGCGGGAACTTGCCGTTTCCCCAGTCGAACGTGCCCTTCTCGATCACGACACCGCCGAGAGTCGTACCGTGACCGCCGAGGAACTTCGTCACGGAGTGGATCACGATGTCTGCGCCGTGTTCCAGCGGGCGTGCGAGGTACGGCGTGGCGAGCGTCGCATCCACGACGAGCGGCACCCCCGCCTCGTGCGCGACGGCGGAGAGCCCCTCGATATCGGCGATCTCGCCCGACGGATTGCCGATCATCTCGACGTAGACGACCTTGGTCTCCGGACGGATCGCCGCAGCGAAGTCAGCGGGGTCGGTCGAGGCGACGAACGTGGTCTCGACGCCGAACCGCCGCAGGGTCACGTCCAGTTGCGTCACCGTCCCGCCGTAGAGCTGGGCTGCAGCGACGACGTGGTCGCCGGCACCGACGAGCGCAGCGAAGGTGATGAACTCCGCGCTCATGCAAAGGCTCTTTTCTTATGTCAAAAGTTTTAGTTTTCGAGGGTAATAGCTTTGTCTGTGGAAAAAATGAATATATTAGGAAGTATGTCAAATGAAGCATACCAATATTTGCGGATCTAGATGTGGGGGCTTGCAAGGGTATGGGTCAAGGGGCACACTTTTTTCTTTTTTATGACACAGGATGGAAGTTCTACCAAGTCTAATTTCAACACTGACTACTATGTTAACGTTTTAATTAAAATATGGAGTTTTATATAAACTCGTTGTGTAAATTTGGTCCCTTATCTTTAGGGCTGCGCTTATCATGTTGCCTCCACCTCCACCCTCCTGGACTTCAACCATTTACATTAAAATGGTACATCAAATTACGGTCCGATGTCAAATGAGACTACAAGGCACAAAGACCCTTCTGGGATGGCGCTTGACCCCTCTTCCTTTTGCTCTATTTTTGCACTATTTTGCCTCAGCGTCGTCATTTAAAGTGGCTTGAAAATCATATTATAGAGATGTTTTTTGTATCTTAAGACAATTTTTTCAGACGTGGAAAATGATGACCCTGATTGAAGTGTATAAAAAATAACAAATCTGTATTTCAGTTTTTGAACTCTGATGTGTTAGAGTTGCTTTTGGAGTAAAGCTAACACTTATTTACCATATTTCAATTTATAAATGGTAAATTTGGGTTGTTTATTTAAGAGAAAGAAATTAGAAGTTTTTTTTCGGTGATGCAAAACACACAAATTTAACGGGAGCACATTCACCAGCCTCATTGTTACCACGCTTTATCGGTACTGCTCTGATAAAAACTACGTGAGAACTAAACTATTTCATATACTTTATTAATTTAAAATGTTATTTTAAAAGCAAATTAATGGGAATTTAAAAAAATAGCCTAAAACCCCTCAAAATGGCGTTGACAAAAACTAGATCATTGGAGTCTTTATGGCTGAAAAATTCATTCAGGAGACTTACAGTCTCTTGGCATGAACAACAAAGAAAATAGCTTTTTTGAATGGTTACCACTTTTGTGTTCTCTTTTTTTCCGTTTTTTTTTTACTCCACATACAGCGGGGTACTGAATAATGATAGAGGGCAGTTTAAGGGCTCATAATAAAGTAATTGTCGGTTTCAGTAACAAAATTGGATATGTAAGAAATTAAAGCCTTTTCCTGCCAAAAATACTGCATATTTATATATAAGATGATGAATGGAGTCATACTCGCAGATTACAATCATAAATTACGTTGTCACAAAACTATATGATGACAGAAACTGGATGGGAAGAATAGAAACCTGTCTAAGATACGTGACTGACATAACTGGACCGGATCTGCCCTTTTTGGTGGAATTGGGGGGGGGGTAATTTTAAAAATTGAGGTATTTGTAACTTACGAAAGGGTAACCAGATGTTAATGAAATTTGATAGGGTTAATTTGAATGTGTGACAGTTTATTTTGGAAGTAAATGTGTTTTATTCCTATGCGGTAAGAGCGCTTGGCATTGAAAAGGTTACCCCAAAACATTTATAATTGTCATGCCAAGCATCGTAGTGCACTCTCTGATAAAGTTATTACATGAATAGTTACTTATGGGTGGGTATATGTCAGATATAAAGACAGTCAAATATTTGAATTTTTTTTTACGATAAAATACATTTAGAATCAGAAGATTTGAGAATTATAATATGTGTATGTAGAATTTTTTCTTCTCTTCTTCTAATCAAAACAAACTATATTCACATTGAACAAAATAATTGCTTCCGAGTCACCGCAAGTTTCCGGTCAGTTCACTTAAAAGGTTCAGTAACTGTCTTGACTTATTTAATGCTACACTGAATTTTTATAAAAGCGATGCAATCTTCTCTTTTTCTAATTAAATTGAAGTGTTGCTGAATTTATCTTCTATTCTTCTAATTGTATAAGAAATGTTGCTGATTCTATAGTTGGTCTGTCATCCCCGTATATGCGATGTTGGTATTTTTCCCAAGACAACACTGACTGGAAACTTGCTGTGACCCATAATTTATTATTTTTTTCAGTATAAATATAGTTTGTTTTAGTTTTAATACTTTAGTAGCTCTAATATTGATGATGACTATGTCATCGAAATATATAGAGCTTTTTAATATATATTTGTTTTCGCTGTCTATTAAAAGTACCTATCCCTGTTTGGAACTCTTTTTTGTCGGGTCGTAAAAATTTTGAGCAGTAAAAATACTAGTTCTCAAATTTCTAACAGAAAGAAAAAATTAAATTTACGCTTTTGTTTCTATCGTGTATATTGTTTTGTTTTACAAATTTGTTATTGATGGCTTTACCCAAATGTCAAAGAATAAATTATTCATTGTGTCCATTTCATTACATCCTTTAGCTAATTTCTAGTGCATTTTTATCTTTTAAAGTTTTCATTTGATATTATTGACCAGTGTTTTTTTGTTTTACTTTAAAATATAAACTCGATCCTTCTTGGCTTGTAATAGTTGATTTTTTGAAATAAATATATAATCTTACGTTACGACAACCAGTTTTTGACATTCTCAGTGGCACCCCGATATTCTCTTTAGGTGCAGCTATTCACCACCCAAAGGGAAACCGGCACAGTGTCGGGGTTTATTCAAAAGGTTCTCTATAATTGTAGTAAATAATGATATATTTGCTTTATATAGTGGAGTTGTGGAGTGTTTTTATTGTGGAGTTGTCTCCACAATAAACTGTGTAAGCTTAGTGCACATCCAATATTAAATTTTTCCACAGTCAGAACAAAGAGGAAACAAAACAATTACTTTCCTATAATTCTGCGGAACAAAGTGTCCTTGGATTTCGTTGGCTTACATCTAGGACGTATTTTCGTAAGCCAACCGCATTATTTCTCATTTCTGGAGAGACAATAACACAGACTGTACTTTTCTGCGTACATGATGATTTTCCCGATTAACGTGAACAAAAATAATATTTTGGTCTTAGGCATCGAACAGCGATTAGGTTTAGTTTTGACTTCCTAACAAGTCTAAATGGCTAGTCAGAAGTTTCACAGGAAAGTCAAACTAAATAAAAACATTTCGTTATTGAAGTCAATAAGGTTACCATTATCCGATAGTGGACGAATAACAGCGCTTACAATTGAATTTATACGGAATGGCTACAAACTGAATTAGCTATATTGGCTATAAAGTAAATACAGCCATGTTTCATAGAGAACTAAAACTAAATAAAAGCATACCCTCATTAAAGTCAATAAGTTTATCATTATCCGGTAGAGGACCAATAACGGCACTAGCAATTGAGTTAATACGGTTGATACAAAATGGATATTTAACCGCTTCTTCGACTTCGCCATTCTGACTGCTCCCAGGTTGAGCAGTGTCTTCAGTTTCCATGGGCTCATTAATATTTTCTGACTCGTCGATCAATTCCTCCTTTTCTGAAAATACATGAGATATTAGGGTGCATAGCAACTTTTTACATTTAGGGTTCTCAGATATAATGCAAATTGCTATATACGAGCCTACAGAATAGCTATTTTGATTCCTATGAGGTTAAAGAGTTATTACTTTTCATAGGCTTTAATGTTTTCTGCATCATTAATTAATTAAATTTTCTGAAAACAGCCTACTTTCCTGAAAATAATGTAACCATGGTTTACATTTTTACTCTCAGGAAACGACCACTTCAATACTAGTTTGGGCGTCCAGTGAATAAATCAAGTAGCTTCAATTTCTTTTGGGGGTAACGAAATGTTGGAATTTCGATAACTCATCCGCGACATTCCGAAGAATTTTCCTTGAACGTTATTATGCGTAACCAGACTTTTGACTTGAAACTTCCAAGACCCGTCTGTGATTTTTTTTTTTTTCATATTGTAAAGGATTGACAAAGATAGAGAAAAAATTGTTCAAGTTTATTTCACAGGTTTGAAAATAAAAAATTTGATTTCCTCCATTGTTATTTCTGGGCATTGTTATGTTAATCCTTTCTAATGAAAAGAATTGTATCCTGAGTTATTCAATTGTTTCTCCCGAAATCCTACTTATTCAACAGTTAATTTCCTTTCGAAGTTCTAAGTAGCAATTCAAAGTTAAATAAAAAGACTTACAGGGCATAAATACAAACGATCTCGCCTTTGATGGGGGGGGGGAAGGTATTTTATTATGGTTTTGAGTACTTCAGTGTTTATTTAAGTGTCCCTATATGTTTCTTTGGGCTACATTTTGAGCATATTTTTATTTGTACTTTTCCTTACCAACAAAATTATTATAAATAAAAGAAAAGGGAAAAAATTACAACTTTACGACCAAAATTACAGTTTCTCTAGTTTCCAGGTGCACTTTCAATGCACACAATGCCAATACAAATACTGTAGGCTATTTATATGGGCTTTCTAGACTATTATGGTTCAAGGAGGCACTAGAAGTGTCCTTTTCAATCGTTTTGCTAGAAAATCCATTGCGTTTACCTACGTTTCCTTCATTTCTTTTCTCGCTGAAAACTAAACCAACTGTGTACCTTTCCCCTCAGTTTTCATGTGCTCTTTCAATGCACACAATGCCAATACAAATAGCGTAGGCTATTTATACAGGTTTTCTAAACTGTTACGGTTCGAGGAGGCATTAGAAGTGTCCTTTTCAATTATTTTGCTAGACAATCCACTGCCTTTGCCTGCGTTTGTTTTGACCTTCTTCTCGCTGAAAATTAAACCAATTACGTAAATTTCCCCCTAGTTTTCAGGTGCTCTTTCAAAACACACAATGCCAATACGAATGGTGTAGCCTATTTATGTGGGTGTTCTAAACTATTACGGTTCAAGGAGGTACAAGAAGTGTCCTTTCAATCGTTTTGCTAGTAAATTCACTGCGTTTACCTGCGCTTGCTTAAACCTATTTCTTGCTGAAAATTAAATCAATTACGTACATTCCCCCCTAGTTTTCAGATGCTCTTTCAATATACACAATGCCAATACAAACAGTGTAGGCTATTATACGGGTTTTCTAAACTGTTACGGTTCAAGGAGGCACTAGGAGTGCCCTTTTCAATATTTTTGCTATAAAATCCACTGCATTTGCCTGCGTTTGCTGGCATTTCTTTCAGTTCCAGCTAAATGCGGCTTTGATGCCAGTTCCCTGTATTAAAATAAAAAGTCAGACAGGGTAACCATGAAAAATTGCCTTTTTGTACTATACTTAAATTTGTGTTGAAGAACGAACTATTGATCGCCTGACACTGTTCACGAACCCTATAAGATGGACGGGTAAACAATATGTATGTACGTTTCAACGCGTGCATATGACACGTATAAAAAAGTTGAAGTAGTAAACAAATGACTTCTGCTTCTGAATTCAGGTCCTTAGAATTGTTTGCGTAAGGTTTTCTTCCTCTTTCCCCCAGCAAGTTCCTGCTGTAAGTGTTTGGCAAAAACGTTTAGCACTATAAATTGTTTTTTCACTTACCACAATGTTTTATAACCTCATTGGTATTATATTGCTTTGACTGTTAGACATTGTAATAAACTCTCTTTGACAATGACTGCATAAACACCATAAGAAACATATACAAATCTATGGTAAGCTCTACAGTAGGCTCTAAAACACACATGGTCTATCACTTAGGAAGAAACTCGATGTTTACAAGTCCGTAGTTCTGACAACACTCCTATATGACGCCCAAATGTAGACCCTATGTCGCAAACACAGAAATCAGCTTGATTGTTTTCATATGCGATGCCTTCGTAGTATCACCAAAATCATACCCAGTGACTTTGATTGTGAAGTATTATCCGTAGGTGTTGGTACGATTTTGCGCATCGGCGCTCGTCTGGTCCTTGTTTAGAAAGAAGTATGCATTCCATCGCATCCAACACCTACGGCTTCAAATCCGGCAAATGCCCGCCTAAACTTAACGAGATGTCTGCATTCGAGGAGAATTTGCTGGATATGATAAGTAGCATAAGATTCCGCCACATAAATCAAACTTTATTCCAAAAGAATTTACATCGAGACATCAAAGATATTCGATCATCCGGTAAAATACATGTGCTGGCCGACAAAACCAGGAATATTTATAAGTTGGACACCAACGAATACGAAAAGCTCCTTAGAAACAACGTTACGAAGACCTATAAACTCACAAACGAATCAGTATTAAAAGATATAAACAAGGAATTGAAGGATATTTCTGAAAAGCTAAAAATCGATGACCGGGTCGAAACGATTCCTCGACGACAAGCGTTCATCACCTTAAAGGACCACAAAGAGAACTTCCAAAACAACCCTACTTGCCGGCTGATCAACCCATCAAAAACAGAAATGGGAGTGGTCAGTAAACAAATTTTAGATGGCCTCAATCCATATGTTCACTGAAATTGATCTTGATTGTTGTTTGTTTGTTCTTGTCGAAGCTCTTTCCTACAATAATTGCTTTGCCGTTAGATGGTTCGGCAGCAGCAGATCGTCTAGGCATAATCAAGTTTGGAGCGTATTTCTTTAGAATCTCCACTTCCTTTGGATCTTGAGTGGGCAAACTGATTAATTGGCCTATAATGTAAGAGGAAGTAAAACAGTAAGAGAGGCAATATTCAATAATTGTATTGACATTTTAGCTACTATGACAGCAATCTAATTTTAATGCATATATAAGTACACAAATATAGAATATAGACAAAATCAGTCTGCACTAGGATGCTACTCTAAGTTGTACGCTGAAGCGTTTGATAATGTAATTACATGACGATTACCTCGGCGTGTAAATTGGAGTTGCATCAAAAGTTGATATGCTTACTTTCCTCCAAATTTTATATCTCTCTTCACAGTATCATTGAGTACCTTATCTTATATGAACATCGATATATGCAGTTTATAATTAAATATATCTATGTAAGTGATGTAAAGGCACATAAATCCTAAAATGCATACAAGTGTATACACTATTAGCAAACTTGTAGTCTAATGCTGGGGCCATGTCATAGAGTAATAGTTTTTTGTATCAAGGATATTGATTGGAAGTAATTTATCGATTTATTGAAACGCATTGGTAGCCTTTCTAGAGGGTGTCCATTCAAATCATGTTTACAACATACGAAACTTAAATGTTGATAGAGATTGCAAAATCACTGATAGTGTCCAAAGAAAATAAAATATGAACTTACTGTCTAAATTTTCAGCCACAGTACGCATTATTGAGGACATCTTTTTCTTTCCATCTGGTTTCATGAATGGAAATTGAGGAAAGTTGGCAATCGAGCGAAACATTGAAACAGTTGTTGCATCCATCCACCACGTATTCATTCTACAAAAAAAAGCAAAACACAGTTAATGATGACAAAGAGACTTCTTTGATATCTGTAACAAAAACTGCAGCTTATTAACGTTAATTAAAAGAGATAAGTAAAATGAGGTGATGTAGGTAAGCAAAAGATAAGTGAATTTAAATATCAAAAGACGAAGAAGGTCAAGCAAAAGGTTTCATTAGGAAAGAAGACACCAATATTAGGGGAAACTCTGAGAAGATGGGGACGGGTTTTGTATATTGGAGGTTGACTGCAAACTATATTCCGCAAAAAACGATAACAATATAGTAGCAAATACCAAAGAAAGTAAGACGATGCTTATAACATCACTCGCCCATCAGACCCGTCTTAAAGCTTGAGACTATTTTATAGAGCTGCCCGGCACCACCCGAGCAACCCAGTCTCACCCTCGAGATCTAATGCCGTTTGGTCCGCGGCTGCTTATTTGGCCGAAGCCTTATTCACAGCTGGCCTCCATATCTGAAGGTTGCGAGCCTATAATGGCAGTAAAATTAGTGTGTTAGGCGAATTTTCGTATCTACTAGAAGACAATTGTATTTATTCTAATGTCGTATTTATCATTAATGGAGGCAACGCCTCACCTGTTTTAGGCTTAGATTCGTGTATTTCTCTACGTTTGATTAAGCGTGTAGCATCCATAGAATTGCCACTTCAAGATACTATTGATTCTCAGTATTCAGATTGTTTTGGTGAAGTAGGTTGTTTGCCTCACAAATATCATATCGAGATCAATCCATTGGTTAAACCTGTTATACAGCCCCCTAGGAAAGTCCCTATTGCATTAAGGGACAAGCTTAAGAAAGAGCTTAGCTGTTTAGAATCTATTGGCATTATTAGTAAAGTAGATGAACCTACCAAATGGGTATCCAATTTAATTTTAGAAGATAAGCCTAATGGCAAGTTGCGAATCTGCTTAGGTCCGCGGCACCTCAATCAAGCCATCAAATGCACCCACCATCCCATGCCATCAGCTGACGACATTTTCTCCCAAGTCGGTAATGCACAATTTTTTTCCAAACTTGATGCTTCATCAGGTTATTGGCAGCCTGGATGAAGAGAGCTCAAAATGTTTAGCTTTTCATAGCCCTTTTGGTCGTTTTGTATTTAACTGTCTACCATTTGGTATAAAGTGTGCATCTGAATTATTTTAGAGAGAAATTTCTAGAATTTTGGAAGGACTTGAAGGTGTAGCACACGCCCAAGACGATATTCTCGTATGGGGTAATACACAAGAAGAGCATGATTTGCGCTTACGCAATGTTCTGGACAGGGTCCGAAAAGGTGGACTGAAACTCAATCGAGCAAAGTGCGAATTTGGATTGCGTAAAGTGAAGTATTTGGGACACATTATTTCGCAAGAAGGCCTAAAACCAGACGAAAGCAAAGTTGCACCAATTTTACATATGCTGGCAACCAAAAATAAAGCTGCACTTCAAAGATTTTTGGGCATGACAAATTATTTAGGCAAATTTCTCCCAAATCTAGCAGAGGTAACCACACCACTTCGGCAACTTTTAGAAAAAGACATTGAATGGTCATTTGACAGAGACCAACAGGCGGCATTTGAAGAATGTATGCAAACTATGTCAAATATGCCTAATAAGCCTATAATGAACGCTTTGTGCACCATGGAATGTACGCATCTATTGTATGCCAACTATGTCAAATATGCCTCATTAGCTTATTATGAACGCTTTTTGCGCCATGGAATGTACGCATCTAATTTATTCAAACTATGTCAAATATGCCTCTTTAGCCTATTATGAACGCTTTTTGCGCCATGGAATGAAGGCATCCAGTATTTGCAAACTATGTCAAATATGCATCATTAGCCTATTATGAACGCTTTCTGCGCAATGGAATGTACCCATCTAATGTATGCAAACTCTGTCAAATACGCCTTATTAGCCTATTTTTAACGCTTTGTGCAACTTCGATTGTACGCATCTAGTGTATGCAGACTATGTCATATAGACCTCATTAGCCTATTATGAACGCTTTGTGCGCAATGGAATGTACGTATCTACTGTATGCAAACTATGTCAAATATGCCTCTTTAGCCCATTATGAACGATTTTTGCGCAATGGAATGTACGCATCTGATGTATGCAAACTATGTCATATAGACCTCATTAGCCTATTATGAACGCTTTGTGCTCCTTGGAATGTACGTATCTACTGTATGCAAACTATGTCAAATATGCCTCATTAGCCCATTATTAACGCTTTTTGCGCAATGGAATGTATGCATCTGATGTATGCAAACTATGTCAAATATGCCTCATTAGCCTATTATGAACGCTTTTTGCGCCATGGAATGTACGCATCTAATGAATGCAAACTCTGTCAAATATGCCACATTAGCCTATTATGAATGCTTTGTGCACCATGGAATGAGCGCCTCTAGTTTATCCAAACTATGTCAAATATGCCTCATTAGCCTATTATGAACGCTTCTTGCGCAAAGGAATGAAGGCATCCAGTTTTTGTAAACTATGTCACTTATGCATAATTAGCCTATTATGAACGCTTTGTGCGCCATGGAAAGTACGCATCTAATGTATGCAAACTCTGTCAAATATGCCTTATTAGCCTATTTTTAACGCTTTGTGCACCTTCGATTGTACGCATCTAGTGTATGCAAACTATGTCATATAGACCCCATTAGCCTATTATGAACGCTTTGTACGCCATAGAATGTACGCATCTACTGTATGCAAACTATGTCAAATATGCCTCAATAGCCCATTATGAACGCTTTTTGCGCAATGGAATGTACGCATCTGATGTATGCAAACTATGTCATATAGACCTCATTAGCCTATTATGAACGCTGATATCATGTTCAATGACATTTTAAGTAGTTTGCACTTTTTCTTGGTGTCAATAAAGTTTCAAGGTTTTTTATGCTACGTTTGTTTGCATCATTTTTGTGAAAACGCTCTCTTTACATAATAATTCCCTTCCTCTGAAACTTTTCGCCACACTGGGGTTTTAGCAGTGTCCCTCCCCCCCAATCTTTAATACCCAATCCCCAATTGCCAAAATTACCCCCCCCCACCCCCTGTGGAGTTTAACAGAATGGTTAAGGGATTGTATTACAGTCCAGGGATACACCACTTACCACAAACTACGTACGAGGTTATTGTTAAATCATAGGATTCCTCAAGGATTTCTGATGAAATAATACAGCCAGTGTAAGTATACGGGATTCCTATGGAGTGGTTTACTCCTATATTAACAGATCGTAGACTAGACTAGGACAACTGACAACATGGTTTGCAAAAAATCGAGAAGACTGGAGAAGCAAGGTATGGACGTCAAAGCGCCCCAATGGTCAACAGGCCATGGGAACAGCACAGCACAGCACAGAATAGGTTAGATTTCTCTGAGCCAAGGAAAGGAGCCCTTGTTTTTCCGAGTGTTACGAGTTCTATTTATTTGTTTCTATAAACCTTTTCAAGGGCCTTTATTTATTTCTCTCCCTTTTGCAATTTTGCGACATGCTTAGAAGCTGCCCACTTGGTCAACACCTGTCTTTTAAATAGCCCCTGCCCCAGGATAATTTTTTTCAATGTCCCTTCTGAGGGTTTCCTCGAGGAAGTACAATACCAAATAGATTACACAAAATTGAGGGGTAATGTATTAATACCATATCTAATCGAGGGGTGTCGCTCTTGGATACTCCAGATACCCTTATTTATTATTTATTCTGTTATAAGTTTTTAGAGTTTATTGGGGGTAGTTTCAATATTAACCCGTATTATCCCAAGCATGTATAAAATGGATGAAAATTTATAAATCTCTCAGAATTTACTTAGTATGGTGTATCAAATTTACATGGAATATTTCATCACCATAGCTTCTGCCTAAGTTTAAATTTTCACAGGTCTACAATTGTAGAGATTGGGATGTTGCGGGGTCAAAACCGTTAAAGTCAACAAAGGCTTTTGTTCAATTATTTGATTATCTTAGCAGGAGATTATGGATTTAAAACGGGAAAGATAAGAAGAAAACATGTAAAATGTCATTGATCATTGTTCATTTCTTGTGAAAGGCCCTGTTACAGATTTGAACATGTAGACTTTTCTTGCAAATAGCATAGATAGATAGATAGATAGATAAATAGATAGATAAATAGATAGATAGATAGATAGATAGATAGATAGATAGATAGACGATTGGTGGATAGATGGGTGAAAAGAAAGTACTAGGTTTTAACAAACTGGCTTAAAGCAAATCAAGTGTTCTACTGTGCTTACTGTAGAAACATTTGATTTCTTTGTGGAATATATGTAACGCAAAAGCGAGGTTATATTTTTAGAATTCGATTTGATGATAAGCAGGGCAAAAACAATACCGTGATTTTTATAAAAACCTGCATACGTGTATCGATGTATATGGCACAAATTTCTTCAGTGGTTTTTATCTTTACACACTCAAATATTTAAAGTCACGTGCTCTGATGTCATAAACGTACGTATTGATGTGGTGCACGTCCAACTCATTATTGCATCTTTTATTTACTTACATGACATTATCACACTCATCCGAGAAACCTTAAGGATAAAATTTGAGGTTGCCACCTTGGAATTACTACCCTTGTTGTGAGAACTGTACTAGAAAGGAGTTATCACCTAACGACGCCAACCACTATGTTTAGTTCTATAGTAAAAATGGGGATATGTTGGTTTTTAAGGAAGTTAAGTGGTTTTGGTCGAAGTAGATCATAGCGGCCACGATCAATGCAAGAAAAATAGGCCATCTGGATTGGACCTTGAATAGGTAAGGAGCTCACTTACCTTATAACAAAACAGGTACGTACTAACAGGGACGGGAAAACGGGGGGCAAAGGTGGCAATGGCCCCTCCAAAGATTGCCAAATCTCAATTTTTTCCATGACCACTTTTCAACTTCATCAAAATTGAAATTGATTGTGACCTTGAGCTCAGCCTACCTATTAATACTTTTTTCCATCAGAGTTTAACAAAAGTGCATTAATCAATGTCGGTCTTAGCTATAACTGAACTATGATGGTTAGTGAAATTAACCTCTATTAATCCTAAAAGACCACAATTTGTAAGGCTATTGCTGACATGGGGTGTGGATATCTTCTATAAAACTTAATTGGGATGTACATGTCTTCAACAAACGTTGAAGGGATGTGCAAGTCCTCCGTAAAAGTAGAAGGGAACGAGCAAGACTTCCGCGGAATTAGTAGGGGATGTGCAAGACTTTCGTAAAACCATCAGGGTATATGCGAGTCTTCTGTAAAACTATAAGGGTGTGTGCAGGTCTTCTATAAAACTGTAAGAGGATGTGCAAGATTTCCGTAAAACCATCAGGGTATGTGCGAGTCTTCTGTAAATCGATTTGAAATCAGAAAAAGGTATTTTATTGAAAAGCATCCTGTGCAAAAGTCTTTCCATAATCAATACCTGTTTTTGTGTATATCCTTTCGTAAACAATCAATGTTTTACATTTTTCAAGACTTCTGTTTGCCTGATATTTCGTTTCGTTATTTTTACAATGCTTGCCATATAGCCATTGCAACAGCAATGCAATCATCAACTTCATCAGGAACTAGTCTACCCAGTACTTCACTGTAATTTGCGTACCTTATCAACCACTCCCCCTACCCCACTTGAGTAGCCTACTCAAAGAGTGCAGTTGATTCTGGCTCCAGATCGTAGAACACAACAAGGCCATTTACCTAAGTCTTGAACGTAATTAATGTTTTTTTTCCACGTGTCATGATTTTCTTCTTGCTCATGTTGACGTAGGTTCTTTTACTTTCCAAACTGTTTTTTCAGACTTGCAACTTTTCCATTATTTCATCAATTGCTTAAGCTTCACTGCACACGGCACCTTCCAAAGGCATCCATTCCAAAACCCAGTTTTACTGAAAATAACTCACAAAATAATGTTCACTTTCTAACCTTACTCCTTGCATCAACTTACATTACTTCTATTCAATCAACTAATCATTCCTCGATGCCTAGCTTCCTTATTTACCATTAATTTCCCTTTCGTAGAACTCAAACTATTTTAAAATGTCTCCACTACAGGAAATACTGGTGTTAATTTATTGCCTGCACTTATTTTCTCGTCTCTCATTTATATTTTTGCTCTTCAACTTTGGATGGGTTCACAGCTATTTTGGAGAACTTATTGTTTCTGGCCGGGTGTACTTTTTAATCTAGCCGGTCTCCAGCCCCAAATCTCATGCCAAGTCACTTTTCTTGGCAGAACGTTTATCTAGAAAACTCTGTTGGACGAGCTTGGTGTAGTGGTTTCGTGCCTCATCATCTTTTATGAATGCTACAATTCCCTTTCTCCGTCATTTTTCGGACATACTATAGCATCAACTGTGTTTCATTGCTTCGGCTGGTCCTTCCGCTTTGTAATTTTCTTCCTGTAATGATACCTGGTTAGTATTTTTATATTTTTGTATCTGTTGAATCGCGTAGCATTCGTGCATTGCGACTTATTCCAAGTTTATACTGTTATTCAAGGGAAGTTCTAGTGCATTTTTGTTCCTGTAGAGTACTGTAATATATTATTTACGCTTTTGTGCTACATGTCGTCTGTTCTCAAAGACAATTGCTTACGTAC
Source organism: Alatinidae sp. Z8VKAUB7J3 (assembly GCA_010016025.2). Classification (NCBI taxonomy): domain Eukaryota; kingdom Metazoa; phylum Cnidaria; class Cubozoa; order Carybdeida; family Alatinidae; species Alatinidae sp. Z8VKAUB7J3. Next base: position 95,571,455 of record JAAAKM020073195.1, read on the forward strand.
ATCAATATGTATTAGCTCTTAGTTTCGTAATTGTCCGTTTGTTAAATGTGTTAATTTTTCAATCAAATATTTACCCAACTTTTCTTCTTTTACGTGATAAAACATCCTGTCATTTCGATAACTATTGCACGTTGGTAAAACGACTCGACTTTTCATCCTTCAGTTCACTCGACTTCGTAATTGCCCGTCACTTAAATGTTTTGACCTTTCAATAAAACATTTTCTTTAAGTTTTACCCCTTAACGTCATAAAAGATTGAAATCATTTTGAGACGTATTGCGCATCGGTAAAACTACTCGACTTTTCACTCTTCAGTCCTTCGACCTCGTAGTACCCCGGTCATTTAATCCCTGCACAAGTGTTCTTACTCTTGTACAAGTGTATGACATAAGTTCAATGTGTTAAGCTATGCCCTCGTACTGCATTGTCAGCTGAGACTATTTTTGAAAGGACACAACAATTTAAAACTGTGGCAAGAGCGATCGGTCCAAAACAATCTCCATTGTAATCCTTATTAATCTCTCGGATTATAGGTTTTTAAGAATCCCCACTGGTCATCAAAGCTATTAAATAGATAATTGGTTTTTCAATTCACAGTTGCCGACCACCGATTGCATCCACGGTGATTTAATTTTATCTCGTTAAAGTAGATGAGCAGTATAAGTGTTAAGCAATTAGAAACGCCGCAGAATGGATGGACGCGAGAAGAGTTGAGATTTCTAATCTTTAGGCTTTGGCTTTACCAGATAAACGTATTTAGCTCGAAGGCTTGACTTTATTCTGTCCGCCAAACAAGCACGATCAGATCGTACACACGTGTTGTAGGGCTAAAACAATCGTCCGTGTCCTGAGAGCGGCTAGGTAGAAGTAGCGACAGTATATTGCCCGGTAAAATTACTCAGTTTGTGTCGTTTATACGTGGGATTCTTAACCTTGGTATATTACCCCCTCAAGCCACCAAAGTTTTCAAGTGTCCCCTGGTTCAAAATGTGGCAGTATTTTCACCATTGATATTAAACGAGTCAATAAAGAATCGGAGCTTGCTTACCAAGTGTGATACGAAACTGTGAACAACATGTGATTAAACGGAGACATGGTTTATTTATCCTTTTTTTGGGTTGTGTCGTTTTGACGTAGGAAAAACAGTTAAAAATATGCTATTGGTTTTTAGACCGCCCTAGTACCCCACGTCCCAATTGTACCCCCTTGAATACCTTAAGTACCGCTGGTGGTCCCCAGATCGCCGTTGAGAAACACTTATACAGATACTTGCTAAAAAAAATTTGTTGCATTAGTTTTGGTCATTCTCCTCTCATTAAGTGAACCCAGACTTTTGCTTTTTGGGTCCAACCCTGATTTACAAGAGGACCTCAAATTTTTATGGTGCACCAAATTATGGGGGGACCTGAGAAAACTTTCCCCATGGGGGGACCTAAAATTATGGGGGGACCTAGAATTTATGGGGGGACCTGGAAAGCTGGATGAAACCATGGGTTCAGAATTTTCCGTAGGGGCTTCTCCTCCTGACATGGCCATACCATCACAGTCATCTTCTTCTCAACAATGATTCCAGCAACTCCACTCCACATCTGTTCACTACCTCTTCACTACTGAGCCAGTCTTGCCAAGTTATTCCAGCCATCTGTCAGAGCATTCATCTGTCAAATCTGAAGGAATTAATGGTGAAAATCAAACTCTGCATTGGAATTTAAGTCTTCTTGCATAAATAAGCAAAGGGTCAAATAACAGCCGGAAACTATATGATTTACAGTATTCAGACCTGCCATTTTTTGAAAGTGAAAAGATGTAAAAATGTGAAAAATATGTCTGCATGATGGGGAGCCAAGACATGATGGGGACAAGTTTCATTAGCTTTCCAAGAAAGAGGTGACTCTAACTCCCTTACTTATATGCAAACCAGACATCAAAGCAGTAAAAATCCTTGCAAGAAAGTCAAGAAAGGACCTCAGAATATGGTCAAAACTTGACATGTAGCAAAGCAATAAGTGGCAGTTTTCCTATTTTAATGGTGTAATATTTTGGACAGTTTTTTGTTTCTCATTTTGAGACTTTAGGGGTGTCTGGCAAGTTTCTAAAGAGATATGTTATACTAAAGCTTATATTCTATGGAATTAAATGCAATTTATCTTCCTGATATAGCAGTCAGGTGTTCAAGGTACATGAACATGATCGTGTTTTGAGTACTAAATTGAGCTGAGATAAATATTTTCTTATATATATACCAACGTTTCCCTAAATATATGACAATAAGCTGCAAAGTTTCATGTGTGCTTGATGCATGATTATGAAAAATGTGTGAAAAACATGTAAAATGTGTGATGGTTTGAAGGTCTGAGTATTTCATGTGCAATTATATTATTGAAATTGATGTCAGTACATAAGATTCCGTTGGTTTTGTATTATTGATACACGTGTAGGCATAGGCATGCATAATTGCACATATATATATTCATATATGGGCGATTCCACGGTGAAGTGGACATTTTTGGGAGAAAATGAAAATTGTTCATTGCACAAAATATAATTATAGCCCGTACGTTTCTTAAAAACTTTCTCGAAGGCCAGGGAATATTTGCATGTGATTCTGGAAGAAAGACGCCCATTCAATTGCATAATTTTGAAAAGTTAATGTTTCTTAACTATTAGAAGTGATATCTTAAGAGGCTGTTGGCCTCTCAAAGTGAAAGTCGGTATTTAATGCAACCTCCATATTCTTATTCTTTTTTTAACAGATCCCGGCTACTACGGAAAGGTCCATGGTAAGCTATGCCTTTCAACACCTTTATAAGCGTTTCTCTTTTTATGACAGTACTTTGCATTTAACTAGGAAGTCGTCATCTTGAAGGGAAACAAGTATTACCCGCACACGCGCCTAAAGAAGTTTGTTGAAGGACTTGTAGGATTTGCCACAGATTCCGGAAGAAAGATATACATTTCAATGTGTAGTTTTGAATAATTTTTATATCTATTAACTGACAGCAATTGCATCTTAAGAGGCTGGTGGCTTTTGAAAGTGAAAGTCGGAACTCAATGCAACTTGATTTTTCTTTTTCTTCTTCTTAATAGATCCCGGCTACTACGGAAAGGTCCATGGTAAGATATGATTTTGATGAGAATTTTTAGCGTCACTGATTGCATAGCAGTGCAATGTATTTAACTAAGAAGTCGTCATGTTGAAAAGAAACGAGTATCACCCTCACACGTTTTTAAAGAACTTTCTTGAAGGCCCCTTAAGACTTGCCTGCGATTCCGGAAGAAAGATGGCCATTTCATTGTATAATTCTGAATTCGTTATTGTTTCTTAACTATTGGAAGTTGTATCTTAAGAGGCGGTTGACTTTTCAAAGTGAAAGTCGGGAATACAATGCAACTTCATTTTTCTCTTTTCTTGTTCTAAATAGATCCCGGTTACTACGGAAAGGCCCAAGGTAAGATATCAGTTTGAAGAGAAGTGTTAGAGTCACTGATGACATGACAGTACTTTTTATTTTACCAGGAAGTCGTCATATTAGAATGAATCAAGTGGAATGCCCGGAGGTTTCTGAAGAACTTTCTTGAAAGCAATGCAATATTTGTTTGTGATTCCGGACTAAAGACGGCCATTTCATTGTATAATTTTGAAAAGTTAATGTTTCTTAACTATTAGAAGTAGTATCTTAAGAGGCTGTTGGCCTCTTAAAGTGAAAGTCTGTATTTAATGCAACTTTATTTTTCTTTCTCTTGTTTGTAATAGATCCCGGCTACTACGGAAAGGTCCATGGTAAGCTATGCCTTTCAACACCGTTATAAGCGTTTTAGATTTTTTATGTCACGATGCACTTTGCATACTAAAGTACAGATTAACAAACATTCTGTGTCAGTCGCATAATTGTTAGAAGAAACTATATTCCCCAAATAAGACTGTGAGAACATAAAGGGCTAAAAATTATTTAGAGATTATTATTTCAAAATGTTACAAAAAGACTCATGAGTTTTACTACAGTGGTGTGGCAAACAACAAAAGAGAAAGATAACCTAGACCAAAATTCTGAGACCATGGTCAACACTCTACCTTGCCCTGATCGTAAAGTCCTTAATTTTACGACATTATGTTAAACTCTCTCGTAGAATAAGGGGAGATTCAACTTCTCTACACACTCTGATATTATGCGTAAGCTTATCTTTACCAAAGCACTTCATCTTCAGGTATACCGATAAACATTGCAAGGCATAACTTTCATGCTACTGAATTTGGCTAGGATTAATACAGTTACATACCTTGTACGCTACGATTAATAAAGTTACATACCTTGTATCCTAGCATTAATACAGTTACATACCTTGTATGCTAGCATTAATACAGTTACATACCTTGTATGCTAGCATTAATACAGTTACATACCTTCTATACTATTGCTCATACTAACTTGCCCTTTAATCTGCTTCAGTGAAATAAGAAATACAAGCGCAATTTTCCATATGACGATGGCCATCTAGAAGGTTGTGAATGATGCAATTTAGTAGAAATAATGAAGAATGATCATAATCTAATTTTATATATAAGTTTACTCTATTATTAAGCTAAATGTACCTTGTTGCTGAAAAAGTTTTTTAATATTATCAATTACACTTATCACAAAAATTTACAAAAGATCAAGAAAATTTAATTGTCGTTAACTCTATGCAAGCTTTTAGAATTGTGGGAAATTGGGAATGGAAAGAAGACAAATCACTGGCTTCGGAATTGTTAAAAAGCAAAGTGGTCTATTGTCAAAGCGGGATAATAACGACATAAATCAAATAATGGCATACAGGAAGTAATTACTTTAGAGCACCGAATAATTGAGGAGGTATAAAAATTAGTGGGTCATAAAATTTTCCTGAAGCTAGCAATAGGGGAGATGGAATAATAGGGGAGACTGGAATAACCGATGATCATGGTAAGACGTTGCTGTTATGGGCGGTTTTCTGACAAATAAACTGATTTATTGCTATTGATATCGCCTAAATCATCAGTTAACTACAGCACGTTCCACTGAAGACACGGTGAAACCTTTAAAATTTTGTCATTCTAGAAAAATAAGGCCTACTATATATATATGGCCTACATAATCACAGTGACATCTTCCGAACGTTTGTTACAAATACTTCAAATAGAACTTGCAGTATATTAAGCCTTGCAATGATTACACTTTCTCCTAAAATCTTATAAGATATAATATTTTGATTGAGGGTTCGAAGTGGACTAGCGCCCATGCCACACCCAGCCTATTATATTTGATGACTGCTTGATTACATCATGCACAATATATGGTAGTCATCATACTTAAAACGTGTCCACCAATACTTAAAACGTATTAAAATTTTAAATAGTGCAAGTTTTCGACTCACATTCTTCCGTCAGCAAAACGATATTCTCCGAATCCATGTTTCTTGTCCCTTTCCCATTGTCCATCGTAGATGTCCCCATTTGCGAAGAAATAAGTGCCATTTCCGTGTCGTCTTCTTAGTATATCACGCGAGCCTTGGTACTGGTCCTTTCCTGGAATTAGGGAGAAGTCGCCTCCCTCTTCACCATTAGAAAAACAGTTGTTACAGCATAGGTTACCCATTAGAGAGATATTTCATCATGTGCTACAGTTGATAAATATCCCACCTCGGGTTCCATGTTTGAAATATTTTAAGGTAAACAAAAGTGAGAGCCAGAAAGAGGCCATGGTTGAGAGCGAGATTTACTCTATCCTCTCTGCTGTATCTGTCTTTTTCTTGAAAACATAGAGTGAGAGCAGTGGGGAAACGATACTATGGTAAGGGGAAAACATTTCAAATATCTTCCTGCACGTAATTCAGATACTAATGTCCGTTTTAGGAACTACTGTTTGATTTTTACTCGGTTTGGATTTACAGGGATGGAAATCGGATGAATGAAAGTAAAACATTTAGTGACAGTGATTCAGGCATCACCTTTTCTGTGTTACTATTTCATTAGCGTTTCGTATATCCCTGTCTTTCGTTAAATTTTGGAAATCTAAAATGTCCGGTCTTCCGTATTGAACATCAGAAATCTTCGCTACTACATTCTCGAACACAATTTTTGTGTTCTACCTCCCAATATACCCCTCTGTCATGTCGAAATGTCTGTTAACACATCAGATAGTGGGCCTATATTCCATGGCTGAGCAGAACAGAGCATACAATGAGTATCCTATTTACAGAGTGTAGAACGATGAAGATAAGTGCAGCGAGGAAATTGTAGCGGCTTCGTACTGAACGGAAGATTATTTGAGTCTCGGTATATTTTGCTCGGTGTTATTCATTGCCGATTATAGGCCTATGCTACATATCCTGTTGTATCAAGTGAGTATAGCTTGAGGCTGTTTTTCCCTTACTTTAGGTCAAGGAAATAGACTGGGTTAATTTGATGTGGCCAGTGGAGTTAATTGCACAACAAAGAGAGAGCACTAATAATATTGCTGATATGAAATACCCTAAAGTCAGGAAGTAAGTGATAACGTTTATTTGGGGTAAAAGAATTGAATATTGCACTAACGAGTTCATTTTGCTAAACGTTTTCGCCAGACACTAGTCTTAGCAATCGTCCGGAGCGAAGTAAAAAGACTTTTGACGGAAACACGCTGTAGCAATAATACGCACATGAGCGACTTGAACTCTGTCAGTCATGTTGTTGAATCATGATAATCCTGCCGCTCTAGAAGCCGCTTCGAATAAAACAAAAACAAAAACAAAAACAAAAAGCAAAAAAAACATGATGAATTCTAAGAGTATGAATGATAGATAGCCTATGTTTATGACAATTTTTGTTCTGTCGGCTAAAAGAAGTTATTTTTCAGTAATATTAGTGACAGAAAACCTTTCGCTCCCATGCGCGTTTCAGTGCTCTCCGTCCGTATAAATAATTGCAAAAAGCCTTCGTACTTCACCTTAGAGAATTGCTGGGGACAATGTCTTACAAAATGTGTAGCTAAATGAACCCGTTAATTAATGTAATTTTTAAAGTAGTTTCTGTTATTTGCTCATGGATTTTTTATTTTTTGAATAATTAAATTAGCATACAACTTTGAATCGATATCTCGAAAAGTTGTTTTTTGCCTGAGCTTAAACTCTTCTTGATTCACATTACGGTATTTTGCTGTTCCAGCTTGCAATGTTTTTTCATGCTTCACCTTGCTACTCGTTGGTTTATGCAGTTCCCTAATTTTTGAACGACTTCCTGAAGTAAGATTGTACGAGGGTAACACCCAACATCTTCGGAGGTCAATCTAATTGAAAATGATATGTAATTGTTTATATTGAGTGAATCAAGTGAAATGTGGTCAGTTTTTATAGCCATTAAGATCACAAGTAACAAAAGCCTGTGATTCCTCTGTTCGGCATACAAATCCATTTCTTCGTCAATGTATTTCTTTTCAACACTTGAAACTAGCCAAACCATTATGGGTATTTGGTTGTCATGCGTGATCATACATTTCTTGTTGCTGTGCGTATATCACAACTGGCATTGTTCCCAGTGCTTCAAACACTCCTTTGTCACGTCAACGAAATCGACTAGCGAGCTTGATGAAACTAGAAATATGACGTACAATTTAACGTTTCGTAGTAGTAGTAGTAGTAGTAGTAATAGTAGTAGTAGTAGTAGTAGTAGTAGTAGTAGTAATAGTAGTAGTAGTAGTTGTAGTTGTAGTTGTAGTAATAGTAGTAGCAGCAGTAGCAGTAGCAGCAGTACCAGTAGTAAGACTAGTAGTAATAGCAATAGTTGATGTAGCAGTTGAAGCAGTAGTAGAAGTAGCAGTAGTCTGGTTATAGTCATTCTATTGCTTTAGCTTTGTGAGTTAAAGTACACCATATGCCCAAAATGTAAAGTATTAGGGTATAGATATGTCATATTTACCTGTCTTCGAAAGTTCTACCATACTGGGCAGTGTTGATAGCAAGCCTCACTCTTAATTTGTTTCCAATACGTCCAGGGAGCGCCTGGACAGTTGGATTATTCTTGAATACATATCCACGTTGTTTGGCTACATCGATTGGCATGCCGAATAATTGTCCAATGTTAACATTTGATGCCCGTTGCCTTCCTTTCGTATTCAGTTTGGAGTCAGCACCCCATGCATCGAAGTCATTCGTAGAAATGTTGTACCTGATAAAAAATTACATTTCAAAGTCAGAGTAAGAAATCTTTGACGTGGCAGACGAGCAAGAGCATGCTCCTAACTACAAATTTATACTTGTCATGCACCATACGTCACGGCTCATTCGCCACACGTTACTCCATACATATTTTTTCAATAGGCCACCGTACTGTCGTCTATATAACTCACTCTCTCAGCGTAAGGAATCTTTGCCATGACTCGCGAGCCAAAGCATGCTCCTAACTAGTACAAATCTACGCGTGTCACGCACCATAAGTCACGGCTCATTCGTTACTCCATATACATTTTATCAATAGGCCACCGTACTGTCGTCTATGTAACTTACTCTCCACAGCTCAACGCTACGTGTCACCAGTTACACGTCACAAGTCACTAGTCAATTTATGTAAAGTTTACCATTCAGCTGTTTTTCTAAGTAACGATAAGAAAGCCAGCGCATAAGGATGGAGATAGCAAGTAAGTCTGTTCTAGAGTTATTCTTTTATAGAAAAGGTCTCTCTCTCTTTATATATACATATATAAAAACATTAAAACTAAAATTTGGCTCTCCGCGAGCTTTCGGAAATCGTATTCCTTCCTCTTGGCGTAAAATACAGTTGGATGCGGTTGCTTATAAAAGAAATTAAAACACGATAAAACATTCTTTACAACATTCCATCTAAAATTTCTACTTACAAATATATGATACTAAAACTGTTTACGGTTAAAACTTTCTTTGTTGATAAAAGACAGAGGTTTGCTGTGATGATAAATACAATTAACTTATTAAATAATTTGTTTGTTTATTTAGTAGTGTGTTTATTTAGTTAGAGCTGCTTGGATAAAGAAAAGCGACGAAATTTGTATCGTTTCCTTCCGGCAACCGCCATAAAATGTGAGTTGCAAATAATTACCTTGCGTGGCCTGGTAAGATCTTACCCCCTTGCTTTGAAGGTTTTGGTGGGTTGCAACCACAGTCTTTCAAAGAACTTTATTGAGAAACTCTGGTGCAACCGAATTTAATTACTTGTCTCTTATTAAATGCGAGGGTGGGGGCGAAAAACGGACGAATGTGTGACTACTAAGGGGGCGGCAAAACGCAAAAGAGTGTATTTGAAGATGATCCTAAATCTTCGGCTGAAATTCCAGTAGCAACCTTCCAAACGATGGGACGATACTTTCCACTGCGTGGTCTTATATTAGCCAGTAATTTATATATATTAATTTTGGCCGAGAGGACTTTCGATGAAAAATAGCTCGTTGGGGGTTGGCGAGGAAGTGCCACTCTGGAAATTAGACATCATATTGCAAAATGAGGGATTGACAATAAAATGTGGAATATCTTTTAAATTCAGCATTTACCCCAACATGTAACTGTTTTGGTTTGAGTATTCCTGGGCATTCATTTTCTTAAAGTTTAAAATTGAAATGCTTAAAATGCAAAATATTCACTACAGTATGTAATTAAGAACAACAGATGCTTAAGAGACGTGTATTAGAACGGATTCAGTTGAGTTCCATTCCCATGCCTAAAGTATTAGTAATTTTGCGTAGTAAAATATTCATTTGTCAGAGCTGAAACGGAAGTCTTACTTTCAAAATATTCCCTTCTTCCCACGATAAACTCGTGGGTGTAGCTCTCAGTTCCGCCTTTAAGTATCAAGAACACATCTCATCTGTCATTTCCCAATCAGACAGGAATTGTACTGGGAATCTAGCATGTTATGCAATAACTTTCATAAAAAGGAAATACTGGTAATTAAATGAATGCTTGAAGTTTCCCAAATTGGCAGATTCTTATGAATTTAATCCTTGTCAAAAATTTTTAAAACGACAAGACCCAAGGAGCGAGAAAGGGTTTGGCTTGGAGAGAAGTTAGCGGGGCTTGTGGGATGGATGATGTCAAAACGTAAAGGTTTTGTTTCGTCCAGATAACTATTTTGAGCACTATGCTACAAGAGTCACGTCTTAGTCGACAAATTTAGATTCTAGTATTTGAAAATCGAACATGTGCTGACAACTACAAAGAGGATTGATTTAGCGTATTGGCTAAAGCCCCACCTCCTTTTTGTCTTGGTCCCCAAGAAGCCGCATTTATCATAACAAAGAAACGAGTGCTCTGTCGACAAAAAGGATTTGTTTGCAACTTACGCGCTTTTTAATAGTACTAGTGACAGACGATGTGTTGCACACTTGCGCGTTATTTTCTACGGCGTGTTTCAGTCCTCTCGTTTCCTATAAATTCATCGCAGAAAGCTTTCTTACTTCACTCCATACGATTGCTGTGACCAGTGTACGGCGAAAATGTTTAGCGAAATAAATCGGTTACTCAACGCAATATTCAAATTTTATACCACTAACCAACTTTATGAGTACTTGTTTTAATATGTTCAAAACCAAGCTAAATACCTCTGCTACATTGAGCACCACCCCTCTTTAGAAAGGATTTGTTTCGGTTGGGCGCTTGAGAATGATTTTGCGCCTGATTGTCGCTCTTATTTGGCGTGGGTGATAAATCAGCAGAGGGCGCTACGTCTCACATTTATGGAACGTCGAAATCAAAGCAGAACCTGCAGAAAAAGTTTTCGATGATTTTACAAAATTCAAATTGTATTGTTAGCCTAGAACGTATGATTACAATGGTTTTTACCCGATATCACAGTATCCTTTTAAGGAACGTCGCAGTCGCAGTTTTAGTGCTGTTGTTTTTGTTGTTGGTGTTGTTGCAAAGCTTGCTATTATCTTAGCAGTAAAACAGCATGCAGGTCATGACGTCACACAAGAAGGGGCTCGGAAACAAATAGCCAGTGCGTAGACAGCAAACTCTCTGAACATTTATTTAAGCCGGTAGACAGTGGGCATGCGTCTCCTGTGCTATTGTCCATGGAAAGTGATATATACCAGCGCATGTGTGTAGCTGTAGCAGCTGACATCTGGAGGAGCTTTACGGTGCCTTGTGTTGTGCTTATTTCTACTTTTTTTAACACAATTGTCCATCATTCTTCCTGAATATGCAGTGTTGGTTTTATTCTCCTTTTTAGAATTGCTGTCAGAAGTAGAGGAGATGATAAGCCATGAGATCGCAAATGTTGCTCATCAGCAGGACATCATTATCAAGAAACTAGAGTTAATTGACAGTCTTGATGAACAATATAAGGAACAGATCAGACTTTTGAAACAACAGGTAAAGTGTGTTGTGCTCAATTACTTATAGCTATTTAATTTATTGGCCACGAACGGCGGCAATACCCGAAGGGCCCAGACTTGAATAACTTCCCATGCAACATTTGACCCTGAAACAGTTGCTAATTAGTCAATTAGTACGATTTTTGTCCTCATATGTGTCATCCTTTCACAAAATTGAGACTGGTGTTCAGACCTCCCCGTTTATTTGGACCCCCCGTTTATTAACTTTAGATCATAATTATGACTCCCCGTTTATTCGGCTCTCCAGAGTAGGTGAGCATCGATGTATAAATTATTTCCATCTCTCGTCGCCGTATTAGCTCCCAATCATCGAGCGTGATGAGATATTTTCTACTTCTCTAGTGTCTTCTCGAAATTGACAAATCAAATCCTCTCTTCTCTGATACTTCCTAGTTTTTCAAAGATCCTTTCAAAACTATATTTTAAATCTTTTCTTCCTGATGATACCTTACAAGAAAGTTTATAGAACTGAGCCTGAAAGAGTTAACTTCAAGAAATCTCAAGCCCTCTATTTATTCGCAATTTCTTTTTTGTCCTATCTTTACACTTTTGGTAAATTGTAATGTCATTCTTCTAAATACTATTAGATCCTTACTTCCTTACTCCAAAAGGAAGTCTACTACGGGTCATCTACATGCTATATGTAACCAATAAATAGTTGTTATCAGTATATAGGATTCCTAACTTGTATTTTTTGTACTCAAAACGTGTCCAGAAGGCAACTCAAATATATCATAAAAATACTGCCATGATGCCAGAATGATTATTCACATTTATCTACAAAATACTTGACCATGTGTTAAAAAACTTGTTTCCTTACCGATCAATCCCATGTAACAACTGAATTGTAGAACCAATAGGAAAATTCAATATGCGAAGAGTAAAAGAAGGTTTACTTACCATCCAAAAAACACCACTGGTCAGATAAGACGGATTTTAGTTTCATCTGAATAGATAAATAAACAGACAGTGGTGAAGACTGCAGTAATTGAGGCAAGCTTGGGTTGGAATGACATGAAGAAACAACAAATATATCTAAGAAAAAATGGAAGTTGAACTAATCGACCAACAATCTTTCAAATAGATTAATCTATAAATAGAATTGCTGACTGACTGACCGATAGGGTAGAGTAGCTGACTAGTGATGGAGTGGTTGACAGACAGTGTAGTTGACTGGCTAACTGACTGACTGACTGATTGAGTGGCACACGGATAGAGTAGCTGACTACCTAACTGATAGAGTAGTTGACTGACTGACTGACTGACTGACTGACTGACTGACTGACTGACTGACTGACTGACTGACTGACTGACTGACTGAAAAGAGAGAGTAAGACATTGAAGACGAGCGCCATCTCAAATGTAACTTCTAAACATTAGCACTCCAACCTTCAACTACAGGTTCTACAAATACAACAAGTAGTAACTGTCTATCTTCGCAAAACACGGATCGGACTATTGTCCACTATGTGACATCATTGTCCACTTAAAAAACCATTTCCAACATATTTGTACTTTGGCAGCCAAAAAGTAGGGTAGCTGAGTCTCCTACGGGCATTAATTTGTGGCTTATGAAAAATGCATTGAGCCATATAACATGAGAAATAATTCAATATCAACTCCAAGGAGAGCTAAGTACAAATTAGTTACATGCCTTGACATTTCGGTGAATAATTGATTACTACTATTAGTTTCAAAAGCATGTTGCTAACGCATTACACTATCATGTTGCTAGCATTGCGCCCATGTTTTCTAAACACGTTGCTCGCACTTGGAAACATCTATCTATCACAGCTGGGTCTTACAATGTTGTCTGTTGTTGGTATAGTTATTTGCATTACAGATCAAATGCATGGACATAAAAAAGACTTATGCTACAAAGATGTATATCAAATCCGGTACATGAGGAAGAAAGTTTACTACCTTATCAAGCCCCCTTACTTTCTGCTTAAACCACAGTGTAAAGATATTTAATACCTATTAATTTTACATCTGAAAGGAAGAAAAGATATAAAACCAACATTTGGAAAGAACCAAGGATACTTCAATACGTCATGTAACCTCAAGTAACCTAATAGCTGACTCTCACTTGAATTTTTATTTTCAGTGAGAATGGACCGTTAAAGGTCACAAAAATATCTGATGTAACAAAGTAACATCTCTCATTGTAATATGCAGACTATTTGTGGAAAAGAGCAAGGTCACGAAATGTGTTCCAATCTTATCTAAAGGAAGTTCTGCGACCACAAAAGTTTCACAGCGCCCGCTCAGAATATCTCAACATTACAAACCGTAATCACTACAAGGGCTATAGAAGCCATGTAAAAACATATGAGACGATCTTGTTGATAACGAATATACGCTAATCACAACACATAAGAAGATAAAAGAATTCGGGAATGTTTGACAGAGTTAGCAACGTGTGATCAAGCCTAAGATCCAAGTTGGTCTTAAATTACAATGACTTGTCAAAAGCGTCACCTAGAATACTTGAATACAATCGCTGAGGACTGAGGTGAAGAAGATATTGAGTAATCCCTTCAAGCCGACGGCTTCGCCTCTCGTTCATGTGAAAGCCTCGCTTTCCATTTCTTGCTAAACATTGCAAACCTTGCTTATATTTATTATTATATACTAATATATATTCTTTATTTAACAGAATAAAAAAGAATACCAAATTGTATGGCATCTTTTGATAGTCCCTATCAGATATCAAAGGGCCACCCTGTGCATTGTTTGACTTGTAAAAATCTTAAATGAACGTGCACGGTGTGTTCAAATGTGGCGAAGACAGAACAAGTTCTTTACTAGCCAAAGGGGACTTTATATGGATGAAGCCCGGATGATTTTCTCAGTTTTTTATGTCATCTCGCCTTTTGTGAGCCACAGGTTTAAAAACAAACACTTAAATGGAACCTTTTAGACTTATCTTTAACTTAACACTTACAAGACCACAACCGGTCTACAGGAACGCTCGTATTATTCGTCTTATTTCAAAAGAGCGTGTTTGTTTGAAGACTAAGCTCAAGATAAAACAGACTGCTGCAGCCGTTTAACGGGATCTTACACATTGTTGGATCGTTAAATACAGCCGGCAAAGGCATGCTAATTTTCACCTAGACTTTTTGGAATCAACTGAAATGTGAGAAGTACAAAAATCTCAAGGTCATGGGTTAATCCGAGTAAGCAATTACGTTTAGTACAGTTAAGCCATGTGTAATGTCTGAATGACTGTATTTGCCTAGTATTTATGAAAGTATCAAATTTTTTAAATCATTATTTACTTGAATTAAGCACTACTTCAATTGGGAATTTATCTTCCGTTAGAGCTTAGAAAACAAAACGGACAATCTAAGAAATTAAAGAACCCATCATATCTTACATTTAAATATACAACCTAGCTCCGCTGTTTTCCAAGAAATTAACAAGAGAGTCAAAAAATACGTATATAATTCCGTCCACAGCTACTTAACAGAAGCATAACTACGTCTTGTCAGGCTTGGCAAGGAGAAAAGAGCCTGCGGTAAGGTCACTACACGCAATATGTGGTGTTTTCTATAATGGGGGGCCGGAAACCTCGCGCCAAAAGTGGGTGAAGTCTTCGAAGTTTGTGAAAAAAATTTGAAATGACGTTATTACGCAAAAAGACTGAAAAAATGATCCGATCAATTTGACTGGATTTGACTGTTACTTTAAAGGGGTTTTGACCTGTAAAATGTTTAGGTTTAGCGGAACGAAAAATTGAATACTAAACACTTGTGCGACATTTTTCACCTAATGTGTATCATTTCCGTATTACAGTTCGCGAACGGCTAAACTACATCTCGTGCGCTGGTGTCGTATGTGACCAAGTTAGAGAGAGAGAGAGGGAAAATCCCTATCGTGCAATCATTACATCATATGGCTATGCATGATGTAAGATTCACGACAGGTTGACCCATAAGTGTGGATCTTGTGGGTGCAAGTGGTACAACTTGCCTTCAAAGATGGAAGGTAGTACTGGGTCAGTGGTAAAGTCTTACCAAAACTAACGAAGCAAAAGTAAATAATGAATGCAGTTTTCTAGTCTGTTAAACATTCGAAACTTTTTTTCCAAGTAATTAGTACTTACATACCTTTTTACATTGGCTTAATTCTTAGACAGAACTTCATTGACAACTTTATGGTTAATCAATCAACTGACACTTACAAAATATTATAACAATAAACTGGTGTGGGTTTTTCGAATCATCTTTCATTTTCTAGCCATACTAAATTTTCAGCCCCTAAGTGGGACGAAGGGAGCGTATTTTCCTCTCTTTTTATTAGAAATTGTTGAATTGCTTTCAGATTATGACTTGCTGCCTAAAGTTAACTTACAGTGACCTTTTGATTTCATATTTGATTATGGTGACTACCCTAAATCCGCATATAAACCCATACGTTTATTGCAATATTCCCTTCCAAACAATCATGGATTGAAACAGGTTATAACAATAAGTAAAATGTGATGACATAGAGAGTACGGTCAAAACGTATTGTAACTAATGCCCTCCTTCAAGGTCCCTAGAATAATTTCCCCTTTATAGGGTTTTGAGTAAAACTAGCGGCCCGTAGTAAGGTATTTGGAAATTCTGATTGGAACTGGTATACCTAGAGAGGAAGGTGCATGCTGTCACTGCTCTGATATTTCTCCCCTGACAATCTTTTACCTTATTGAAGGATAGGAAAATTTCAGATGAACGAAAAAGTAGGCTAGGCACTCGTAGTATTATGACGTTATGCAAGATATTATTCGGAACAGATTGAGTTGATTGGGGAATTTAGAAAGAATGGAGCAGGATACCTCAGTAAGAAATTGCAAAGACTTGACTGTTCCTGAAGCAAATCCTAGACGCAGACCGAAAAAGCGATGGTAAGGCCTAAGAAAAACAGATTGGGTCAAGATTAAATTGAAAGGTAGCCATTTATATATCCCGTCCAACACAGACTAGCATGAAAAGTAGACGCTAAACAGAGAACGATGATGATGATGATGATGATGATGATGATGATGATGATGATTGTTGAATATTTATTTCTAGCAAGCGCTGATTCTTCGGATCGCATAAAATCAAAGACGCAATCTTCAAAAAGCAGAAGGCTGTAAACGCTCATGAAACAGCTATGTACGTATCAATAACCTCTTACTAGGACGTGCTTGGCACGTTTTCATGATTTGTGCTTTTTGTGACCGGGATTTAATATAGGTTGGCACATTGCAGTGGTATTTAAAGGGGAAAACTTTATTATCACTGGTCGAAACCATGCTATACGTAAGAAACATTTTCCGTCTCGGACGTTAATGAGGGTAGATATTTGGCCTGAACATCCAGTTTTGAATCCTGCCAGCAGTCATATTTTCTAAACCCGCTTCGCCCTTACGGCAAATACGGAATTGCATCTCAGTGAGCATCTCTACTTTCTCAAGGCCACTGACTCTCTACGCCCACAGGACCTAATCTGGCGTAACCTTGGAATATACGTGATCAGTGGAGTTCTTCACCTCCCTGGTTCTCAATATCTAACGATTACATAGAGATACTAGAAGTTAATAGCCAATTAAAGATACGTATTTAGATAAGTGAATCTATTGTAGCAAACCATCAACATCAATTTCTCGATATGTTTTATTCTAAACATCTATACCAATCATTACCATGGGCGTGAATCATTGGGGAATGGGGGGAACAATTCCTTATTAGGATACATCCCTGCTTATCACTGGGTTGGACGTAGGTTTTGTTACTTCCGTAAACATTCTTTTATATCAATCAGATCGCGATACCGCTCTTTCTAGTTGAATGACGTATAAACCCAATCATGATGTATCTCATGAAAGGCCAGAACAAGGTCCTTGATCTCCTCTTCCCCTCTCCTTTTCAAGACAGACCCACGCCCATGATCGATGATCGTCACCTCTAAAAGATTATGTAAATGTAACTTAACTAGGTTGAGAATATGCTAGCAAATATAACCTACCACTACCTTTACATCTTCATGGTTCTGTCCTTGCGAATTCATTATAAGTATCTATCTACAATCACAAATAATTTCTATTATTACCTTATTACGTCATATTAAGCCGCGTATGCAATCAAGCCGCATTAAATTAAGCCGTGCTTTAATTGAGCCGCACTTGATTAAAATTAGCATTTGAGGGGGGGGGGGGGTAATTAGGCCGCAGGAGTCCGCGGATAGTTTGAGATATAATTCTTTTTAGAAGTACTCCTCCGATTATCTATGCAAATTGGTCCAATGACAGTTCCTTTTCGCTCTTTGCTTTCTTCACAATAAATTAAGCCGCGTTTTAATAAGCCGCGCCATTAATTAAGCCGCGTTTTTATTAGGCCGCGTTTTTGAAGGTGGAAGATTGGTAATGAACATCTCAAATTGTGACTCTTGATTCATTTTCCAAAATGGTTATTTAGTATTTGGGCTGTTGACACATGGCATTGTTTCAAATATATCTCAAGAAACATTTTCAGTATTAAGGTTAGCAATTACTAAGAGCTTGCCATGGCTACACCAAAATTGTGGGTCCACACCAACATGAGTTATCATAGAAAATAATGTTGCAGTGATGTAAGAAATTGTGCCCTAGTGCTTAATTATGAAGATTAAAGCCTCTCCAGTTTTCTGTTGAAAGAACATCATTTTGCAATTTAGAAAGTGATATGTAAGCGCCCACTTCATCCGCCAATGCTGTGGTCACCAATGCCACAGTTGCCTGATATTTGTTACACACAAGTATATATTTCATTGACAAGAAGCTACGACATTGAGAATGGAATGATTGCCCCCTCCCCCAACTAACATCGTGAAATGTCACCAATACCCCTCCCCCTCTGGGATGATGTCACTTATGCATGACCCCCAATGCCAATCATTTTGAGCAAGATAGGTTGGCTCCAATGAAAACATTTTGGCTTATACCCTATGTAAACTTGGCTATCCATTTGAATATGTTTAACAGTTTAAAGTACATGCCATGTAAGGTTATTGATAGCTTCTGTAGCATTTGCGACCCAACAAGAGGGGCCATAGCGATACTTAAGGTAAGAGCAAAAAGCCAAGTGTGGATGTTCAAACTAGGCTTTGGTAAAAACAAATGGTGATGAACCAACTGGGAAAGAGGGGCAATAACCATTAGGGTCCATGCAAAACAATTTCCAGCTACCTATAAAAAAACACAACAACTAAAAATTGTCCAGGTGCTATATAGCCTTACCTTCAGTAACTCTTGAACTAAATCTAAGTTGCCATAAGCTGCAGCCTTGTGTAGCACACTCCTCCCATCAATGCCAGATAAACTCTCCTGTGCACTGCTTAAATCATGGCTTGTTACATCCTTCAGCAATATTCTGACTCTTGATATGTTTCCCCTCTCCGCTGCCTCCAGTAACTGTGCTATGCTCACACTTTCCATAAGATTTATATTTGAGATCTCATCATGAATTCTGGAGTACTTCCCTGTCAATGATGAGCAAATTTGATGAAAGAAAGCAAATATAATCCCTTAAAATTAAAAGTCATATGTTGTACATTAACAAATTAAATGAAAACTCCAAAGGAAAAAAAATGGACTAGATAACTGCCAAGTTAAAAAACAATATTAGGATAATTTACTGGCCTTCCACCTTCCACGCAGCTTAATCTGCTGTTACTGATCTTTGCCTCGTCCACCCACTTCTCGCAAGGTGTAGACACATGTCATCCGCAAGTGGAACTTACGTGTTTATCACTATCATAGTCACGGTTTAATTTTACGCGTTAGTAGCTTTGAGCACAGTTGAATGTACATCTTGCTCAGAGATATCACCGCAGACAGTGGCATGAACCTCTGGTTCCCATTACCCATGGATTACTAGTCAACTGTTATAACCGTTCGGCCAAGACTGTCTAAACTTTGTTTCTTCAAACAGAAATACGCCAGTAATTGCATGGTTGCATAGATTAAGTTGTAATGCATGCTAGACTGCTTGGCGATAATGTCCAGAAGCAAACTTTGGTTTAATTTTTTAAAATTGTTGTAATAAGCAGTCTATGTTCAGAATGAAAAACGTAGCCTATTATTACAAGTCATTACAGTATTGTACCAAATTACTGTACAAATAATAAAATGAGAGAATTATTGAAGGTCTCAATATGGTCCCATATTAGCAAGACAGGCAGATTAGAGCCTTAAGTTTACCACAGTTAAGGCTTTACAGGTTTACAGGAATAAGAAGCTGTTCCTTTTAGCGCAGTCATTAGACGTAAGACTGACGTCTTATGACTCTGCCCAGAGACGTCAATCCTACAGATCTTCCAAGACGATCTTTTCTTTACACCAACTTAGGATAGTTCCGTTGTATCTACTGCTACACGTAGTTTGAAGTATCGTAAACAAAACCTTTCACCATAACCTTTGGAGTTTTCTTTATTAATATATGTTTCGTAGAAACGTCGTATGGGATAATCGTAGTTATTTTCAACGTGAAAGGTTTTTCAATGAAAAAGACCACACCACTTCAGCATCGAAGAAAAGCGGCTATCATTCCCTTTTCGCTATCTCGCAAAATGCCGACCTGGATGAAACTTCATCTGATTGTGGGCAACTCTCGTATTAGATATCGGTTAAATTCCAACTTTAGACACCTTCTTTGGTTCCTTTTTGAAACTCGTTCTTCCATCGAGTTGTGCAAAATAATGAACAAGTAAGACGATAGCAAAGCAGAATGAGGAATATGGGCTGAAACAAGTTAATACACACTAAGGATAAAGGACTAGAAGTTCCGCTAGGGAAACCATGGAAGAAGGGCTGGCCTTCAATTTGCCTGAAGCGGGATGTCCAGTGTAACCGTTGTACCACTAAAAGCTGTTATGGCTGCCAGGGAAATTAGGGGTACTTGCAGTATTACAACTAAGCAAATATACTACATTACTAGAATCACAATTAAACCTACCATTAATGAAAAACCGTCTCTCTCCGCCTATCGCCTATATATATATATTGTTCTTGGTTTTAATTATTTCTTAAGAAAATCACCTGATCCCACAACAGATTTATCACTTTTGCAAATATATAATGAAAATATTTTTCATTGGTCTCTGATCTTATTTGATAAATGTAAATTGTTCATATACATTGAAGAAAGAACATCTGAACTAAAGCATTGAAGTATAGAGCATAGAACAGTACAGAAATACAAAAATTTAAACATGACGTAACACAACATCTGTATCTCAAGAAACTCACAAGAATCCTCAGTAAAAGTTAGCCTAGGTTATAAAATTTCATGACCATACTTCAAGTTTTTACGAAGTTACAAACCAAAGTATGTTGTCACGTGCCTACTAACCCCTTTTCTCTCCACATAAGGTAGGGCTAAGCATGTAATTGGATTTTTTTTGATTTTCAGATATTTTCTTGTAAATATATATTACAACTAGCTCTTGCTCAAGACTCTATTGTACGTCCCTAAGAGCCAGGGGGTTGGAATAAATGAGGGTGTAGGTAATTTTACAAAACATAATAAGCAGAGGACTAATCCAGGGGTGGAAAGATTTAAAATGAACATTTAATGGAGCAAAAAGTCTTTTGGGGTACAACTGTAACTAGCATTACACTTGCAGCCTTTTCCTTTTGTAAAAGGGCAAGAAATTGATCACAGGTATCAAATGTTCTATTTTAAGCAACCAAGCCAAGTTTACAGTCAAGAATGTGACTTTGGCTACAAAGCAAACAGCATGATTCATGGTAGGAGGGCTGGGGGTATCAGAATAGAAGGGGTTGGGCAAAAGATTTACTAGTTGTGTGGGATCCAATTAGGGACCTTCAAGGAGTAAGTAATTAAGTGGGAACATTTATACAATTATAAGATCTGGACATATAGTACCCATCCTTCTCTCTCAAACATTGTAAGGCAACACTGAGTTCTGCTACCACAACTAATGTAAAATGAAAATGAGATGGTTGTTTTACTCTGAAACAAAAAAGAGCACCAAAAACGAACTAACCCTAACACAACCTGAAATCATGTCTCCGTGGGCTAGATCAACTGTAGATGATACGTGTCGGAAGTTGTTGAATAGATAAAGTCAGATCCACAAACATGTGTAAGTAACAAATCATTTACCATCAATGCATTGTACAAGTTTAGGTTTCAATATAACTGGTATACTACGCAATACTTGATAGCGTAATACGAATATCAAAACAACTAAAAATGGTGGACCCGGTATATCATGATCACGACATACTGAAGTGTTGTTTATTTGCGTAACACAATTGGAGACATTCGACGATCTTCTATCCTCAAAATTCTGGAAACCCATTTAGGATCTGACTTTCCAGTTCACTTCACTCCAAGAAAGCCCTCATGGATCATCAAACTGCTTACAAGATTGTAATCTCATCATGACATTTACAAAATCTGCGATCTGAATAAGGATTGCTCACCTGCTATAACACTGTTACCAGCTTAAGTCAACGTAATGTTGGATGAAACCCTACAAATATCTTATGATGATGAAAGATGTACTGATTTATTGGTGAACGTAGTCGTGTTGGAAGTTGACAATCCAGGTGTTTCACAATTGATTGGAAAATTGAAGTCCTTTGCAAAGACATTTGCCTGCTTTACAAAATCAGTATAAAAAAATGACTAGGTTAATTTATATATTGCCATTAGATTCAAATAACCGCTGACTGATTGCATTCAAAGGCAATGGCTAAAGGCGAAGACATGGCTGCTGTCATGAAAAAAATGTTTCCTTTCCTGGGCTTAAAATTTAAACATCCAATGCTACGTGAATACGTTTGATCTCTGTGTGACTAGTAATTGTCACGAGTCTTAATTCATTAATGCTATACGTCATGGCTATTTGATTAAAACTTCAGTTGGGTTAGATTTGAGAACTGGATCCCTAAACCGGACCAAAAATTTTGCTGGTCAATAAAGAGAAAGTGACAGCAAATTTTAGAGTAACACAAGACAAAATAGTTTGACAAGTATGAGTTTTAAAGGCCCTGCCGACAAAAACCTTGGTACTTCACTTTCACAGGTGAGTGACAAAACGAAAGAATGAAGTCAGTCTAGTGAACTTGTTTTCCTCTACGTTTCCAGCTAAAGCAGGAGCTGAGCCACTAGGGAATTGCCTCTAGACCGCTCATGGCCCTCGAGCCTTCAATTAAATAAGCCTGGTACTGTTACACATTTGTAATGTAATTTGCGAGGGTCAATTGTAGCCTAAACTAGAACCATTTCGTAAACAGCATTTTATGAATGTATATCATAATGTGCCGCGATTATTTAAAAAAATGTCCGTAGGAATACGCAAAGTGAACATGAGAGTAGAAGAGGCTAGTAAAAGAATGGTGTTCCTGAGTTATTTTTTCATTTGGTGTAAACCGGTTCCCTTACATTTACATCTAGTATTTTATAAATTGATCATTTATTATTGAATGCTCATCAAAGCAACTAAACAACTAACAGATTTGAATACTCATCAGTTATCCAGTCATTCCTGATGTTAACAGTCTTTTAGCAGCGTTTGTTTGAAAAGCGCCAGATTTTGCAGTCTACCGCACGCACATAATTTTGCTCTCGGAAAACAGCATTGCACGTCGGGCATTTCATTTTCGATACCAACAGGCCATACTGGCGACACCAATAACAAAGCGAATAACAAATCGAAGTGAACAAGCAAGCAAGGTCATCGTAACAAACTGATGACTAACCAAAGCAAACACACATCTTATGCTGTAAACGCATAAGTTCCTATTGTTCCAACCAGAAACCAACTATTGTTATTGTTATTGTTGTGTCAGCCAATGAAAGGGGGGGTGCGAAAGTGTAGTAGCGCCATTATGAATATACCTACTGCTATAACTGGCCATACCTAGGGAACTTCTTACCTCTTTTGCATTAGTTGGTATGGTTCCTTGTTGTAGGGCCGTAACATGTGCAGGATTGGGTCGTGCGTCCTCTGCAGAAAATATTTGCCCAAAGAATGTCATCGTAGGACGTAGAAAGCTACATTTTATTTTGATTTAATTTCAGACCTCGAGCCGATAATCGTTTCAAACACTTCTCCAGATTTTCATCGTGTTCGTTAAGTGTTTTCCCATAAACGATAATGTCGTCCGCAATGTGCTGCATTCCGGGTAGTCCAGTTAATTGTGTATGTAACGCATGTTGAAATATTTCAGCAGCTGCATTCGTACCATAATTCAGACGTTTATATCGAAATAATCCCATATGTGTACTAAATGTTGTCATGTTTCGTGATTTCTCATCTAATTCGAGCTGGTGATAAACTTGCAATAGATCAAGCTTAGAAAAATACTTTGCTCCGCTTAACTCGACACTTACATCATCGACAGTGGGAATGGGATGCGGAATTCTTTTGATAGCTTCATTGGCCACCATCATGTCTACACAAATACGAACACCGCCATTCTTTTCCGGTATAGCTCCAATTGGTGATACCCATGGTGTGCTTAAATGTTCTGGAACTCGTTCGATAATGTCCTGTTTTTCTAATTCAGTAAGAGCTTTTCCTACTCTCTCACGTATACGGTACGGAATTCTACGCTGTGTTTGAATAGTGCTTTGTACTGTTTGATCAATATTCAGTGCTACTTGATAATTTTTTAGTTTTCCAAGTCCTTGAAATACTGACTGGTAACGACCGACAATAGCTTCCAACTGAATGGTAAAACATTGCGAGTATTTTGTAAGTGAAGCATCATAAGCATTGTGAGTTGCAAGTAACATCAAGAGTAGATCACGAGTGCCATCATGAAACGTGAACACCTGCGAGTCAATCACAAGCAAAACATTGTGAGTACGTGCTAGTAAAACATCGCAAACATGTTTCCAGTACGATTGTAAATGGCAGAGCATCGAGAGCACATTTTCAGCGAAACATCATGAGCATTGTCATTTTTGATTATGAAAGCATCTTGT
The DNA here is from genome assembly GCA_010016025.2 of Alatinidae sp. Z8VKAUB7J3. Classification (NCBI taxonomy): domain Eukaryota; kingdom Metazoa; phylum Cnidaria; class Cubozoa; order Carybdeida; family Alatinidae; species Alatinidae sp. Z8VKAUB7J3. The sequence continues at coordinate 95,595,786 of JAAAKM020073195.1, forward strand.
TAGTACAACTCCGAAGGGTAAAACATTGCGAGTATTTTGTAAGTGAAGCATCATAAGCATTGTGAGTTCTAAGTAGCATGCGAAGTAGATCACGAGTGCCATCATGAAACGTGAACACCTGCGAGTCTATCACGAGCAAAACATTGTGAGTACGTGCTAGTAAAACATCGCAAGCATATTTCCAGTCCAATTGTAAATAGCAAAGCATCGAGAGCACATTGTGAGCCAGACAATATAATCATAGTCATTATTGATTATGAAAGCATCTTGTTAGTATATCTGCGAATGGTAAAACATTGCGAGTATTTTGTAAGTGAAGCATCGTCAGCGCTGTGAGTTCAAAGTAGCATCCTAAGTAGATTACGAGTGCGACCATGAAATGTGAAAAATCACGAGTCCATCACGAGCAAAACATTGTGAGTACGTGCTAGTAAAACATCGCAAACATATTTCCAGTACGATTGTAAATGGCAGAGCATCGAGAGCACATTTTCAGCGAAACATCATGAGCATCGTCATTATTGATTATGAAAGCATCTTGTTAGTACAACTGCGAATGGTAAAACATTGCGAGTATTTGTAAGTGAAGCATCGTAAGCATTGTGAGTTCTAAGTAGCATGCGAAGTAGATCACGAGTGCCATCATGAAACGTGAACACCTGCGAGTCTATTACGAGCAAAACATTGTGAGTACGTGCTAGTAAAACATTGCAAACATATTTCCATTCAAATTGTAAATAGAAAGGCATCGAGAGTACATTGTGAGTGAAAGATCATAAGCATCGTGAGTATTGAATATGGAAGCATCTATTTAGTATAACTCCGAATGGTTAAACATTGCGAGTAATTTGTAAGTGAAGCATCGTAAGCATCGTGAGTATCAAGTAACATCTACAGTAGATCACGAGTGCCATCATGAAGCGTGAACACCTGCGAGTCTATCACGAGCAAAACATTGTGAGTACGTGCTAGTAAAACATCGCAAGCATATTTCCAGTACGATTGTATGACTGAAAAAGCAGCAACCTCATTTGCATTGTAAGTATTCCTGCCTTGCAACCCTACTGATTCGAGTCCAATTATTTGTGCTTTCACTAGTTTATGAAATCGCAGAATTTGATGAAAGAAATTATCAATTCTGGTAAGTCAAAGTGAGCGAAGAGGTAACGTTTATCTACAAATATTTGGATCAAAGTATCAAATGCAATACTTTCAAAGACGAAAAAACACTTTTATTTTAGTAATGTATAGTAGTCAAGTACTGTAGAAGAAAGATGTGCTTGTCGTGCCCAGAAACTGCAGGCATGGATACTTTTTTCGTCTGAATCCAATCGATTTTATCCATTTCCTTTCTTCAACACTGTAAATCATTTTTTTTGCCATGAAAATAATTCGTCTCTTTATTGGCATTCCTCTATCGGATATTCATAAACACCCGGGTAGTCGATAGCCCTTTAGGACCCCAGGTCTAAACTTGAAGAACTTAGGCCCTTGCATTGCTTAGAAGGAAATTTTGTACTTTCACCTCTTTCAGGCACCCATCGTGGCACGAGTCCTTGGCTAATTAGCCTCTCCCTTCTTGACGGCACCGGCCAGCACGACTATTCACAAGAACCCAGCTACGCCACTGTAGTAGTTATTGCACAAATTTATATGTTCCCGTCAGGTAAGCTTCTCTTTCTTCTGATTACATTGAGTTAGGTGTATGTTTTCCTTTCCTGGTTCTTTGTTTGGAACGTCTTGCTCAACTGTGTCTCGTTTCTCGCTGCTCTTCCAAAGTGGTTTCAACACTAGCACTACAGCATTATTACAACCTTGTTATAGCCAATTGAGCATCTACGATGATGTCTAGGTGCCTCAAACTTAGGAATGCCTCTCCTGTTTCCACCTTCGTGTTTCGTGTCTTGCATGCTCGAACTTCTGGTTGATTCTCTCTGACCTCTCTGTTAATTTAACACCTTAACACCATCATCGTTCTGATTTTTCCTTGCCTTATATCTTTTTAAGATACATGTCATCTATAAGCTTAGTTGCTTATTCCTCCCGTAGAAAGCTGTGTTACTTCTATTTCATAACAATTTCGGCAATATTCACATTTAGCAAAGATAACACCGCCAATGAAAATAAAGAATAATAGTATATAAAGATTTACCTCTCGTTATCTCAAAATCTCTCTTAGTGGCTTGTGAATTAATCCAAACGTCGACCATGGCTTGAAGGGAGGCTCGATCAACAGGGTCAGTAACTTCTGATCCGTAAATAATCTTTCAAAAGAGGAACTAGCCCGTACATATTCGGACATATTTGAAGGACGTGGGAATCTCGCTGATTTCAAAGCAAAACTCTATGTCAAACAAGACGTACAGCCAGTTTATAAAAAACATCGTAGGCAACCCTACCAAATAAGAAAGGCAATTTCCGCAGAATTGGATCGCCTACTAGCTGAGGATGAAATTGAACTGGTTTCGGCTCCCCAAAATTGGACTAGCAACTTAGTAGCCACTCCAAAGGCAAACGGTGAAGTCTGTGTTTGCCTCGATGTTCGTGAAATCAATACTGCTATCATGAGGGGAAAGAATCCCATCCCTATGTTATATTCAATTATCGATGACATGCACGGCTCAATCATCTTTTCTAAAATTGACATGAAAGAGGCCCACGTGCAGATTGAACTTGACGAAAATTCACGTGAAATAACAAATTTTCACACAGAAAAAGGTCTCATGAGATATAAACGTTTATGTTACGGCATCAACAATTCTATTGAAATTTTCCAACGCGCCATGGATAGCAGCATAGGTCAAATTTCAGGACTTAAATTTATCTCTGATGACATAATCATACACTCGAAAAGCTTAGAGGAGCATCTCCACAGTCTCGAACTTCTTTACAAGAAGTTATGATCACTAAACTTACGTTTAAACAGAGACAAATGCATGTTTGCTAAACCGCAACTATCTTTCTTTGGTGTCGTCATTTCAAAAGACGGAGTCACTCCTGATCCTTTAAAAATAGAAGCTCTTAAAACTGCAGAGCCCCCAGCAAACGTTGCTGAGTTACGTAGTTTTCTCCGTCTTTGTACCTACGTGTCAAAATTCATCGACCATTTTTCAGAAAAGACTGCTGATTTTCGTAAATCATTAAAAAAGGGCTCACGATTTCTGGGAGTCCAACACATCAAAAAGCATTCGACGGTTTAAAAGCTGACTTGACTAGCGACAAAGTCTTGATATTGTATGATCCTTCCAAAGAAGTTGATCTTATCACTGACACAGTAGTGATCGTTCACTAAGTGCAATTCTGATGCAAGCAGACGAAAATGGATGTAAACGTCCAGTCTCATACTACAGTTTCCGATCGCTAAAAGATCACGAGAAGAAAATGGGTATAACCCAAAAGGGGTATGGAGTTAGTTTGGATCCTAGCCAAAATGTACAAATTCTTGTTTAATAAACATTTCCGCGCATACGTAGACCACGAAGCATTGAAGTACATTTTCAATCCAAACAGCAAGCTCAACGCCCGCATCTTTCGTTGGCAAAAAAAAAATAACAGGAAAATCTTCATGATCATCTAGATAAAAAGACTACACCACTGGTTAGAAGAAAATCGCTTACATTCCTAACAATTATTTTTATAATCAATGTAACACTGGGGAAATAAGGTAACCAACTGTGTCTTAGGACGTAAAGACGAACACGAGTAGCAACTTTAATTATAGAAACAGGCTATTCTCCACTCCTGAATAGTGTAGAGACCATTCTCTATCGGGAGTAACTACTCTGTCTATTTGCTGATCCTTTTGCTATTACATAAGGCCTGTCACTACCTTTCTACTCTTCATTCTCCTATAAAACAGTGGTGTGCTACATAGAAAAAGCGTTGAATGTTTCACAAGATCATAAAAAGTACAATCAAAGGCGTTCACAAATGAATGGAGGTCGCATTTAAAACTTAGTAAAGGTCAATGCGCCAATTATCGTTGCCGTAACAAGTCTTCTTTATTTCAATTATACGTACCACGGCAAACGTGTGCTGATTCTCTCTCAACCCTCAAACCGAAAAAACGTTTGTAACTACTTTAAACGACAGCTGTATTACTGGCATGTTCCATCTCCTCATAAAAAGTACAGATGAAATTATAATTGAGGGGATACAGATGCTAAAACTAGCGTTGAACAGATATATCGTGGTCCCGTTCGTTTTTACTCTGTTCACTTGCAGAGCCTATTTTCAACAAAAGTTTCTTCCGTGTACAGAGAGATGCCAATAAACTGTGGTATTGTCATCATTTAAACACATAACAGACACTAAATTAAAATGTTCTTCTATAATTAAAAAAATGTTATTATCACGAAACAAATAAACCGCCTACGCAGAATAAAGCGCATACGGCTTAATAAATCAAACGAAATCCTATCCTACAACTAAAATAATAAAAGTTAATGTTTTTACTTACATTTTTTCAACATTTCAAGGGTCGTCTTCCTTTCCTGCTCAGGTAGCAATGAATGTCCTGCCGGTATCGTAGGATCTGGCTCGTTTGCTTCTCGGATCTCTTCTTCCCTTTTCCATTGCTTTTGTCGATCTTGTAAGCTGCAGCAAAAGCATTTCAATCTTTAGTAATAGATTTCAACTTCACTGCGAACCCTGAATTAGGGCACGTAGGAAACATGATAAAGCTACATTTGCCAGAGGATCCACTAATTTTGTTAAAGATAATGATGATGACGGCCACAACGACCACGGTGGTGCTCGCAACAAGGATTAGGATCAAAGACGCTATGATAATGACAACAATGGTTATTTCAAGGAATTTTCCCAGTACTCAAAATGTAAATGATGTCTGAAAACACTTGAATAACTTCCCATGCAACATTTGCTAATTAGTCAATTAGTACGATTTTTGTCCTCATATGTGTCCTTTTTTTGAACTTTCACAAAATTGAGACTGGAGGTCAGACCTCCCCGTTTATTTGGACCCCCGTTTATTAACTTTAGACCGTAATTATGACCCCCCGGTTTATTCGGCACTCCAGAGTAAACTTGCAAATCACCACATTCAGTGGCACCCTTTTCAAATGAATGGTGGCTTTTGCAAGCAATAGCCTTATCTTAGATGCTAAGAGAAGAAGAGGGCTTTCCTATCCGTATCAACTTTAGCAGAATAATTGTTGAGCTTAAATCTTGTTAAACACTTTCCATGTAACGGTATCAGTAGTGTTTTGTTATATTCATGGTATCTCTAATACTGACAGAGAAAACCATACACTGTGCGGAAAATGTTTTTCTACTGTTTTCACCAAAAGTACAAATACGCCCGAGTCATTTTTATGGATATTTTTGCATTCAGAGAAACATATCTTTACCCATCATTCAACATATATACTTATACGTTCTCATCACCCCTTCTAAAATATTAGACCCGGTCCCAAAAGATCGAGGACTAGCCTTTTCCTTCCCCCTTTTCTCCTCCCACAAGAGAGTGATGTAAACTCAACGCGCTTGTACTACGTGTATCCCCTCTTTACTTCTCAATATCAAATTCGAAATAAACGTAATTAAATTCACCTTCTCGACAAGGGAATCTGTTACACGGTGTAGAAGATTCTGGCTTTTTGTCTGGTGCTTTTTCACACTCCTTATCATCAGTTTCTGCTTTTGAGTGGATGTAGGTGCAGCGCACAAGTCTTCTTCGGACGCCAAGTTTTCCACATCTCTCAGAACACTAAAATATAAAACGAAAATTTTACAAGTTAATTAGACTTGCATCTACATCTTAAAGAAAAGCATCTTAAAGAAATTTCAACTTTTAGTTATACAGTTCCATATTCATTCATTCAATCGATCAATTGATCGAATAATTAATAAAACTATCATTAAGAAAAGCCATTCAATCACTCACTCTACTGTTCGATACGAGGTAAACCAAGAAACAAATAGAGTACTAAAGTGATGACGTCCCAAAAAACGTTTTTCGAGGAATCGCAATTATAACTATATCACAGTGTTAACCCTACCACCAAATACCCGTATACCAAATATTGCGCTCAAATCTCGTACCAGCTGCGAGGTTTGTACGTTAAATCAACTTATAATATTAAGCTTCATGTTTCAGAGTCCTAAAGTCAAGAACTGGTAGTAGCTGCAGAATCCCTCGGCATTGGCGGATCAGCAGTACCGCAATACTTTCCTTTCTAATCATAAAATCAAAATTACAAAACTTCACCCAACATCAATGATATCAAGAAGATGACTCAAATAATATGACACATTGGTTTAGTTACCCAAGTCAATCAAAACGTCAAAAGATGCGTGGGAGAATTTATAATAAAAGACAAGTTTAATACCACAATTGAAGGCGCAATGAAACATGCCATCAAAGGGGTTCGAACTCGGGACCCTTGGCTCCTAAGCATGTTGCCTTGCAATTTCATAGCAAGAGGCCTCGCTGGCATAAAACGGTGCTACATCAACTACAAGCAGCAAATCCTCTGCATTGCAGCATTTACTTGGAACACTGCGCAAGGTTCAAGACCGACATTTATGCGACATGTTACTTTTGAAATGAAACTACAATACCCCGCAATTAAATCGATGTTTCGTTTATTACAACATACTCCCAACTTTTCACTGTAGTATATCATGACCCCCCTTTCATATTTTGGAAATCCCAACCGCCCCCCCGCTATTAGAGGGCCACCCCTCTATTAGAGGGCCAGCTTCGTGACCGCATCAACCTCTACGCAATATTCAAGACTAACTTCACAGTTGTTAACGCAACAAAGTGTATACAAGGGCGTATCAACGGAACAGTTTCTCTTGGATGGACTTCTTATCTATTGAAACTGCAAATGGTATACTCTTTCTAAACTAATCATAAAAGGGCGTTGATTAGCTAGGTAGGGTAGTCCTATTGGTGATATTTAATTCATTAGCGGGTTATTATGGTTTGGAGGGTTTAAATATCTTCAAATTTCTAAACATTGCAGTGGTTAAACTTACATGACGAACAATAAGAAAAGTAAAGTTTTAAAGTCACGCCGAACAGCACAAATGAAAATCGGAGGAGTTTCTCATAAATATTGGCATCTCCACAGGTTCAGTCATCATCAGGGGCCGGAATTTATGTGATAAAGAAAGTCAAAAATATGTATTTATTATTGCCTATATATGTGATTTCATGTGCTAAAAAATCGCATAAATATGTGTTTATGTGCTACAAAATTGCACAAATATGTATTTATGTGCTAAAAAATCGCCGAAATATACGTATATGTGTGCTAAAAATCGTCAAAATATGTATTTATCGCGCAAAAAAATTGACAAGAATTTGCTTGAACAACTGACTATTGTTTGTTGTATTACCCTACATTTAGGAAGTTGCAGTTGATACTAAACATTGATTCTTGACGTCAATTTTTGTCCAGGTCCAGCGTCTATTACATTTTTGGTTATTTTCCAACCCCCCGGCTATTCCAACCCCCCTTCGTTTATTAAGTTTTGAGGATTTTTCCAACCCTCCCGTTTTTTCCACCCCCCTTCTATTAGGCACCCAAGAGTACAATATTCATTGTGTTACCAAAACAAATGCACCTTTCTCTTAAAGAACTCAAAGGTAGCTCCTTTAGTTTGAATCAGTACATCTCGCGCATGCCCTTCACTCAAGCGACACCCGAGGAAACGCACCATGCTTTCTGTTTTCTTAAGTGCGATAGCAGGAAAAGTCTTGTGTTTTGTGATTGTATTTTCACTAGCTGAACACGAAAAGTTTAATGTAAGCCTATGAAATGTAACGGCAGAAAGCGATGCGCAGAAAGATGCTGTGTAGAATCAAATCTTTCATGGCGTGCTCAGCAGTTCTGGCGTCACCCGTAACTTGAGGAAGCTCATGTACAATTATATCTATTTACCAAACTCCAGCTGGTGCGATGCATCTCATAGTTTTACGGTTGTTGGTGTAGGCTTCGAAGTTTTGTTATTGTATCGATGGAGTGATATTGTAACCATGTAGTGAATTAAAGCCTATATATCTACATTCATTTGATTACCGGGAACATTATGCCGCAATAGACACAGAATGTATTTCTTTGATAAAGATCCATTTACACATAATCGATGAAACATAACCCACTTTCAATGGGCAACAGTAGAGTACTCAAATGTGACGTCACAATTTAATGAAATCAGAAGCTTGGCAATATTTTGCAGTCCTTACATTCTTCTTGTTGATACAGATAATTTTTCAGATAAGTTTTAAAACAATATCTTGAGCAATTGCTGAGATAAGTCCTTGCAAATTTAAATCGTGCCCATCAAAAGCTTTCATCAATCATAATTTTATTAACTGGGCAAAGGTAACAGTGTTTTCTTAAAGTCGTGTACAAATTCAAACTGTCGTTTCTGGCAGTGAACTTTTTGTTTTGTATTTTGGCATTTGTTTGCAGAATTGCCACTTTGAAATAAATTTTGGGGGCGTCATCACTTTCGAACTCTATTTGATGGAAGAACCAAAGGGTACCCTCTGGGATGACTGTTTGCATTGATAAGGAATGATATTGTAGACTCTTGTAAACACAAGTTGCCTTTTCCGAGCGCCCTTCAGCGAAAACATTGTGTACTTAAAAGCTTTTTTCGTCTGACACTCCTCAGAGTACTAACATCAGAATGACCGAAATGGGATGTACGAAAGAATAAACTTAACGGTATTTTTGAAAGAGCCTGAGTTACTTGTGTTTTTGAACTAATCAGCACCCATCGAAAGATTCACAACTAGATTAGTTGAATAGGCCTTTGAAAGCTTATACTACCTGAATAAAAGGAAACTTTTGAAGAATTGGGGAGCTTGGAAAGGGAAACTGTATATTATTATTTGACAACTTGTCCCAATCACTATTACGGAGGATACTGATTTGAAGAGCAAGTAAACGGTGTTGTGTAAGCAATCATAAACGCAAACAACTGCCATGTGGCAGCTACCATGGGGTATGTGGTATGTGGCATATAACATGTGAAACGAGGTATATGGCATGTGGCACGAGATAATAATGGAGTATGGAATAAAAGGGGAAACAAAGCCAGGAAACAAGGGATAGTCCTGAATAAATGCAGGGGACTCCCGTCCATTCAGTACATCAGAGTACAATACATACCTGAAATGAAAATGCATCCTTAAACAACAACAAGATCAGCGTGGGTGGATTAAATCCCAATAAACTGCATACTGTTTATAATAATATTTTCCTGTTATCTCTTTATCAAAGTCTTAAATATTTGATCACATTTTAAATATTTTGGGTCATTCCTCGAAGTAGTGAACGACTAATTTGATATAGGACTAAAAGCCCTCCACAGGAATAATTCGATTAAGCAGTGTTTTGCAAGGGTATACGAGTGCAAATTCTAATTGCCAATTATATCATCAATGTTCTGAGTAGTTAAACGAAATTATCAAATAACTGTGAGAAAAGGAACATGTTGTAGCTCTTATAAACAGTCTTCAAAATCGTTTCATAAACAGTGGCAATCGTCCCATGTTAAGGATAATAAAGTCAGTTATAACTACCGTCAAAAGCTAATACTTTAAAATTTATAAGTTTTCTGAAACTATTGCTCAGTGGGGCAGACTAACCCAAACAGCTTTATAATCCCTTATCATCACAACGGTCTCTATGTTATATTTTAAAATTAACATGTATATGCAAACTATAGAAGACCAGTGTTATAAGCAATACGGTACTTGTTCCAGCTTGAAAACGAAGCAACTGACTTTCTGACCAAACTTTAAGAATCTTTTAAGAAGTATAGTGTAGTTAAGCCCTTCAGTCGCAATAGAAGATTTTAAAGCCATTTCTGCACTACAAGACTGTATGTGATGTTTTGTTGCATCCGTAAGCAAAGCAGCTGTCTAATCATGGTAGAAGGTGCCCCCTTGGGTAGATTATTACGTCACCTTCCTATGAGATGCATCCACGTCACAAATCGGAAGACGCGCACACGTAGACAGGTGGCATTTTGGAACAAAAGTTCTTCTTTTCCACTTCTAAATGTATTAGGCCACTAAAGTTTTACCAAACTGTAAGGTTTTGACGTCTGAGGAGAACTAGATATTTGATAATCCTCGTCAACTTTTTCCTTTCGCAGAGTGCCTCTCCCCACATAGAACTTTGCTCTCTTCCAACTCCCACCCCCTCGCTCATTCCACCACCACCACCCGTTTATCAGAGACCACAGTAAGATTTGTCATTTCATGTTTCCGCAAAATGGCAACTAACACTTTGGTACTCTGATTTTCGACCTTTGCCCTATTGTCCTATGCAAAGAGGGCTGAGGTTACTAAAAATAGTACAGATTCCAAGGGATTCAAAATTAGAAGTGTTAATTTTTTTAATCTGTAAATATTCCTTTACTGCATTTAAAGGAAGTAGATTGCTCGTAAAAACCTTAAATTCTTGCCCTTTTAGATTTGGGAACAAGTTCAGCCAGATCTGGGGATCAATAGTAACGGTATCGCACACTACAAAGGAGGAGCCATGACAGTTGAAGGAAGAGGAATTTGTAAGGCACCGAACTTAAAGGATTGTCAAATCAGATAGCACAGCTTCAGAGATGTAATAATTACTAGACAAACGAATTGAAAATAAATTTTCTTTTAGAGCAAACACATGGCAGTTAATTTTGTCTGTTTTCAGTTTTGAAAAGAACACTAGAGGAATAGAAAATATGTCACCACCGGAGATCGAACCCGTGACGCATTCTTTCGCGGCGTGCGCCTGATGATACTTCGTCTGTTTTACTAGGGTTGGGGGTGTAGAAGGACACATTACGGCCAATCATTACTGGAATTTCTATTTTGTGGCAACGCTTCTCTGAAGATAGCATGCAACAATGCGTTATGTGTTTATATTTTTCGACCGAATTTGTCGGTTGGCTCTTGTCAAGGTCTAACGCAACATACAGTTTTTAGAGGAAAATCAGTTAGCAAATGGTACATTTTTGCGATATTTATTCATGTGATGGTGAACAAGTGTCTCTAATTTATACCTAATAAAAGAATGTCCAATAAAACTGTGATGTAAGTAAAATTCCATTATACGTTATCTGGAACATCGGATGTGAGAATAAAACAACTAGAAGATTCCTATATCACTGTTCGTGTAAGGAAAATTTTAAACAGTTTCAATATTTTCATGTAGAAAAAGTAATACTTATTAACCATAGCACATCGTTGTATATGTATAAAATATATATGACTAATCAGATTTTAACAAAAGTAATTAGTGGAATTGTGTTTGAACATAAAACATATGATTCGCCGCACGCATACCAAGTTAGCCCTTGCACATAGCAACTATGTACAGGCAAAAGGTGATCAACCAAGAATTTTTAAAGAATGGATGGAGCTGTGCGAGGGACTGTACCATTATTGATAGATCAACAAGGACTCACTTAGTACTTTTTAAGTTTTAAACTTACAAGCAATGACGATTCATCTGTATCTACTACTTTCATATCTTAAGAATTTTACACTTGAAGAAGCTCTAAAGCTATCTAGGGGCGTTTGGTATATAAACAAACCCCTGGAAAAACGATGTAGCAAACGACATCCCCTGTAGTTTTCCTCTGCTTTCGTCCTAAAATCATATTCCATTGTCTTTTTTCCTTTTTTCTCCTTATTAGCTTTTCAAAGATGATAACGTTGGGTAAACCAGTCAGTCTACTGAACCTGAGAGGATTTGGTAACTTTGACATGGCGCATTTAGTTGTTTGGTATTACGATTTAGCCTTTGATCAGGCCAGCTATGCAGGCAAGAGGGTCTTGAAGGATTCTCTCGAAGCTACAGTAAGATGCTTCGCAAAAGCAGGTAATTTTTTGGTTCAGATATTTATTTTTAAGTAGTATTTATTCTATAGCATTATATGGACCTCACAGAATTGTCCTAAATTTGATGACAAGATATTTTTACGTTGAATATCATCGATAAGGAAGTTTTTGAATTTCGATTTAGAAGGGCACCAGAGGAGAAGCATGTCACCACCAAGGCTCAAATCTATGACCTGCGCTATCGCAGCGTTTGCTGTACCGGCTGAGCTATGTGAATTTTAGTTGCCATATTATCTACCAATCATCCGCTTGTGGATGTCGGCATCTAGGTAAACACAATTGGAGACCAACCTCTTTGCGCCACATTACGTACCCAAGGAAGGTCTGCCATACGGCCCATCTATCTGTCTAAAGCCGATTAAATGTTAGATTAATACGAATAGGAGAATGCTGGATATTTGAGTATATGTATATAAGTGTATATATACATAATATTATATTAAAACTTGAAGATACTATTTAGCAGGCAAATCATTTTCATCAAAAAGCTTTTCGCCGATTCTCATCAGTTGATTTAAGGTACATATACCTCTGGCAATGATGAAGGCGCAAAGCTGAAAACATAATAAAGAATAATAATTAATAAAAATAATAATAATTAATCTGGAAAAACTCAAGAGAATAGCGAAGGACAGAGAGAGATGGAAGTGCAACGTGCATCAGTAGATGCACCAACGTTTTGATAGGCTACGGAGAAGAAGAAGAATTCCCTGTGCCGACAGAAACCACGAAAAATTGACTTAATAAATTCCACTCCATAATCATTTGAACCTGACAGTCCGGTGGTTTTAGATTCGGGTTTTCAGAGCATAGAAACGTGCGTTCGAATCGCCTCCCAGAAAAAAACAAGCTATTATGGTGATGCTTTGTTTATTGACCAATATAGGTAATTGCAAGGTGTTTGTTGAGTATAACTAATCATTATCGAAACCCTAGGTTTCACATCCCACGGCGTTTCGTTAGACTGCAAGACGTTCTTTCAATTACAGTGGTATTTTACAACCACCTTACCAAGTTCTAAGCGAGAATATTTTTCTATTATTTTTTATGTCAGCATTTCGAAAGGATATTATGTGCTATGACAACGAGGCTGCAATCCCTAAATTCAAGTGAGAGAAATAGGAGCTCGCACCCCCTGGAAGATAAATGTTTAACTAAAGAGAATGTGTTGAAAACACATGTAAGAGACAAAGCCTCGCTAGAACAAATGTATATATTGGCCTATGTAGTACTGACTTTAATAAGCGTTTTGGGAACCACATCTTTTAACAATATCAAGTGCAGAATGCACAGTAAAGTAACTAAGCAAGTCTGAGACTAAAAGAAGCGTCGTATTACATACATTCTTGGATAAAGTACTGTTAAAACTCCTAAAAACCTACAACGGATTCAGACGGAAATGTTATTTATGTGTTTTGAAAAATATGCAATTATAGTCGCAAAGATGAGCACCTTACTAAATAAAAGATCCAAACTCCTTTGGAAATGACGGCGTAACAGTCCTTTTGCCATCAATAAATGTGTATGCAAATACAAATAGATATATGGCCTGGCTTCCAACTGCATGGAAAGGTAGCCTCTTAGTACCAACGTCATTGGAACAGCTTCACGTATTTTGACGAAAAGTGAAACATGAGGTAACTGCGGTAAATTTCATTTTATCATTTCTTGACAGTATTAGGCCCTATTTTGCTGTTGTAATTACTCTTCCAACGGCATCAATAAGTCTTTATAGTATATATATAAATATATATATATATATATATATATATATATATAATTCTTTTTTTTCCTTGGATGGATATTCCTAGGATGGATATTCCTTGGATGGATGTTCCTTGGATGGATACTCCTTGGATGGATATTCCTTGGATGGATGTTCCTTGGATTAGATATTCCTTGGATGGATTTTTCTTTTTTATTCATTGGTTTTTCTTTGGATGGAGATTCATTGGACGTTCCTTTACTTTTTCTTGGATATTTCTTACTATTTCACTGGGTTTTCCTTGAGTGATCCTTTCATGTTACTTTACTCTTTCATGGGTGTTTCTTACACTTTTACAGGGTTTCACTGAAGGTTCCTTGGATGGATGTTCCTTTCATATTTTTCAGGTATTCCTTGGATAGATATTTCTTGGATGGATATTCCTTGCGTGGGTGTTCCTTGGGTGGATATTCCTTGGATGGATATTCCTTGGATGAATACTCTTTGGATGGATATTCCTTGGGTGGATATTCCTTGGATGGATATTCCTTGGATTGATATTCCTTGGATGGATATTCCTTGGATGTCCTTTTACTGCAGCTTGGATATTTCTTACACCTTCATTGAGTTTTTCCATGAATGATACTTTCATGTTTCTTTATTGTCTCATTAATGTTTCCTAAAGGTTTAGAGTTCCCTTAGATTCTTGTATAATGTTCCTTTGATATTATTTGGATTTTGTTTCGATGGACATTTCTTGGATATTCTTTTAATATTTCTTTGATGGATGTTCCTTTGAGTGATATTCCTTCAATGTCCCTCTTTGCATCTTTCTTTAATGTTTCTATAGTTTCTTGGATGTTTCGTGTACTTTCATTTAGGTTTTCCTTGATGTTCCTTTAATGTTCCTTTTATCTTGCTTAAAACTTCATTTGGATTTCCTTACATATTCCTAAGATCATCCTTGACTGTTCCATTAGTGTCTCTTCATGTTTCTTAGGTTTTATTTGATTGTTACTGGGACATTTTTTCATTTGTGTCACTCACGTCCATTGCAATGTATGGAGTTGTGTTGTAGATTGTTTGCAGCACAGTACTTTATAATTGCCAAAATCTGCAATATAGAAGGATTCGCAGGCACAAAATACAAAAAGAATATAAATGTCCTGCTAAAGATGGAAACAATAAATAATATCAACAATAAGATAATGGTCTTGTATCAGGTTTTTTTCTCGACATTGCTTTGTATAAACCAGTAATTTCTAAATTAACTGAGAAGACAAAACCCACTAAAATAACTTGAATCTAACCATGTAGCCAATCTAAAAATATTTCTAAGTTGGATTTGCATATTTAATAGAACCTGGTACTCGTCGTGACATGTTGATTCAGGGGATGTGTAAGGTATCTTGGATTGGAGGGGCTAAATTATTAAGCGAGTTATTGTCGTAAATCTTACGTCATCCATAGCAATATGATGTAATGATTGCACGATAGGGATTTCCCCCTCTCAATTTATTCTTAGCCACTATGTAATTCTATTTTATTCCACATATAATCTGTAAAATTTTCAATACACACTTTCACTTCGACTTCAACAACAAGCTGTTAGTAGTGATTTGGGTCTGCACTAGTTTTGCTACAAGAAGATAAGAGCCTTGCCGCTACCATTGCGTATCGAAGTCATATAGGTTATGCATAACATATCAACCACGTAACGTATATTATAACCGACATATCCCACCTCCGTTGCACTACAAAAGTATTTGATACGAGCCTGTAGTATTTTTTGGCATTATTGCATGATCTTGTTTCTTTGATATTGCTTCACTCTCTAATCACAATTTACAGGATTTTTAAGTCATACTGTATTGCAAGGGCTATAGCCCCCTCAGCCACTCCCTTTCTGTGCCCTATGTGATTCAATCAACCAATTCGTTTTGCAGTTATGTGAAGACTGGAGGGTAAGACGTTGGAAAACTCATGACATGGTCAATGTTTGAGCGCAATAAGTAGAATTTCAAGAGTAATGAACTAGTTTCTAATTGAGACAAAATGTGTAAGCACTGACAAGGAAAAATTCTATCATTTAAACTAATATCATGTGCAATAAGGTCGCCATATTTCATACTTCGTGAAGAGAAAATATATTGTGTCAAATCCAGAGCTTACTCCTTGCCAATGATGTATCTCTAGCAATGTAAATACATTATAGTAAAAGTAAAAGTATCAGGCGAAGAGAGAAGTAGAATTTTGGCATTAAAAAATGCTTGAGATTTGCTCATGCCATCCACCTCGTCTTCCATAAATAAGACCTCTTGGAGTTTCCTCACTAACGATAGTACCATCACAAATGGTCGGTTTGCTTCAAATAATTTCAGATTTTAGAAGATGTTCGAATAATTGATGTTTGGGTAATAGACGTTTGAGTAATCGATGTTCGAATAATCCGTCTTCGAATAATCGATGTTCGAATAATCGATCTTCGGATAATGGACGCTTGGATAATCAAGCGGGTAGAGAATCAGGGAACCTTTCATCTTCTAAAAGCTGGCACAATTATTATAAAAGTCTTCTTTTATGTCCTACGTTTTTCATACAATTTACGTCATGATGATGATCATAATGATGATGATGATGATGATAATGATGATGATGACGATGATGATGATGATGATGATGATGATGATAATGATGATGATGATGATGATGATGTTGGGTCTTATTTAGAAATATGTTGTCGCCTGTGGGCCGTTGCAATACCACAATATCCACTTATTAAAATGTTTATATCGTTTTGCTGTAGATACTTTTAGAGCGCCGATGGAAACGTATTACATTAATGTCTTCCCCAGAATGACTACATTGTGAGATTCTCTTCCTGCTCGTTTTATCCCTTTTACTTACAAATCTTGCGAATCTGATTTCTAAGTAAATCGCCATCCCATTCTGTTCGCTAGGATCCATTGCATTCTTTATTGTTTGCCTTCCGTACTTTGAAAAAATAACTGTGCCTCTGAAATTGACAATGTTACGTTGTTTGGAATGCAATAAAAACGCAACAAAACAGCGAAACAAAAAGATTAGTCAACATGAGACCTTGAAGGACACCTTACGTTATTGTTTCTTGTTAAATCCTTCCAATACCTAAAACTAGTTCATTGTCTTTCTCCCGTTTTGATTGCCTAATATAGTAAACGTGTTCTTAGAAATAGCAAAAGCACAGACTTTACTGGTTTAGAAGCTAATTTGTCCCCACCTTTTGCTTTTTGACACACAGGAAACTTGCCCTAAGAAAGAAAGCACCTAAGTCGAGAATGAAGGATCCGGTAGGTTTTCTCTTTGTTGGCTTTATCGTTTATAGTAACTTGTGAATTGTATAGCGGTGGGAGTGCAGAAGTGGGCCGCCTCCACCATCAAATGTCAGTAGCTGAAAAGGCTTATGAAACAGAAAGTTAAGATATTGGTATCATTGTCAGTAGTAATCGCCTTATATATGCGTGTCAACAATAATGGCTGACCAAATCAGCGGCAACTGTACAATTTTAAGAGGATAGGAACGCATGCGGTAAATGCATCACAAATTATATAATTATGAAGCTGGGGTAACTATCATAAAAAGGCCTTTAAACATGATATATGTTTTCACTCAATTGTAATTAAAGAAGTGAGAGAGGGAGGAGATTTCAGATTCTGCGTTTTAACAACTGGATTTGGTTTAATGTAGGAATAGTGAACTTGTGCTAACTAACGTCAAGGAATACTCTCGAGTGCTAAATAATCGTATCCCCCCCCCCCCCCCCCCCCCCCCCTCCTCGCCCCCCCCCCCCCCCCAGTCCCTCTCCCGCTCACCTCCTACTCGCGTGTACGCTCACTCACTTTCCCTTTTGGAGAGGAGGGCCCTGGGGAACGGCACCACTGCTTATCAGGGTGCCAAACTGAGAGATTGCCAAAAGCTTGCCAAGCAAACATTTATCTGGATTTTTGTTTCAATAAAAATCTACATTATCTTCACATCTACGTATTTTTGAATTTAAAGTGGTACTGCATTTTTTTGTAGTTAGCGGTCATTCAAAAAATACGTACGCTCTGAGGGGGGTATCCCAAAAGCGTACGAAAGCGCACAGAGGGGGGTGTTAATGCTAGAACGTACGTTTCCTTTACAAAAAACTGATACGCGTGAGTCTTTTCTTCCGTGAAGTGGTTGTGACATTTCTGATCTCAAAAAATCTCAATCAAGTCAAGGAACGAAAGTGTATAACGAAACAAACCTTTTTTTAATAAATGTATGACCCCATATTCCGACTGGTGATCATAGGGAGCGTCGAGAGTAAGCGCACGTACGTCGTGACAAATGAACGAAAGCGTACAAGGGGGGAGGGGGGTAATTTGAGTGTACGTACTTTTTGAACGATCCCCTACCATATCATTACAGCACTTCCTTTCAAGTGAAAATCTTGCTGCAAATGCCTACTTGGGCATGAAGTACACCATTGCCCATTTTGTTTCGACTCTTCTGTATAACCGCTATAACTTATGAAAATATGCGCTCAAGAACAGTTATGCTGACTACAGTGGTGAGGAAAGCCAATGTATATATGTTGGGAGCTCTTGGAATGGCTGTTCTCTGAGCATGTTTTTGACTTTTAAGATTGTAAATCAGACTCGTATAGTATTATTGGGAACTTTAAGGTTGACAGGAGTTTCTTTTTGCCAGTCTCTGTGTCGAATCTTACTGTATAGATACTCTATAGCATCTCTCTACACTGACGAAGATTGGCAGATTAATGTTGATAAAGCTGGTCTCTTGATGCTGCAATGGCTACCTTTCTGAAGGCAAAAAGACTTCCTTTAAAGAGATTTAATAGTTTTGGAAGGCGCTTGTTAACTTGTTTTATCCCTTAAACGAGAACGGAAGGCACCTTTCTTAACACCATTGATTTTTGGTAAAGTAGCAATTGTATTTTGGCAGTTTTTGACTTAACATGAGTTTGTGAAATTTCCTTCAAACCGATCATTCTCTGATGAAAGCAGATTACCACGGGTATCCCACTCATTAGTAAAATAGTGAAATGAAATAAATGTTGTACACAACTAATTGAGTCTGCTAGTATCTACAAAATTATGTTGGCTTTGTAGCTTATATTTGCTTAAAAATCACTTCCACTCTAACTACTACCATGTGAGAAAATGGACAGAAAAAGTTTTCTTGCAGACAACAAAAGCAAGCTTTACGGACTTTGGCACGCAGCTCTGTTATTGCCATTGTTAACTTTGTTGCACTCGGCACGACTTACGTGCATTTTGGAGTAAGTCATGACACGTGCATCAAATGCACACTTTTTGTGCTTCGATCCGCGGTCTTTTCTTCCTTATTTGGTTTTAAAATTTGGCTCGATGAACTCTGGTTTAGCAAGAACGTGATAAAATATACATTAATTGCATATAAACATTCAGTGTGCAGTGTTAATGCTTCACAGCCGAGACCATATCGTAGGATACGAAACATTTAATGGCTGTCCCTGGTTAGATGTGCCATCAAATCCTGTTTGTGAGAGGAAGATATCTCATCCTGGAGCAAAGGAAGGTCAGAATTTGATTAATCTACCTCCATTTTGTTAATTCTGAAGTTATGTTTGACAGAGTAACGGGTTTACCTCCTAAATTCATATTTTGATACATTAGCAACTGAACCTCCAGATCTTGGTTAAATTGCTATCAACTGTTCAAGTTACTGGTAACAGTAAAGTAAAGGACTGAATAAATGACAAAGCACTGGTGAAGTATAAATACGGACAGAGCAAATATAATGTAATTGTTATTTTTCACAGGGTTATAATAATGAGCAACTTAGCGCAAACGTACGAAAATTATCTACGTCCTGACTGGAGACCGTCGAAGGTGTAACGGCTTTTCACGAGGAAGCTAGATTTTTGACTGAGAAGCTGCAGGAGGGAGGGTAAAATGGGACGTTTCTTAGGGTAAAACCTTGAGGCCAAGAATAAAGTCCTCTTTTGCCAGGCCATGTTGTTATTAAGGAATAAACACATTTTAAACTTATCCAACATTTCAGAGTGTTTCCGGTAACATAGGCAATACAGTATGATAATGTACGATGTCATCATCACCATCAACACCATCATGTCAGCTGTTCACGCCACTGCTGGCGGGTAGCCTCTACAATTTCCTCCACGCCTTCCGATCTTGTACTCTCTGCATCCATGTGCTACCAGCCTTCTCTTCAATCTCATCACGAAAAGAGAAGAGCGAAAAGAGAAAAGAGAAAAGAGAAAAAAGAAAAAAGAGAAAAGAGAAACTTTACTTTAGAAGATGCAAAAATGTTTGCCAATCAAAATAACATAATACTAACTCTAAGCTGACGCTACCCTATCATAGCAATGTGTGGGTATGATGATGATGATGATGACGAATTTAATCCTCCTTCTCACTGTCGTGACTTGAGGATCATGCACTTTGGATGAACACTGCTGAAATAAAGAAAGTCAATCATAGGGATTTATCCCTTGAGATCTTGTGTAAGAATTCAATTGTTGCTGAAATCACTGTTACATTCTCATCAGTTGCTGCTGAGCTACCAAGAAGATCATGGTAGTCTTTAAGTTTGTTTACACACATAAGATCATGAAGTTTTTGTCTATGCCAGTCAGTGACTGGGCACTGTAGTAGAAGATGATTTACTGTTTCCACTTGATCACAGTAGCTACACTTTGGGTTTTCATTATAGAAGCGGGCTAAGTATGAATTTGTTCCTACATGTTCTGATCGCAGCCTGAATAGTATTTTGCCCTGTTGTCTTGATAACTTACTGTAAAGTTCTTTTTCAAAAAACTGTTTTTGTTTCCTGGTAACAAACCAGTTTGAACTTTTAGCTTGATTATTTATGAAAGATTCGTGTTTTAACTTCTGTATAATTGAACTAATAGCATATACTATAGATGGTGTTACAGCACTGGATGTCTCCTCTCCTGATATAGTTGCATCTTTAGCTGCCAGATCTGCTTGTTCGTTTCCTGGTATGCCCATATGACCAGGTATCCATTGAAGGGTTAAGTGTATACCCATATTGACAACTTCTTGTAATGATGTGTGGCATAAAACGGTTTCTGGGGCTGGTTTCTTAGACCAATAAAAACTTTTAAGGGCCGAAATAGCACTTTTAGAGTCAGAGCAGATTCTTACATTAGCTCCCAGGGTAAATGAGAGAGATACAAAGTTTGCAGCCTTGGTCAATGCAATTACTTCAGCATCAAATACAGTCAAGTTTCCATCAAGCTTGAATTTCTGCACTATGGACTTGGATGGGACAACAAATGCAGCTCCAACTCCATTTTCATTTTTAGAAGCATCTGTATATATGTCAATATGGTCAGTAAAACTTACTTCTGTGAGGTACTTGAACGAGTTTGCAAGATCCAGCCCTTCCCAGATTTCAAGGTCTTCAAAGAACTCTATACTCTGGTAGTCCCATATGGGGGTGGGTATTAGATCTCTTATATGAAGCATTTCAGATAATTTGGGCTCAATGCCTTTTCTCTAAGAGCATTAATGCCAGCTGACCAGCCATTATTTTTATTTGTTGAAAGCCACAGTTGTCAATGTTTCAGCAGGCAAGATTTCAGAGGATGATTTTTTTCAGTCAGGCTTATTTTCTTCCCTATTCTATTCAGATGCTATTCGATGATTGGACGCCAAGGTGGACGGCAGCAGATTTCGCTGGGACGCGGATGTTTACAGAAGGGCATCGTCATCCACGAAATGATGCACTGCGCAGGTTTCTTCCACGAACAGAGCAGACTTGACAGAGACAGATATATCACCATTGTTTGGAGAAACATTAACTCCAGTAAGTTTTTACATAAGAGAATATATTCTCAGGTAGGCAGCAATGGTGAAACAAAGCGAACTGGGGTGATGTGAAAATCTAACGCTAGTAGAATAATTATCTTGTATTAGTAATACTCTATCAAGCAATTACTCGGTGTCTGTCGTGGGAAAAGATTCACAGCTGACGCTTTTAACATTATCTAATCTACCGAGACTTGTTTGTGCACCTAAGGACCAAAGTCACTATAAAGCGTTTGTACGATGGAGTTAATATTTGTATTACAACGAACCAGATGCTTTTGTGTAAGATTGAGGGGCAGTCTTAGACATAAAGAAATCGGTAGGGAAGGGAGGTACCGCTCTCCTCGGCAGCAATTTTGACCATCGAGGCGAGCAATGTATCGCTCGCCTAAATGTTCGAGGCGAGCGATACGTGTACGTCGGCGTTCGAGGCCCCCCCTACCCCCCCCCCCCATCCCAGCAGGATTTTTTAGAATTATTTTGAAAATACTACTCGGAAGACCTGAGTAATTCTGATGAGAATATTGGATACTTTTTAATACATTTTTGTGGTAAAAAAACTCTTTTTCGACTATTTCCGCCATGAAAACAAGATCATACAATATCATAATGGCAGGTAAACGTGGGGATGCTATTTCTTTACTAGAAAGAATAATTTATGGCAGGGACATTTAACGTGGCATCTGATTTTGGGGGTAAAAACATGGTGGTGAAATTAGGCGTGCATCTAGTTTTCTAACAGATAATATTTGAAGTGTATAAGGGGCCTTGATGATGCAATGAAAATTTTTATTTCAGAGTGAGTGCAGAATATACGTTATTTGCAACAAGAAGCTAAAGTCGGAAGGTCAGCTTTTTGCCTTACTTGAGACGAGCGGTTTTTTACTCGCCTTATCAATTCTAGGCGAGTGTAGAGGCGTGCGCGAGTGATCGATCAACTCAAATAGCAAGGGGGGAGGAAAATTTTTTCCCCCTGATTTTCCCTTGAATCTCTCCCCTTTAAAATTTCTTGCTTTACTCTTTAATAGGGATGCAGTACAATTTCCAGAAATATCGTGCCGGACAAGCGTCAACATACAAGATGTGACCTGGATCAATGACCAAAGCTAAATACAGTATTATTTTAGCAATTTGAATATCCTTACCCTGGATTTTATCAATATGGAAACTATCAGAATTTATCAAGAACTTGAGGGACTTACAAAAACAGTTGCCAACTGAAATTTATGTGTTGAAGCAAGTCAGTATCCTCAACATATGCAAAAAACCCAAAGTAAATACGAGGACTTTTATCTTCATCAGAAGGTTTGCATTTCTCTGGAGTAATCCTTACAACTGGACTTTTACAACTACTACTAGTTAATTCAAATTGTCGGAATAAAGAAATTGTTTCAATTTTTTGAAACTATTGAGTTTTAGTATGGAATTTCAAGATGTATCAGCTATGGAAATGTTATCTTGAGTAACAAGTGTGTTATGCAGCCAAATACTCTGAAATTCTTATTTCCCTATGTTGCCGTTATTGTACAGAAGCAAATCTTTCTTTGTTGGAAGATTCATGATCATAGAGTTAGTATATTATATAGATTTTATGCCCTCATGAATTACAAATTTTGTGATATTTTGGCTTGTAAGTCATTTTTCCCCAGTTTCAAGTTAGTGCTTAGTTAGATTAGAGCTAAGAATTTAAAGGTTTAAGAATAGAAGGTTTAACTTTTCTTCTTTCCATCAATATATAATTTAACTAGTTAAAAGTAGATATATAGTAAATATTTAGCATTGAATTTTACTAGGTCACTTTTTCACGTTTTTGCAGAAATAAATTTGGTAGCCAAAGAGTTATAGGTGCTTGAAACTTGATTAAAATATAGGGGGAGGGGTGCAAATTTTAAAATTTGGGAATGCTGAGCCCCTCTATATTCCTCTGTGTCTACAGGTCTTGTATCAATCCAAAAAACTGGAAAAGTATACAATAGCAAAACCAATCTTTTGGAGATTAGTTACTGAAGCTAACAAACAGTAAATCCAAATTCATTTTCCTCATCTGGTTTGTAGGGGTTGTACTCTCCCCTGCATAATCGTTGTGTGTCAAGGTGATGTTGGGGTGGGGTGGGGTATATGTAAAGAAGCGTAAACCTGTAATTTTCGTGTCAAATCCCCAAAATTCCAATTTAGTCCAATATCTTGAGGGAACTTATTCTCAGGAAGTGAATTACAACTCCCAAAATTTATTTATGTATTTATTTATTTATCGAATTTACTTTACCCACTGAACTATATATAAAAAGTCTGGAAGGATAACTCTATTGTTCTGCATGCGTAACCAAAAATGGCCGTCACATCTGACGAAATGTTATTTGATGCGCATGGTATCAAGTTGGAATCTTCCAGTCGTGTGCAAAGAAAGTGCTCAACTAATGCCTGATTGCCTTTCTGGTTTCAAGGCTGGTGAATGAAAAATCCAAGGATGGCTTTGGTACACACTGCCTTACTTATCGCAGAGCAACAATGGAAAGATTTGCGTGATCGGTTGCAAAATATTCTGAAATTGTAATGACGGATTTAAAAGTAATAAAAAGTGGAAGTTTTATCAGGGAAGTCCGAATTAGAAACTCTTCTATTCTAGTCACACTTGAAACGGCACTGAAAGTAAAAAGTACAGAAGTAATTTCGTACAATAAAAAGAACAAGATATGAATTTCTGCAAAAGCACATATTCTTTAATGCATGTTTTCTGATGTGCTGGTCACTTTTAGTGAGGGGGAGGGGAGGGAGCGGGAGCATTAGCTTTCTGGTAATCTGAAATCCATATTCCGTAATTCGAATTTAGACAGCAAATACTTTGTGTCAACTCAAAAGGGTAAATGTAGTCTGGGGTATCGAGGCTTAAGATGCCCTCGTTCTGGAATTCTGAAAATCTTGTGACATAATCTGCGAGGAGCCCTCGAGTACACACCGTTGCCAACTGCACAGAAGTTGTTTGCGTAGAAAGAGCCATTTTGATCTACTTTTTGTGGTTCAGCAGCTAATATCTTTTACAACAACCTGGTCGTGTGAAACGTGAATACAAGTACACGTGTAATTTAGTTTTTGAATACATTAACATATACTTTAATTTTTAAATAGAATATACATGATGGGCTTGCAAGCTACCTTTGAATCTAATATTTGTATTAGGGTTACACTGAAATAACACATCCAGAGATATTTTCATTTCCATGCTAGATTAGGGATTATTATCATGAATGACTAAGATTTTCAAATAAACCAAAATCAAGCCTTGTCTCTTTACTTTGAACCCTGTTGTTTGTCTGTTTCATCCAACATATTCATAAAGCTTGCATTTGGGCATATAGAAAATTTGAAAAGAAATTCAAATATGGGAAAATAGCGCACTGGAGTAAACTAAATAACCAATAAATGATCATCAGTTGATGAAAAAATGGTAAACAGAAGTGTCTTAGTCGTATGGAGAGTAAGCATTTCTATGGTTGAAACTAGGTACCCTCTGGGGTGACTTCACACCGAGCAGGGATACATGTGTGAAAGGGAAGACAACCAGGTTAGGGTGGTGTTTTCTGTGAAATTCAGAGAAGCTCCGCTGAGATTGTGTCTTTTTCACTCTGTTATATAGTGACTGAGTCAGTTTGTATTGCGTGTAAAATATAGCTTTCTCTTTAAGTCGATATGCTACTTTTAAGCACAATAATGAGCTTTGGAAGAGGACAATTTACTTATTTTGTGTTACTTGAAAATCCATTGAAGGGCCTTGGTTAACTTTTGTAAGTCCAAACACACACACACACACACACACACACACACACATACCCATACACACATGTCAGATTTTGCTCCCCTTTTCCTGGTCAATTTATGTCCCTTTTTTATTACATTAAGGAATTTCCTAGATATGTTAATATTTCCTTACCCTAGCTTTCTGCATCCCATTAACGTGATATTTACTGACAGCATTATCAGTAACAGAAGTCGTCCATCAGGTCCTGCGAAAGATCATTGAAAATCAAGAGGACAAACCTCAAGGTGTTTAAATGATTTATGTGGGGTGTCACGATGGTTATTCCCCAAATATGTCAACATACCAATCTCTAGAAACGGCCTTCAACTTCCTTTCAAACTTTCAAAACACAGATTAAGACCTTCTATGAAGTATTTAGCTTCGTATGAAAGCTCTAAAGGCCATGGTCTCTTAGGCCTTCCCTTCTTCGCACACCCTGATAATAAAAAAGTCATTAAAAAATGCGCTCCTCGTTGTAGTTGATAAATTTGAACATCAATCGCACTTCTCTTATACGTTTTGAAGAAACCAAGGTTCTGTAGCACGACTCAACACTATTTAGACAAATTTTTCTGCAGTCCCTGCGTCTCACGTCGATTCATTCAAGATCATAAAAAGAAACCGATGGCAGAACAGGGTAATGTTAATGGATACGTCCATTTAACTGTAGTCATTAGCGCTGATACTGAGGCCGAATTCTAAAACTTTTAAACTGAATTGCTAAAAGATGACATTATTGAATGTTATGAATAACATCCATGGCCGGAATTTATGTATTCTTGCTGTCGTCGGCGGCAGTGTATTTTCACTGCATTGTCGGATTTTCCAAGGCATCTCCATTGGGGAAGTGTGAATTAAGTAATTATAAACTCGCATACGAAGTAGGATGGCTGTCTTCAATAGGAGTGATTCATAAATGAATAAATGATTGTGCAAAGTAAGAATTTAATAGTTCAAGATGCAGATTAGTAAGTCAAGCATCTCTCCCATGGGATTTGGGTTTGCTGTTTGTATTATGAATTGGTTTCGTTTCACTCAAGCTACGATTTTACAGAAACGCGTTTCTAAGGTTTCGTATTGTCAAATTCAAAATGGCGGGCAAGCAACGAGTTTCTCGAAGGTATGTTTAGACCTTATAATTTTTTACTTTAAAACATTCTAAAATCTTCGAAATTTGCTATACATACCTAGTACGATCATGGAATAACATATTTTGCATGGTTTTGATAGATATAGGATTGTAAGCAAAAAGTTTTGAGCGAAATTGCTATGCACTCTCATAGGGTGCCGTAGGCACGAATTGGGGTGTGTTTTCCGTATTATGTGTGACACGATAATTCCCCTTTAAAAATGGCATTTTTTTGTATTTGACAGAAATATGAGGTTATATGTAGTAAATGAGAGAGACCTATATTTACCTTAGCTAAATTTATCCATGTGATACATTTTTAAGTACTAAAAAATTAGCGAATATACAACCTGGACGTGTATTTTACATTCATGTTGTAGTATTAAATTTAACAGAAGCTTATGTCGTTCTATTGCTAATTTTCAACTACTGTTAACTACTTTGCTTCTTTGTTCTTTAGAAAATACGTTATTTTTATTTTCAGATACACCTTGAATGAAGTTCTTGAAGAGATGGTTAGAGGAGACGACTTCTTTGATGCAGACATATTTATCACTCCGCCTAATGATGAAAATATTTCAGCAGAGGACTCTGACAATGAAGACACTCCTGATGTAAATGCAAGCCATATGGCCCAAGAGCAACTCAAAGCTGAGGCAGAAGTACACATTAAAACTAGAGATGGTATAATTTGCCTATCAGGTAATCAGAGCTTTTTATAGAAAACTACTTTCCTAGGTACATATGTTGTATCATTTTGTTGCTGATACTAGACTGCTGCTTTTTAAATGTGAACCATTACTGTATACATAAGCACTAGTGAAGATACAAAAATATTTAGGTAACAATATCATTACAAAATGTCTTGTTATTCAGTTCAGTGTCAACTTTGGTACTTATTTCAACACTATAAAGTATAACACAGCATTCGAATTTAGCAAATTGCGTCATTTCGTCCCTTAATAACTGTACATTTCGAATCCTATATAACTTCGAATGGAACAAAATTCAGACGTTACGAGTATCATAGAGGGAAGTAATGTCTGAGTCGTGTATTCTATGAAAACATCATACATTGCCATACAAATAGTCTGGTAGATAAGGAAATGGACCGGAAGAAATTGGTACAAAGCTATAATTTTTTTTCTGGAAAGGCTCAAGTATTCTCTCTTGAAATTTCAAAACTCCTCTTTTCGACTGCTTGGGGAAATTTAGGAGATGTATATTTGTCAACATCTCACCAAATTTAGCTCACATAATATGGGGCTTTCACAGTGCATATAGTGTGTATACATCAAGGAGTATAGCTTGAGCGTGGAGCCCCTCTTGAGCGATAGGCCCTCGCCCTGTCCGCCATACCCTAAAACCGCCCCAGCCTATAACAATATCATTATGATACTGGTCCCATAATCCTTTGTTATTTGTCATCGTAATAAAACTGAGGACAATGAAACGGACAATGTAAAAATAATAAGCTTCATCAGATACACTATGAAAACAAAACAACCAGGCATTTTCAGTAAATAGCTCTTAAACTGAATTTGGTTGTACGGAGCATCGCATTTTTTCGGTGCCATATTCCTTTTATTTGTTTGTTTGCTTTTACTGTTTCGTTCGTGGCGTTAAAGATGCTGATTACTGTAAGAATAATATTCGTGTTATCTTAAAATGGAAGAGTCACCAACCTACTGACTCTATTGAATATGAAAACCAGTATCTACAACAGAATGAACTCGTATATTCTTTAGTGTACGTATTTTGTTAAGTTAGCGACTCTACGTTTGCTTTCCTCCTTTGCTTGGGTAATGTCGATTTCAGATTCAAAATTACTTACATCTTGCCTATTATTACTTGACGTCAGCTTAAGTTGCTTCATAGTTGCTTAGTTTTGATGACGCCATGTGTAGTTACTTCGTAGTTGCCTGTTTTTGCATGACGGCATCTGCAGTTGCTTCATAGTTGCTAAATAGTTATTGTTTTGTCCATCATGCGATTTGTAGTTCCTTAATAGTTGCTTATTTTGGGATACGTTGATCTGTAGCTACTTCATAGTTGCTTATTTGTGGATGACGACATCTGTAATTGTTTCATAGTTGCTTAATAGTTGCTTAATAGTTGCTTAATAGTTGATTAATAGTTGCTTATTTTTGTCGGTGTTTTGTTGCTCAGGTCATGAGCTGGAAGGAACGCACATGAAGGGATGATTCGCTACTTTTACAGTCTTCCCTTCAGTGCTATTCTTGTGCACCTGCGCATATAATAAGCTTTGTTCCTTACATAAAGGTAAAAACCTAAATGCTGACAAAAGCAGTTTGGGATTGCTTTACACTATATATATACATATATATATATACATATATATATATATATATATTATTTAACGCCAAGTAGAAGGAAATTTCTGAAAGGTCGCGGAGTGCCCAATTTTAGTTTTAATGTTTTTATATCTGTTTTTAACTGAGGGCTATTTTGAAATCCGGCTGGATGTCGATGTCCACCGGTGGATGATTGGGAGCTAATGTGGCCACTAGAGAAATAGAAGTATTTTAACATCGGAGGTCACCTAGCTCAGTTGGTGGAGTGCACGCCGCGAGAGCGTGGGTCACGGGTTCGATACCCATTGATGACATGCTTTTCTATTTCTCTAGAGTTCATTTCAAAACTACAGGCCTTCCTCGGACAGTGGCAATGTCAGCACGCTCTAAATTCACAATAACGCCGCCACAGTTCAGGGTAGTCCCTTCAAATTTCTGATTCTTGCTACAGCCCGCAATTGTCATCTAATCGAGGAACTACGATTGCTGCTGAATATTAAATTCTCTTTATTAATAGATCTTACCAAATTACGTGATGAACTGTTGTCCATATTTTCAAAAATGTCCAATAAAACTGAATCTAATTAAAACGACTGTAATGAATGAATAAATAGACATGAGGGTAAACAATGTATTTCTTGGAAAGTATGGCTCGTCATGCCGTGACTCTTAGCCTTTATGAAGCAATACTTCGAATGCTAGTTCTTCCATTCGCAGGTTTCTCAAAACGTGTAGTGTTGCTGCTTTTGCAAAAATGGATTCCGAGCCTCCGAGTACGATGGACCTATATAAAACTACTATGATTCTCTCCAAAATGTTAATATGATTATTTACAACCCCTTTTAAATCAACGTTACAAAGTATGTCAGAACGATGAGGGAGAGAGGGCACGTAGTTTCGACGGTATAGGGTCATGGCATTACGCAAATACCTTTCACCTCATGGCACTGCACGAGCTCTCAGCGACATCATTTGAAAATAACTTAAGGATAAAAACCCTTGCTGGCCGTGACACTTAGTCTAAAATAGCTCATTACCCCAGGCTTTCCTAATGCTACTGTGGCTGGCCTTCGCGGAAGAACGTTCTTCCAAGAAGGAGTTTCACTTAAATATTCCCTCCGATTACGATGCGCAAAGAGACGACGACAATCAGAGAGCACTCTCAGATTTCTAATATAAAGTCTTTGTGGAACGTCCGTACTTTACTGATACGTTGCGTGTTGCGATCCTTGCTACGTGTTGCGTTTCGAGTAGCGACTGTAATCTATGTACAATATGAAGATTACATTAGCACAATGATTAAGAATGAATAAAAACGATAAACTCGATAAAAAATATAATTAATTCTTACCGATCGTGCCTTTACACCAACCACCTGGTTGGAACTCGAGTATCAGCTACTTAGCTGGGCGACTTCGCCTGTACTAATTTTCCATCCCCCCCGTCTAGTAGGCATCCAAGAGTAATGGGTTTGCTACAACTAATAAAGCAAATGGTAAGAGACATAAAACAACATTGCAGCGCTTTGGATAAGACACCACGAAGGAAACTACAATTTAGACATCGTTACGTATTTTGATCAGGACTTCGCAAGGTCTTTGTACAATGGAAGTCACAACAAAGACCTGGCAAAATCTTGAAAGAAGACGAAACGTTGTCTAAATTGTAGTTTCCTTATTTGGGCCTTACTCATAGTTTGTCGGTGTTATTTTCACTGCAAGATGGAATCGTCCCAGACCTCTCGGATCCACGTTATTACGTCAGTAACTTTCAGGCGTAGTCAGTCGTCAGTTGTCACTTCAGTAGCATGAATGTGTAAGCGTCGTAGCAGGGAACGGTTGGCACTTGCCGCATTTGTTAGTCACTTTTATCTATTCTGTAGTTATATCTTGGTTCTGGTTTCAGAGGAGAAGTGGATCTCAAGGAACATGGATGCACAGCCTTAGGCTTTAACGATAGACTATGAATTTTTGAAAAGTACTAGTTTATGGAGAGTATGTCGATCACTTGGGACATTTTTCATCACTACTTCTCTAGTATATCGTTTCGCATAGGTTTGGAGCCGAAGAAGGAGGTACTTCATCGCCACTTTCTTGACGAACTTTTCTGGAACAGTTACAGAATAAAATATTTCAATGTGATTATCGATGAAACGATAAGGCTCTGCTTTAAGTGTCATTCGCACCGGCTGTTGAACCTGGATTCATGGTCACGCTGCCTCCAGATTTTCCACCATTCGACCTCCCAAACTGCCTGTTCGTGCAGCCATACAGGATATGACCATGGCAAAAGACTGAGAGAAATACAGAGCTGTCTCCAAAAATGTTGAAACCAGTGTTACGTCGAAATAGTGTTGTGATTGCACGTCACAGGTTTTTCCCGTGCAAACCGGATGAGAATGAGTTTGTTTTGGCTTCTCGCCTGGTGAGGGAGTTACATCTCCAGTTTTATCTATATACCTCTATGGGGAAAGTAGAGACTTAAGGAGTGGTGATAGTTTTTCTCTTTTGCCTTTTCGTCCCTCGAGCTCTTTTTAATGTGAGTACTTTTCTCCGTATATTGTCAGCACTCTTAAGGTACTTAAGTGACACCAGTGGATTAGGATTGCTAATGAATACGTCTTCAGGGCTGGGGTCGCCACTGTATAAAAGCATGCATTAGACAGAAGCTGTATGGTTGTCACAATATCAGTAACACTAAAAAAAATATACATTTTCTTCGACATATCGTTTTTATCCTTTTCAGGTATATATACTTTGCAAATAACACGGATCTTCTTAAATATCATCACAAAATTTACCAAATACAAACACTTATATCATTGGAAATAATTACAACTTACAAACAAAACTTACAATATCAAGACAAATTGAAACTATATGCAAAATGATACTAGTTAATGGTTCTAAATACAGGTGTTCATTTGTGTCAAAGTGAAACAAAATATGGTATAAGGCAATAAAAGACAAAGGATAACACATACTATCACCAAGAGGGCAAATGAAAGGAGTTGACTATGACAGAAAAAGTCAAGGAGCAGATGTACTAGACACCAAACCAGAACACCTAGAGCAGAGAGGAATGAAAAAAACCAAAACAACCTACCTACAATTCAACTATATGACTATCGAGACTATTGGGTGAAAAGGTGTTTAACTGTGGTTGCCAAAATAACTCCCTACATATACTCCATACAACTACATATATAGTTTGATAGAAGTAGCTGCATTCCCCATACAGAATTTTTTTCAGTATTTCAAGGAGCAAGGTTATAGTGGTCTGTTACAGAACATCAATGTTAAAATGAATTGGGCTTTGTCTTGTTGTATTAAGCAGTTTAGCAAGAATTTAAGCAATGGCTTAGATTATTCTTCATGGATGTCATAATTGCACTTTTTCCATACTTCTACACTCTAGGTTGCCTCAGACCTGAGTATAACATATTTAAAGATACTCCATCTCGCATTGTATATTGCATCACACATATTTCAGTTCCAAGCATATATTTCAATATTTCAGTCTTCATGGCATTCAATTAGACAGTTTAGAGTTGAGAAGTCTTACTAGTTGTGGGGTAGAGTCAATTACAGTACTTTCATTCATTGGCAAAAGGGAACAGTTCTATTAGGAGTTGTGTGAGTGGGGATAGCACTGCTTTATGTCCTCAAAACACATACCAACAGTCAACTAACCATAATTTTTTCCCAGTGTCTTGAATTTTGTCTGGTATGGACTTCAAAAGAGTTTCCATATGCAACACTAATGGCTTGCATCTTCATTGATGTAGCTGCAATGGAGGATACTTGACCCTCAACATTAAATCGATGCAGTAAATCCTTGGAAGTATTCCACACAATGACATCTCCTATTGTGATGTGCAAGGAAATATGGAAATCAAGTCAATATATTTAAAGCTTTCACTTCTATATATCCTCAAAGAAACAATTTTTCGTGCAAAAGCAGTTACGGGATCTAATGCCGTGGGTAGATCATGCTGGTGTATTCTCCCTCAATCTTCTTTTGTCTCCAGCGATGTCTCTAAGCAGTTTTCACTTCTGATACCTGATTTCTTCATCATCCAGTTTAGGGTGCCTAATATCTTCAATCGTGGTCTTGGCCGTGCTCTTTTTTCTACCATCTCAGTTTGTATCATCTTTCTTTCTACCCTTCCTTCTCTTCTCAATGTATGCTAAATAAAAACCTTATTACCTTTTCTTGCTAGTATCCAACAGCAGTTTGCTTGTCCCAACCTTTGCCGAACTTCTTCCTTTGTCATTTTTTTGTCCACGATATATTCCTCCAAAACCACATGTCTTGGTAAACGATTTATATGAGTCAAGCTTGTATTAACATTACTTTGAAAGTGCCTTCATTGGGAGACGAAATATAATCCATTTCTCCTAGGATCCTTTCAGAATTGATTGGTAAATGTTAATCAACTATTATCAGTTCATGTAGCTCGTACCTGCGTGCTGCTGCTCTGCCACATAATAAGTGATATCACTACATTTTACCAACAATTTCAAGCTCAATTCTGAAATATTTTGTTTTCAGATGTTTTCAAAGATTCATAATCAAATTCATAATCGTGGTATTGTAGAAGACTGCTGAAACATGGAATTAAGTATCTGAAGAATTTGAAACTGACAGCAAATTCCATCTACTGTTGTCAATAAAGTATCGGTCACACTGCCAAAGATGCCAATAGCGATAACGATAACTATAAAACATCATCAGTTCTGATTCACCTGATAGTGGTCAAACTGACAACGATACAAATAACAATAACTATAAAGGACCGTTAGTTCTGATTCGCCTGATTATGGTCAAACTGCCAATGGTAACGTTACCAATAACTATAAAACATCGTTAGTTCTGATCGGCATGATAGCAGTCACATTGCCAATGATACCGATAACAATAACTATAAAACATCGTTAGTTCTGATTCGCTTGATAGCAGTCACACTGTCAACGATACCGATAACAATAAACTATAAAGCATCGTTAGTTCTGACTCGCTTGATAGTGGTCAAACTGACAACAATACTGTTAACAACAACTATAAAACATTGTTATTTCTGATTCGTTTGATAGCAGTCACACTGTCAACGACACCGATAACGATGACTATAAAACATCGTTCAGTCTGATTCGCTTGATAGCGGTCACACTGCCAACAATACTGATAATAAAAACTATCAAAAATCCTTAGTTCTGATTCCCTTGACATCAGGTGTTAAGCAGAATTGATAGGTTTTAAGCAACTCATTGCAGTCACTCTAACAAGGGTGCGATACACTGGTCCATCGGTTGTTGTTGCGTCATGTTGATGACACTTCTAGTCCTGCGAAAATGTCATTGTTTGCCCGTATCACACAGTGTTTTCATGGGCCATGGACTATCGATCACTGCCCGTAGTTCACAATTTAAAGCTGCCCCTTTAAATGCAGACTTTACTACAAATTTTTGCTGGGACTTTGATTTTGCGCCCGCATTTCAAAGCTTCCCTTAAAAGGAAGCTGGCCACAAGGACAGAGTTGCCTGTACTCTAATTCGAATGGATCTCCATCGTGAGGAGGAGGACCTAAAACCTTAAGGTCGGGAACGTCCAATCCTCCTCTTCGAATCCTTACTTCGTCGTAAAGCACATGACCTTATAAAAAGCTTGCAATGAGACCATGAAGTCCATCCTTCATACCAAAGCCTTCTTTCTCAAGAGAGAGCATGGTCAGTGTTTTTCTCTACGAGTATCATTACCTTGGATAGCTACTTAAGCAACAAAGTTTGGCGTTGCTTTGTCGTTTTCCAACAACGAATAAAAAATTTCTTGTCTTACTCAAACGATGTTCTTTTACCGGGTATTGAAATATGAGGATAGTGGAGTAGATTTCCTCGTGGTAAATAAAAAACAACAACAAAGAATCTCCTAAATGAAAGAAATTGTTTTAAGAGAAGGAGGCAAGGGGGGGGAGGGGGGGATGAAAAAGTTGACCTACAAAAGGAGCTGGTGCCATTGTGCACTTGCACCTCTTTAGTGAACAAGGTGTTCTGTACACCTAAACCTGGCATCTTATTGGTGAAGTGTATTCATTACAATGCTAGAAGCTGTACTAAGGTAATCTTTGCATCCGTATCTATTACAGTGCGTTATAACGTATTGTATGACAGAAAAAGGGCAGTCGGTCCTACAAAGAAAAGTTTATATTGTTAATCGTGATTGACATGGTGTGGAATAAAGGAAAAGGAAGTGCGTTATGTGGAGATAATCCAAGAGAACATAGTAGGAATTATCAAAGAAAGAAGGAAAACTAGATCGATACATGATTCGTAGAGGAAAATTGTGCATTAATACTTTTTTAATGCTCAACAGGTATGTATTCCCTGCCCTTTCCAATTTTCTTTCACTTCTTCTCTCCACGTCTCTCTCCTTTCTTTAACCCTATCTTACATGGGGGGGGGGGGGGCTGGTAGGCCCGGGGCTACAACTTTCAGGCTGGGTTTGTTGTTTTTTTACTTCTGACGTCTTGTTTATTAGCTTACATTTAAAAGTATTAGCCATTAATATATCCTCTTGATAAACATCTTTTACCATGAGTGCAGTGGACCGCCATCATTCCCACGGAATATTAGCACATTTAATAAAATCATCTTACTACAAAATTATAAAAAACCGGAGGAACCATGTCCATGATATACGGCTACTCGGTCGGCTTGTAGTTTTAAGTCTAAATCAAAACGTTGTTCATATTTACATTGTAGATTGCCCGTTAACTCTTAACCAGTGCTCGTAAAGTAAGTCTTATTCTCTCGCTTTCTAATTGCTTAGTAGAAAGAATCTAAGAGTATGTGCAATAGTAGCATAGTTCACGAGGCCCCCAGATGAGATGATTATTTGCAGTTACCGACAAGAATATTTCATAAGTAAACTGTATGAAAACTTAGAAAGTCCGTAATAAAAGCAATTTATAACAATCTACATTTACAAACCCATGTACAACCAGCATGTAAATGCAGGGGAACAGGAATAATAGCACGCTTCGTAGTTGTTTAATCTTACTCCCACCTGCAATTAATCAATATCTACGGACACCTTTTCTTCTTCGTCCCCAAAGAAAAGTTTAGGATATAAAATACATTTTTCTTATCTCCTCGCGATGTTAAACCATAACTTTTGAAACATATTTCAATGTCGAGTAGTCAGTGTTTTGAGAAAAAATGATAGCAAAACTAATTCTCTTTTGAAATTAAACTTGTTGCCCAATCTAATATACTCGAGTAGTCAGTATATTCCCAATAAAGAAAAGCATCTTACTTACTTGCCTATAGCACAGACTACTAAAATCTAAGTTTAAAATCTAAGTTTAAGGCTAGGGAAAATTATCTGAGGCCAACTTTTAAATTGTTACAATTTTTTAACGGAACGTTATTATTCCCTTCTTTCTTTTACAAAGTCTGAGTTAACCTATTGCCTTTCAAATGAAAATAAGTTTGGTATCATAAAATGCCGCTGGCGGCATCAAAGCGGCGCCGACGTCACAGACCCGTACAAAGAACTATATAATGCCTTAAAGCACATACAAACTGCATAGAAGGCAAGAAATGCTGTCAAATGCTTCAAATATTGCATGACGAATGTAATGGATCAGGTTTGTTACTTGGGGGATCGTCAGCTACGTTACATACCCCTAAAAGGGCTGTAAATATTCCCAAATTATGTAAAAACAGGTACAAATGACATAAAATGGCGAGAAATGCTGTTATTAAAAATAAATCAATTAGAAATTAGCGTTTATATAAATATTAACACCCGGAAAACGGAGGCAAAAGTAACATCATGCGAAACGCAATAAAAAACTAGCAAAATGATTTCATTCTGAGCTTTCGATGTTCCTCACATCATGTTGAAAGGTAAGTTACAAGTACGATAAACCAAGTTAATAATGATGCGTTTTGCGGCTGTTTTGCTGGTTGTTGATATTATTTTCTTTTCTGCATGGCTCATTTATTGCTGATATTCATAACAAAAGATAAAGGCATGAAACATTGTTACGTTTTTAGAAATTCCAACGGCTAGAGAATAAACTTGGAAAATGCAAGTTGGAGCTTAGCGGTTTAGAAAGATGCAAACTGTGCAAATTACAGTCGCAAATGGAAGATTATTGATGAAGTCGATAAATTAGGTTTGCGTATATCCAATCGCCTATCTTGCTAGTTGGTCTCTTCCACCTTTGAAAAGGCGATGAAGCCAAACTTTCGTGATGCAGCTTAATTTCAGTAAAACGAATTTTGCTGCTCTGACTTAAACATGTTAGTTGCTATAGTCAACTCCAGTCTATAACTGTAAGTACATTAGACTCTATCTTACTGTCTGTTGTCTTCAATTCTGCCTTGTTAGTAAACTTGAAGTTTACAGCGTAATTTACCTGCACATACTAGTTTCTTAAAAATCCACCCAGTGCCCTATTCCTGACCAAGATTGATACTGGATGTTCTAAACAAACCTTCAACACTTCCGGTCCTTACGGAAGAACGGTTCCCCTCTTTCCATTTGTGAAGGGGGTAAATAAAGAGGCGGGTGTATAAAAAGTTCCCATGTAAGGAAACTGCCACGCACAAATGTACGGTACGAGCAGAATGAACTAATTAGTTTTATAGAAAGGGATTACTATGTGTAGGTAATTCTTGACGGTGAAGAACCTTTACTAAAAATAATAATGCACCCGGCTGCACCGCATTTCGGCCGGCATAAGTCCCGGCTTTACACTTTCCAGAAAGTCTGGATATTCGGCAGAGATACGCTAGTACCACTCATTCGTTCCATAACCGATTGAAGTTACTCTTTATTCCCCTTTAAGTTACCTCATAATTGACGTTTGACTTGATACCCAAAACTATTCAATAATTGATTAGCAGAGCTTTATTGATAGAAGTAATTGTTTACGAAGCAATCTGATTCTACTGTCAAACTTACCGATGCATATTTTCCCATTTCCACTATAACCAGTGTTGCAGGAACATGTGAACTTGCACTAAAGCGTACAAACACAATCTCATCGCTACTTTAGTTCACCGCGATCTTACAAATTGCTAAAAAAGTAAACTCGATGAGGAATCAGCCAACATTAAAATCATTTTTCTAGAAAACGGCTACCTAGAAAATATCATTAAAATTGCCAATTCTAATCAAATGGTCAGGTTTTCTTCTGACCAGAAATATGACTCGATTAAATCCCCAGTATATTTGGGATTACCGTAGATTGGTAATGTTTCTTTAAGTTTTGATGAAAGAATAGAAAATAGAAAGCGGTGACCAGTAATTTTTCCACGGTACAACTGCGTGTTCTTTATTCCATTTAAAAGCTTCATGTTGCCCCAAAAGACGTTCTACCTGTCAAACACAAAAGTTTATTAGTGTACAAATTCACGTGTCGAGGTGCGAGCGAATATATAGGCTGTACGTCGCAGAGATTACATGAGAGAATCGCGCAAAACATGTGACGGCCTTCATTAGTAAACGCGGAAAATTTTACCCAATCGTTCAAACAAAGCCAAGTCAACAGATCTCGGAACACACTCGGCAATAGGACAGTATTTGGTTAACTATCGAGAGGATTTTTTCTAGGATACCAGCCAAAGCTCGATCTCCTTTTTAACTGGTCGCCTTAGAAGCCGTATTTATCAAAACAAAGGAACCGGATTCTCTCGACAAAAATATTTCTTTACAATTTACGCCTTTTCCAATAAGACGAGTGACACAAGAGGTGTGACTTTGGTTACTGTTATTTTCTAGAACGTCTTTTGGTCTTCTCGCATTCTGTAATTTGTCACCTCTATATATATGATTTCTGTAATCAGCGTATGGCGACAGCGTTTAAAAGAGTGAATCCGTTACTCAACACAATACTCATACTTCAAAAAGGATACGTAATAACCCAATATATTCACAAAAGACATGTCGGTCATCCAAGATCCTCCAGAAAAAAATATACATAAACAAAAGAAACCAAGAATTTCCTCGAAGAATTTAACCAACGAACAAAAAACTAGCAATTTACCTCGTTGCAGAAGATATACCGCAAATAAATCACTTGTTACTTGCACTTGTTCCGTTAATCTAAAGTTATCTTAAAAAACTGAATACAAAGCTACCTGCTTTATCATTTACATACTTGCTGCTGATCCCTACTCTTCAATAGAAAATCTACAAATATGAAACACGACAACTACGCCCAACAAATTTCCCTACAATAAAGAAGTGAATTTATTTCCCTGAAGAAGTTATACGGCAAATTCATTGAAGGATGGTCAACATTATATTTTGATAATCATTGTCTATCTTTCCAAACTTGCCTTTCTGCTATGTTGCAGGTTGAATACAATCAAAGTGAAATAAGAGACCTTCTTCAAAGAATAGATGTTGGTAATCGACCAAAGACATCTAAGGCTTATGAAAAAGCAACTGTGGGCTTACAGCACAGAGGGTCAGCATTTGGTATTGTGGGTATGAATAACTATTATATGTATACTTAAACATTTACTAACCACTATGCTTTTCCTTTTGTTTCTCCTTCCTAAATCTTCTTTCATTTATTCTCTTCTTCTTCATATAAATAATATTGAATACACAGAGAGAATATAACATTAGTTGTAATTACAGTTTTCATGTTTCCAATCATCAGACAAGTGTTGATACTTTTTACATATCCTCAGCTTTATATTGCTCTGTTTTCAAATTACTCACATAAACAATCTATTTCCAAGGTGGCATTTTGATAACAAATCACTTTGTTTAATAAGTAGTTTGTTCTTTGACATGTTACGGACATCTCAGAGGTTGATAGGTGTCTGATGAGGCTTCGAGTAGGACTGAGAGCTGGACGCAAAAAGAGGGGCCATAGATTATTTACTCTAAGCATTAACCAGTAACATCACGGGTAATTTGTCTCCAGATCCCTAAACAATCTTTTCAAACATGCTTTTTTCTTTAAGGCAAAGATTTTTTTAAGTATAGGCCGTTCGCAGTCTGAGCCATTTCTGGTACTCAGGCCAGGTGCACGGGTCAAGTGGAGGGCAAACAAATTGGCTGCATGGTCAAAACTTGCAAACAGATCGACGTTTTGGTCCACTTTTATGCCTGTGACGAGAACACTCTTAGGCCGTTATAAGGTAGGCATGAAACTATTGTCAGTAGGCATGGAAGAACCACAAGTGCCAAGCAAATTGGGATTTAAAGCATATTATTTAACGACGAAGTTATCAATCAGCCTTTTGAACGAAGACAAGTTGACTCTATCATAAACTAAGAAACAATATTCGTGGAAACGTTGAAGTTACAGGCTAACCTTCCCTGGGATCAGAATATTGAAAGTATCAAAGGAGACTCGAGTTTTATTACGCTACTTCAAATGGTAGAACATCTCACGAAAGGTGTTACACACTTTGATGTATATGGTACCAAAGAGCTTGTCAGATGATTTCATTGACGATTACAAAACTACGATTTGACTATCAGTATATATGACTGATTATTTTGTTTGAGAGATTTCTCTCTTGGAACTTACTTACTTACTTACTTACTTACTTACTTACTAACTTACTTACTTACTTACTTACTTACTTACTTACTTACTTACCTACTTACTTACTTACTTACTTACTTACTTAATTACTTACTTACTTACTTTATATCACCAGCAGATTTCATATTTGTATTAATTACTCTTCAACAGATATCAGGTATGCGAGTCACAAGTGAATTTGTCAAATTTGACGACGAAGACCGAGGAAATATTGACTATGAAGGTGGAGACTACCCATATGGCATCCATAAAGCACAAAAGGATCATATGCTATTTTTATGCTATTACGAGCCTTATCCAGCAGGTAATTACTTTAAAATCATTTCAAACTGTTATATTTCTTGAAATAAAAGTTTTGCTACAGACAAAGAAAGTTGCTTTGGTAACACACCGTTTGATGAATAATAGTTTGAAAGTATCATCGAGAAGAGAAGATTCGAAATATCAGTACTGAAAAAAACCCAGAAAAATAGAAAAGCATGTCACCACCGGGGATCGAACCCGTGACCCATGCTTTTGCCGCGTGCACTCTACCAACTAAACCAGGTGACCTCCGATGTTAGCATACATCTGTTTCTCTAGTCGCCACATTAGCTCCCAATCATCCACCGGTTGACATCCACATCCAGCTCAACGCAATTGGAGACCAGCTTCTCCGCGCCATGTGACTTAACCAAGGAAGAACTGCCCTCCGGCCTGTCATCAATCCAAAGACCATTAAAGTTAGAAAGTATCATCGAGAGGAGAGGATTTGAAATGTTAGTTTTGAAAAGAACAGTAGAGAAATAAAAAATATGTGGGATCGAATCCGTGACCCACGCTTTCGCGGTTTGAGCTCTACCAACTGAGCTAGGTGACCTCCTATGTTAACATACTCTATTTCTGAATTTCTATATTTGAATAGAACATACTCTTAATATAAAAATTAGTAACCAACAGCATCCTTACATTCAATTTACCTTTGAAGTTGAGAAGAATGGTCATTTACCCTTCTTAGACGTTTCTATTACTCGCCATGAATATAAGTTTGTCACTTCAGTTTATCGCAAACCTACTTTTACTGGTTCGTTTACACGATTTGATAGCTTCTTACCTCTTGAATATAAGAAAGGACTTGTTTATATCATCCTTCACCGTAGCTTTAGAATTTGTTCGTCTTATGATAGTTTTAATAAGAAAGTCAGTAAGTTAAGATCGTTTTTGTATACCAATGGTTACCCCTCGCGTTTTATTGATTCATGTAACGCCGCAAAAGCGTGGGTCACGGGTTCGATCCCCAGTGGTGACATGATTTTCTGTTTCTCTAGTGTTCTTTTCAAAGTTAACATTTCAAATCCTTTCTTCTCGATTGTAATAATATGCTGCAATGCTATCTTCCAAATAAACAATTACGAATTAGATGGAGGATAAATTGTAGCAGTTTTTATTTCAACGTAAAATTTAAAGCAGCGGTATGAAATCGGGAGAATCTCAACAGAGGAATGCTAGTACTAGCCAGTCGTTATATTTGACTAAAAAAATCCGAATTCGAGCAGCCCTCCAGCAAACCCGCTTGCAGTAAAACGTATTTATCACTACATCATCCTGATGGTGCCATTTTTAGGTTAGGCCTACATAGAAGTTTGAAGCCGAGTAATTTTTCGAGAAAAAGGTCAGGAGCAAATAATGGTGTTGAAATCATAGCGTTTTCACTCTGCGAGCTCTCACATTAACGTTTTTCTGTAGACTTGTAAAGTAATTTATAAAACCGATCTTTCGGTGTTTCTGTTAAGGTTTGAGACGAAGTAAGGTCTACAAAACACTCAATTTTTTCTTTTATCTTTAAGGTAACATCACTGAATTGGAGGCACATGGAGACACGCGGAATCCAATTTACTATTATTTGTTTGTTTCAAGAATGTTTAAGCAAGAAACAGGGGAAAAGAAAATATCAAATTTAAATGGACATCTGAACATTAGTCATTCTATTGTAAGCAATATTTAATGCATGGATGGTTATGCCCTGTGTTTGTGCAATATCTTTTTATATATATATATATATATTTTCTATTCTGTATCTTTCAGTTTACTTTATAATTGTATCAACTAATATTTTGAAATAAACTATTATCTCAGGCTTTAGGGGTGCAAGGATATACCAAAATTTGTTTTTTCAAACTATAAAAAATATCTGATCTGCATGTTTCGTTAATTATATCGTTCTGAAATTCGGAGAAGTTAAATATTGTCATATGTTGGATTGTACATTGAATTCTGATGTCACATTTTACTACTGCTGTGGGCAGTGTCTGGCAACAGCTTCCACACAACTTATACACTATTGTAATCAATCTAGGAGACCCTTAAGCGAGTAAAAGTATTCATAACTCCGTAACCACCTAAGTTATTGTGCTGCAATTTGGTGGCGCTTCCTGAAATTTACTAGCGCAACTTTGGGCACTTATCTTTATAATAAGAATTCGTTTTCCGCCTGGCTTGTCCATTGTAGCGCAACATTGGGCACTTATCTTATTAACGAGCGTCGAGATCATTGAGTTATAAGTTTCCGAATTTGCCATACGCACAGCAATGGAGCGGAAAACCACACGTTAGTAACATTCATGGATAGTTACTTTATATCCTTTTGATAACTGTGCCTTGTAAGTGACTGAGGCGTAGTAGATAAGATTTAAGTTAGTGGCATTACTTAAGCAGGCAGAGAACTGTTTCTGCAGGGCAGGTTATGATCTCGTTCACGATTTGTTAGCATAAGCACGTTGATTGTAGGTCAGAGTTTAATTTCACGTACCGTGATTTATGTTCCCTTAAAAGTTTATGTTGTATTACAAAATTTGAAAATTGCATTAAGTGCATTGCTACGGCTGGTTTTAGTCCTCTTTTTTTCTGTAAATTCTTCGTAAAAGGCTTTCTTACTTCGCTACCGATGGTTGTTGTGACCAGTGTCTGGCCAAAACGTTTAATAAAAAAGAATCTACTACTTACACGTTGTTTCTTTATAAGAAACTCAGTTGCTTAGGTGTGAGGCCTCGATTTGGTCCAAAATCTAAGCAACAAGCTAAGCAACTCGATGCCTCAAATTCAGGAGGGACAATTTTTAAAACGCCTGAAAAAGAAATCAACAAACTTTTTCATTAAGAATTGATTATAAACTGTTGATATATAACAAATATCACACAGTTGATAATATGACAAGCAAAGAGATCAAAGATCCAACCATCATTTGGTATTTCATCATTTACAAAACAACGAAATTCGACGATAATCTGTAGTGAAACCTAAGCAACTAGTTAAGCAACTCCAGGCCTGATTTTGGAAAACTGCTAAGCAACTCGTGGCCTGAGCCCAAAAATGGAGTTGCTTATAAAAAAACAACGTGTAATGCATTATTCAAACTTATGCTTACCTATGTTTATTTGTCATGTTTATAACGGTTGGCAATTGTCGTTACAAAGACTTTGATCCCTATTATTCAGCAAGTTCCCCTTTTCTTACCAAATAGTAACATAATATGCAGATTACTGAAATATAAACAACTCCAATTTTTAAAAAGTTGGTTAGTGGTACACCCCACCAGCGAACCTGCGGTAACCTCGATGATTACTTATAACATGGTTTTTTAGAGTAACACAGAGTAAAGTCTCGACTTTGAAATCCAGTGGTTTCATATTGTAAATATACCTCGACATAAACGACTAATGCTGTAGGCTAAAAAGCTTTTCCCTATGACGTCTCATCAGAACCTAACGTAATAAATACAATCAGAACAATAATAGAGAGC
Organism: Alatinidae sp. Z8VKAUB7J3; assembly: GCA_010016025.2. Classification (NCBI taxonomy): domain Eukaryota; kingdom Metazoa; phylum Cnidaria; class Cubozoa; order Carybdeida; family Alatinidae; species Alatinidae sp. Z8VKAUB7J3. The sequence goes on from JAAAKM020073195.1 coordinate 95,639,840, forward strand.
TGATGCCCCATGTCCTCCCTTATAGTGTTGTTGTCTGCCCATAACCGACCAGAGAATAGGTTTTTAATTGTGTTAATTCACCGACCTCTGTGTTGGAGTAAGAAGGAATGGCGTGACAGTAAACATTGTTAAAGTTCTCCTCAGTTACTTAAACAAAAAGTTCGTTTACGAAGCTTATGCACACTTCTTTTCATTATTCAAAACGTCAGAATGATGTACCGGTGGCAAGCTGGAGTATTTTGTTTACATACATTTTCCTACGAACGCAATAAGAAGTCTTGAGCTGAATTGATTTAAATATACGATGCTGAAATACATCTAGGTTAAGAAGAACTACTGATTTTCAGTTTGTGTACAATGCTCTCTTCAGTTGAGATTGTGAAGAAATGAAATTTATTCTCTCAGGGTGACGTGGTATTCCGACAAATGTTTGTAACGCTTTCAGTTATGACACGTAACACTAATGCATTTTTCGCTGCAAAATTACAACTTTAACTTTTTTGAGTTTTATCAAGTGTATCTTTTTAAATATATCCAAACCAGATTTCAACATGTAATTTAGTGAATTCTAAACACATGACATTGTTGTCTACTGTCCAAGAGGCGCAGTATGTTGTAAAAACGGAAAGGCCAAAATCAAGCGACTAAACTGGAACCTCTCTAAAGCGGAGTTCCAACTAAGTCTGTTGCACGAGGTCCTATTGCAGAGCAAGACGCAAATTCTTGAATGTGATTTTCGGGGCACAAATAGTTTTTATATAAATGTATGTATATACTTTTTACTAAAAATGAGGGTCATTCACCCCCTGGTTCCCGTCGCTTCGGCCCTTACTTTATCTATACCTTGAAAAATGAATACTTTTTTGCCTTTAGCTTTGGACGTCCTAGCCAACAATATATGTGACAGAGTTTGGTGTAGCTGGAGTGATCTCTAAAATAAACGAAGTCGTTCTTGCTTTTTGTTGGATATTGCTACAGATAACTTTGCTTTCCAGTCGTTGCTTCCGATTATTTAGCAATTTTTTGTAGTTTTACGTACTATTGTGTACATAGGCTACAACTAACTGGCTTATTAAAGCTCTTTTTTTCCTTGCAATTAGACTTGATTCACGTCAATACGAAACGAGCTCCACAAGATAAGCTGGCATGTATCATCAAATGTAGCAAATGCATCTTCAACATGCTTCAGATCTGTAACAATGAAATCATTGCGAGTGCAGATGACTTTCTGCCTTGCCTCATCTATGTTGTGCTCAAAGCCAATTATTATAATCAATCTCTACACGGCCTGATGACTGTTCCAAGGCAAGGCTATTAACTCTATTCTAATCATTCTTTTGGACAATTTTATGGCTTTGTTGTGTAGGAAGGAATCTAACTTCCTCAGTTTGTGTATGTGCCAGAACTCTGCTGCCTAAATTTTTATCTGGGATACAGACATTGTCGCAGTAATACTAACTGAGTCTCTTGTCCTTCTGGCTGCACCCGTATGTAGCAGCCCAAATTTGTCTTAGAAAGGAACCCTTCAGCCCAAACTTGGGAATACTATTGGGAAAAGCAGAGTTGCACGCGCTGTCGCCTCTGTGAACTTGCTGAGTAGGTTCTGTATGTATAAAGTATTTGGATGCGCGTGATCATAGAAATAATTGACAGAATGCTATAAGTTCAGGGACGGGCGACATGGGACAGAGGGGGCCATCCCCCCAAAAAAATTTGACAGATATCAATTTTTCCCCTGACCACTTTTCATCTTTATCAAAATTGAAATTGATTGCGACAGACATTGCGTCACATTAGCAGCAAGATATGCATATCAAAACGAAACACCCCTTTCCACACACTGGCCAAAGGCGCCTTAGTGAAACGGCAAAAAATAAATTTGAGCCCAGCCATTAGCGTCATCACTACGTAATCTACTTTAATCCTCCTTTCAGTTCGCTTTATTCACACAACAAGAGTACTAGGCACTAATTTTACAATAATAAGATTGCATTGTTTCAATATGCATAGAAATGATATTAAGTTTGGAAATGAGTAGGAAAAGAATTCAGCTGGTTAATATAATAGGGTATTTCAAGATAATGAACGTGTAAATATTGAATTATTCATAAAAGAAGGGTCAGTGTACCTTATCCGCGAAGAGATAGTAGCAGTTTAAAAGTATGATGAAGAAATAGGATGCTCTTAAACATAGAAATAAGTAGGCCTACCATAATTTTGAAAGTGATTCCAAAGTATATCAATTTGAATGCACTTAATTGCAGTCACACAAGAATATTTTCTGACAAGAATTTTCTGTAAATGAGAGAACAGTAGCCTGCGCGCTTCTGTTAGGAAAATCGCAGTGCATACGAAAGCGTTTCGCGAGGGTGCATGTGTGGAAGACGTGAACAGCGCCCTAGAAATACTGTGAGAATCAATTAGCTTCCAATCAACGCCCTTCTCCCAACCCCAGTGCACGATAACGAGTCTAATAGAAATTTGAAAGTCCAATATGACTTATTTCGTAATTTTCCCATTGCACTGGACAAACGGACAATGAACTTACAGATACCTTAGTCTGTAAGTGCGTGTCATCATCATCACATCAATGTTTTTTTTGACGGAAATAGCCTTGAAAATAAGATTTTTATTGCAATAGTTTTAACGAAATGTTAACGAGCTGATTAGGGATATTGATAGGTCTTTTTTATTTATTTCCCTCACATGAATTCTGACAAGGCCTGTGCCGATGCGAGAAGAAACATTATTTGCTTTTTAAGTTTGAAATACAGCCACACTTTGTAAAACAAAGTAAATAGACACGAAAAGTTAATCTTCAAATTTTCATCAGGTATTTGCACACGATTTTAGTTACGATGTTGATATCAGCATCAGAAAAAGGTTATTTGCATATAAGTATTATTTTGCCTTTTTAAGTTTCTCGGTGGCCTTTGGGTGCTTGCAGAAGCTGATTGCTTTAAAACCACGTTTACAACATTTCTTATCATCTAGAATAATATTTTTGTGACAGTTGACACTTTTATTCAAAATGGTAATGGTATTTCAGAGAAAAAATTTAATAGGGGTATAAAAACAATTTGCTGCAATTAGTAACTGTAGTACTAGTAAGTAAGTACTGGAGGGAGAATATATATACCAATAAAGTAGGTAAGTGTGACGTCACAATTTTATAACAATCAAAAGGTGGACAAAATGTGGCACTCATTGCATTCTTATTGGCTGACATATATACTATTTATAAATTTGGGAAGGGTGTCTTAAACGTTTCTTGAGATACCCCCTTTCCAAATGTCAGTCATGTCTATCAAAACCGTGTTATGTAAACCCAATCTTCACGTTTATGAACTAAACAAAATTAAAAGTGTTTCCTTTTTGCCTGTTGCAAGATGTTATGGTCGCTACTCGTAGTTGGAATGAACTTTTAACTCATTATTGTTTTTATAATATTGTGGTTGGGTAACCACTTTCCTATAGTTAGAATTTGTCTCCAAATGACGTCTATGTGACGTCATCACTTTAGCGCTGTGTACTAACGAATAGCTAACCTTGGACAAAATAAGTTGTCTCTCTATAGAAGCGAGGGTACTAGCTTCTGTTCATTGCTAGCAAAAATAGAACGTTAATGGTGTTTATGTAAAATCTTGTGAATTGTCATTCAAGATTCTAAATTTTCGTGTGACCTAAATCATGTACCGAGACGACATGGCAGGCGCTATTGTACATATGATTTTCATAAGCAAGTTGGAAGATAGCTTTAATCATCACCCTTGAAAATCAAAGTCGACCTTCAACCCTTGCATGGATTTAGTTAGGATTTAAGTGGAATAAATAAAGAAATTGCATGGAGATTATGCACTTGCGTCTCCAGATAACCAATCAAGAAGAAGAAGAAGAAGAAAAAGATTCAAACAATGGTTTGTTGTGCATACATTTTATTAAACAGTTGGTGGTAACGAAACGAGGGGGGGGGCAAAGGAGTGGAACCTGTAAATTGGATTAATTTGCTGTTGTACGAAGTCAGTCTACACCTTAGATCCTGCTTGTTTTTACTCTTAGTCCTGGCTTAACCTTTCTCTTCACCTGTTTGCCAAATAGGGCCTACCTAAAATTATATATTTTTTCAATGACTTCTATCAAGTCATTTATCAGTGAGACCCAAAAACAATTAACCTCTTCAAGTGTCCAAATCTCTTGGTGTATAAATGCAAGTTCACTTGCATAAGAGTTGAGGCAGATTGTAGGAGGCCCAAATACAAGCCCTTTGACTGCTTGCTCTGTCCCTCCTGCAGCAAAAGGAGTAGGCAACTTCATAATTATATCATCAAAATCAGTGTCTGCACAATCAGGACATTCTGGAAAGATGAACTTTTCATTTAATTTGCAGAGGTAGTTTATTTTAGCTAATCTGTCACTCACTTCTTCAATCTCACCAACAGAATAAACAGCAGAGTTTGGTTTCTTTCCCACCACAAACCTAACAAGCAAAAAATTTCCTGAAGAAAATACTTTGTCAGTCTGAAGTTCACTGACACTTCCAATGTGCAAAGACTCATCATCCAAATTGTCTATGAGCTGCATATCTTTGTCTGAAATGCTATCTTCAACCTCCTTGTCAATGGATAAAACCCTGGACTTCTTCAATGACTCTCATTGCAAGGACTTTAATTTTGAGGACTCATCTGGTTTACATTTAGGAACCCTTTTTTTAGTTTTCTTGTCAAGCTTTGCCTGAGCCTCTGCTTCAAGGGATTCCTTCTCTGGAGTATCTGTCAAAATCCTAGTTTTCCCTATCTTGTGCTTTTTGCGGGGACCCATTTGCATTCTTGCTTTTGGATATGGTCTTATGCTTTCAGGAGTTATAGGCAGGTTTGGTGTGTCCTTTGGTTGATCCACCAAGACAGGAGCAGAAGAATGAACTGAACCAGGGTGAGGATCATCCTTAGTAGAATCTGTGGATTCTGTTCTTCTTGGTCAGGGTGGCTTGTCACTTCAGCTGGTAGGAAATTGGCTTCTGTGAAGACATTCGGATTCAAAGGCCAAATTCCTGCCTTTTCGAAACTGTTATAAATGAAATGCAAATGTTGGGAAGCGCATATCCCAGTCTCAGTGTATTCATTTACCGTGGTTTAACTTGTCAGAGGTTTAGGTAGCATTTGTCTGCCCCCGCCCAATTTATGTTTACATGTTCTTCCGTACCTCGCCTTGCAAACTACCATTTCTTGGCCGTGCCCAATCCCACACATCCATATTTATATTCTTTGCCGTCTCTTCATGAAACGTCTCTGAAACGAAGTGAACGCAGTAACGAAAGCAGTCTAATAAAACGGCAAAACCACAAAACGGGTCTACAAGCAGGTTTCCCAGCCTCATCATGGGAAAAAATCCCCTGATAATTCCATGGATTCCCTGATTTTACTCAAAAAATGAGTAGAAAGAGTCCAGTTGGAAATCCCCTGATAATTCCCTGATTTCCATCTGGACTGTGAACCCTGTCAAGTGAACACCAAATTCGTGGCATCCAACCTAAACAGGTATCAGTCTGTATGATGCATTGAAGAGGGAGTCATTTTTATTAAGAACGCCGTTACAGCAGTTCAGTACACTATCTAACATGCAAAAGAACAAAGACGGCGTCGAGTATAGAGCCATATACTACTACAAATTATGCTAGCAATTCACAATTTTCTGTTCCTCTGCAGCTTTGTTCAAGGAGACATGACAAAAGGAGTAACATTAGTAAATAATTCCTGAAATCTGCTTTTCATTGCACGTGGCTTTACAATTCACACCTGTGGTACTCCATATAGCAGAGGCATCGTACTTGTGACGGTAAACAGAATGTCTCCCATCGCACTTACTTCAATACATAATTCAATAGAAAATGCACAACATTCTCATTGCGAAGGATTGGGCTGATGCTTTTTATTGTCTGACATCCCTCTTGGGCATCATGATGGCATTCTGAACGTCCGCCTACAAATACAACAGACAGAATTTAAAAATAAAGATAAGATAGGATAGGATAGATAGATAGGATCAAGATTTCAGTAAGCTCTCTAAGATCCATTCAAATCCAGTTTGCGAGTCAATTTGATAAATTGCATAACCGTAGCTTAAATATACTTTCACTTACGCCGGAGTAATATACTGATTGAAGATGTCCATTCATATTTTGATATGATCGTCATAGATTATGCTAGGCACATACAAGTTGATGTTTTAGATATATTGCATTTTTGCTCAATAAAGAAATTAAGTGCATCCTGAGTAGGCTATTATCGTTTATTGAGCATTTCCTTTCCCACTTATTTAGCTGTCAAGTTCCGGTATCGGCCGATCAAGGGAGGCTGGATCGGTATCGGTATCGGTTCGGTGAAATCTGTGATCGGTACACCCCTAATGATTTGTATCGTCCTACATTTTGCTATGAAATGCCGATGGAATCTTCATCTGATACGCACCAAGACGGTATGCAGATATAACCAAATACGTCTAAGAAATGTATCTTCAGTGACATATGTCATCCATTACAGAATAGTGGGTAAGGAGATTTTTAACACCTGATATAGTTTCAGATACTTCTTCGTATTTCCACAACCTTCACGAATACTCATCTTATACGAAAATAGAAATTTTAAGGGCAATCGCGCACTTTGTAGCAAATTCTAGCATATTCGGTAACATATCGTAATTTTCTAAATCTTCAATAAAATGTAATTCTCTACACTGTTCGATACTGACAATATATAAGCAGAATAATTTACTACCATTTTAATTCGATTCTATTTTGTTAGATACTTATCCATAATACAAGTAGAGCAAGACGAACTTGATATCTATAGCCAAAACTGCAACAACAATTCCATACAGCCGACAAGGTTGGGTTGCAAATGAGTGCAAGAGAAATTCTCCCAACATAAACGTTTAAAGAATTGCCGATACTTAATTGTTTTAGTTATTTCAATTTTGGACGAAACAGCGAAATCATTATGTACTTACAGGTTATGGAGTCAGTCAACATAAAAGCAAGAAAACCTTTGCTATGTAAGACAAAAAGAATTCGTTTTCAAATTACAGTATGCCTATTCAATCGACCTAGTTGTAGTGGACACTGATTGGTTTAAAAACACTAGCTATCCAGCCAGTCCAATTTCTGATTGGCTCTTTCAAAAATATAGTTAGGTATACTCTTCACACTTTTCAATTCGATCATTCTCACTCAATTCTACTTGTCGAGAGAGTACGGACTTCATTGTTTTGATAAAAGCGGCTATTAAAGCGGCAAGATGATTAGAAGATTGGGCTTTGGTTGATACCCTTAAAGAAATCTCTTTAAAGTTGTCAGCACATGATGGGCATTCACGTAAATGCTGTCCTATTGATCAGTCTCTTATGGGATCTGTTGACCCCCAAAAAATGTTTCTGCGAGGTCGGATTTATGTGTTACCTAAAACACATAGGGAAGGTAACCATTTCGGTATATTTTGTCAATGATTGGCTCCTCACTGCACAAACTAGGCTAGTGGTTATCAGAAATTTTAAAACCTGTACAGAAATACTTTTCTGGAAGCTGCATCAAAGATTCGTTTAGAGTACTGGGAAAATTCCTTGAAATTAACAAACGGGGGGTCCGAATAAGGAGCGGGGGGTTGATAAATTTCGAAAAATTAATATGTGGGGGGGGGGGGTTACGATTATTTGGCACTCGTGAGTAGGCTTAATTTTACCTAAACAACGGAGTGGCGTAGTAAGCGAAGCTTAATTTGAGATCTTAATTTCCATTGTTTTAGCTATTTTTGCTCATTTCTAGTATGCCTATCAGAGTTTATTGCACATCTGCTTACTGATTAATCACCTGTAGGATAGGTATTAATATTGAAAGAGATTGTAGTCTACTTTTACCAGTATTCCTTTTAAACAAACTAACAATTAGACACAAATTTTGCTATAAAAGGGTTATAATGGTACGTAGCATTTACAAAACAGCAAAGAAGCATCTTATTTTGGCTTGGTAAGAGATATTGCATCGTGTATATCTGGTGGTAAAACTTGAGGGCAAAATTATTGCTTGTTAACTAAAATCTTTGCTTATTAAGCGGTGTGATTTATTTTAGGGCCGTAGTGTTTGAACTGTATCTGCTGTCTTCATAATTTTTGTGCTAATAAAGGGTTCAGGTTTATGATTAAGAAAACTCTGTCTACTAAACTTTTAGGTATAAGATAGAGCTTAGGCTTAGAAATGAGAAATGTGAAAAACCGGTGCCAACTACAATTATTAGCTTCTGCAGCTTACGGTCACTTCAACAGATAACAAAGCTTCTCAAAGGCTGAAACCGTTGTCCGGTTTGCAGTAGGAAAAAAGAAGTTAAGGTCTTGACAAGTAACTTCAGAAAGAAAGCTATTGACGCAGTGTAGATGCTAGAAAGCCTTACTTATAGCTTGTTGGACTTCTTGAGTCTTTTACCCATGTGCAAATGCGCTATGGTAATACTTACGGGTACCTTGCTTTGTGTTACTTGCCCTACCAATTGAAAGCCAATTTTATACTTTTATGGTTGTTAAACAAAGACCTTTAATTCCTGAAAAGGGAAAAGAGAGGCAGCTTACGGCATACTCCTATTATCAGCCAGTTTTAAAAGGGCAACCAATACCGTCGAGAGGAGAGTAAGAGGGGCGGGCCCAAGGGTTGATAGCGCAAATGTAGTTATTGGCCAGTAGAGTTCCATATGATTTAACATGGCTTTTTGCTGGCCTTGGATATTGTCACCCTCGGATTCTTACTACATCTTAACGGCCGTTAGTTGAACAAATTTTTATACGCCTCAAAATGTCGCGAAGAGAGGTGCTTTTAAGCCCATATGATATGATATGAATTGATATGATTGGTATGGTATGATATGATATGATATGATATGATGATATGATTGGTATGGTATGGTATGGTATGGTATGGTATGATTGGTATGGTGTGGTATGGTATGGTATGGTATGATATGATATGATTGGTATGGTATGGTATGGTATGGTATGGTATGATTGGTATGGTGTGGTATGGTATGGTATGGTTACTAGAGCATGGTAATAGTGTATGTTTATCGTAGCGGAGGTGACGGAGAGTACGTCATGTATGCGTTGTTCCATTGTTCGACTTCCTGTCGAAATACTTCTTTATTTATTACTTCAAGTGTTTATTGTTCGCTAGTTTTCCGTAAGACCTTAGTTACGACAGTAAATAATAATACGATATTTTCCAACATTGTTGTTTAAGTATTTGCTGATTCTTTATCGTTTTTTAGGTTCGAACACCTTTACGATAAGGCCAAAAGGGTTGAAAAGGACTACGTCGACCTGAAGACAAATGGTATATGATAATCCGTGATTAACTAAATTAAAGAAGTGCAATAAGGCGTAATCTTAACAGATGTAAACATGGACATTATGACATTTTTAACAACAAGTAGTTAGTTAATGTTTCTTGTATATAGCGAAACCAAAAACCATCATTTTTGATTAGTAGACGCTTGAAAGGTGTTGAATTTGTCATTTATGGAACGCTCTAGGTTTTAATATATTAGGTGACTCTATTCATAGGGTTGGAAAGGAATTAAGCAATACAAACACACTACATCCTGGGGAAATTTGATTTTAACTATTCTCCTAGGAAAATTCTTTTAAAGGCCGGTACTCACTTTAATGTGCTACCATTTTCGGCCTTTTTTAATGTAACGGCTAGAGCGAAGGAGTAGGTAACATAACAAAACATAATACGGAGCAGGATGATGCTACGCGAATTGAATTGGCCACCTTAAAGGTACAATGCAGCAACTTGAGGCATGGCAGATAACGACATCAATAACACATACAGTCGCTTACAAACGGGGCAAAAATCTAAAATTGCATGAAAATGAGTCATATTGACCCAACCATCCGTGTATGCATGTAGTCTCACAAGAGCGTCACATGTAAGAGCGGACGTGGAAGAGTGGGCTCTTGGCCTGATTTGCTTGGTTGATAGGCAGATAGACAAAAACGTGGAATTGATGCCAAAGATCAAAAAAGCGTAGCTACGTTTTGTTTTGTCCTATTTGCCGTGCTGGTTGGTTGGAATACCTTATATCAAGTCAAACAATCTTGTATCCGCATTTGTTGAGACAAACTTGACTGCATCCTCCATTTTCAAATAGACACTTGTCAGAAAGTCCACCTAAGAGTAAATGAAAGGAAACAGGGCTTACTTTACAAAATCTATAAGCCAAAAATCTGCCGTAGAAGGAATAAATTATCTAGATAAATTTTAAAGTATTTATAGCCTTAGAATCCATCGATTTTATAATGTCCACCATTCTTCTGGATATTCAATGTAAGGGCTTATCTTACGAAGATAGTCTTCGAGAGTGTGTTTCGACAATAAGAGGATTTCATTAAACTCAAGAATTTATTACTACACATTAAGAATATACATTTACATGAACTGCTTTGAATAACATTATTTAGATATGAGATTTGACCTCCTGATTCTAACACCTTCGCTTTACTACTGATCAAGCAATTAATGCTAATTACATACTAACAACGCGGGCCTCTTTTCGAGCTCGAGGGATGACCAAATACGTAATTCGCGGGGTGCACTACTTTCTAACAGGTTATGTTGGTAGAGAATATGTAAATATTGGAAATGAAATATCGTACTGTGGAAAAAAGCCATAGATAAACTGGAGCACTGCTGTCTGCCGTAGTTCCATGCTGAGACTTTTGTGAATTCTACTTATTTGCAGGGTTCCTCTAATTTGACAAATACTTTTATTTCTATAATTACCAGTTAAATATAGAAAAATTCTCTTGATATACCTTGTTCTGCTATATGGACCTAAAGTTTGGCCAATTGCGAAGAAGTAAGAGAGAATAATGGAGAAAATTGAAACGAGGATCCTAAGAAGGTTAGGGGTAGTGACGCTCAGAGATAAACAAAAGAGTTATGAAATCAGAGAAAAACTTTAGATGAATAACATCATCAAGAAAGCAACATGGTATAGACATGTAAAGAAAGTGCATGAGGAGACCTCTATAATAAAGACAATGAAAGAATACAGAGAGAATATTGAGAAGCAAGAATAGCAAGAATATCAAGAAGAAAACATACAGAAAGGCCAGAGAAGTGATGGAAAGACAACAGAAGGATGACATGGAAGACTTGGTGCTTAAGAGAACTATGCCTTAGAAAGATAAATCTGAAGGAGTTCCTAGGAGACCAATTCCGCAATTCGGGGGAACTACGGCCTTACAGAGCAAGATGAAGTAGTAGTAGTGGTGGTGGTGGTAATAGCAGTAGCAGTGAGAGTAGTAGTAATAGTAGTAGTAGTAGTAGTAGTAGTACTAGTAATACTAGTATCTTTTTCTTCCTTTTTTTTCTTTTTCTTCCTATTTTTTGCCTTGACATCCCATCTGATTTTAATTTAGTCACTTCCGCTTCGCTTCTTGTTTTACATTCATTGATTAGCTGAAGTACAGAGTCCAAATACTTGTGTTGTTGATTTCCTTTGGATCTTCTTCCATTTAGAGTACTAGTCACTATTTTCTTCTTTAGATGCCCTTCCCTCATTACATCTCCAAAGACCTTAAGCTGACGTTTTTCATTGCTCTATGCAACTCTCGCTTGGTTTAAGCCATACTTAGCACTTTAGCATTTGTCAATCTAGCTTTCAATGATGTTTTTAATATTCTACGTCAGAATCATATTTCTACTGCCTCCTCCCGTCTCTTCATGCTTTTACTCACTGTCCATGCTTTACAATTATACATCATAGCAGACCACATAACATTTCAAAACGCTTAGCTTCGTTGTTACATTTAACTTCTAATCACAAAGAATTGTTTTCATTTTGAAAAATGCTTTCTTTTCCTCCTCTTTATTTTACGCTCATTTTCCATCTCTTGTTATTATACAACCTATGTATTTATACTGTTAACCTTCATCTTACATTTGGGATGAGCATTTTTTCTTACTGTTATACATAAGGGGCTCATGAAAGTAACCAATACTTAAATATTATAAGTATTATATATCACTTTGAATTTTAAGGTTTGTTGTTCGTAAAGAAGGTACTTCCGCTTTTGTTATTAGATTGCTGCCGTAAAAGCTAAGCAGCCAACTTTCTTATAATTGTGTTCAACTCTGCAAAATAACCTTGAGGACTAGACATGATGGTCTGAGTAGGACGATATCATCTTTCAGTTCTAAAATTAATGTCCCATGAAATCATGATCCATCGCCAGGAAGAAAGCTACAAAGTATGCACTATTCTTGCGTCCAGTAACCTCATTCCCATATCTCTTTTGCAATCTCGTAGAGCCATTGAGAGTACGTGCCACCTTATACCATGGTGTTTGCAGACCACCTTGTAACATTATGGCCTTCTTACTCTCGTCGTGGTAGGAAACGAAGTCTGCCAATAGCTCTACCAGGACTTAAAAGATTCCAATCTGCAGTATTACGTAGATATTTGCCATAACCGAAACCTGACGTTTTCCACTCTCGGCGTGACCCCATTGTATGATGACAACGTTCTTAGGAATATGTACTATGTCAAATCAAATAAGTACAAATTAACCCCCAACTGCCTTACTTAGAGGCACAAAACTATTTCCTATACCGAGTCATTTGGCTGCACCAAAGTCCATCAATTAATATTTTGTCACATTAAAGCACATCACACTCAAGAGGTTGTCATCCTTTCATGCGGATACGCCGCGCCTTTACAGTGGGATAAATAAAGATACTTTGTAAACAAAATCTCGTGCAAGTGGCATGACTTTAAAAGCCTCAATGACTCACTGACTCGAAGACCCTAACAATGGCACTTGATTGGGTCTGCAACGCAGGCTACAGTAGCCATGTTTACGTATTGTGGAATCGACAAGCAAGGGATATTGTTTCCAGGGTACAATTTGGATGGCAATTTGAACTCGTATCTTGCATCTTCTCCTTATGACTTTTAAAAACTGTGTTATTGTCAAGAGAAATTAAAATATCACGTGGCCTACTCCCTGATATCATCCCGTCTAATCTAGACCTTCGTAGAGTACAAGAGTTGTGAATAACTATGTAATGTCACTCTAACAGCTTCTTTTGTTTGGTTGGGAAAGCATAATATAATTGGGACGAGAAAACAAAATCCAAGGTATACTTTGGCACATTTATTTTCCTAGCTTTCTTATCTCCTGAATCACATGTGTAACTACGACAACATCTAAACAGGGTCAGAGGATAGAAGGGACTTTAACTTAAATTTGATACGCAAGAACATGAAATAAATGCACCTGACACATGTATATTTGGTAGGGGAAAGGTAATAATGATTTCTGGTATTTCATCTGCAGCTCCATAAATTTAACGTGGCGAACTTCAAAGCAACCTGCCGATTTCTTTAAAACCATTGCAGTTATACCCCTCTGAATACATCGGGGCACAATAACACCCTATTACCATAAAACAAACATACCGTGAACTTGGTTACGTTCTCATCCCTTCAGTCGACACTAGAATGAAAGGTATTTCAATTTAATTTTTTTAATCGAAGTGAACTTTGCATAAAAAATTACTATGACGTTTCTTGTCTTGAAAAGGCTTTTTTAAGAAACTCAAAGGTTGTTGCCATTGTATTTGTAAGCATACTGTACAACGGTATGATGCAACTGTCACAATTAAATCCTTTTCCTTTATTTACAGGTTGCTATTTCTCCTTATCATTGAGGAATGCTTTATTTTAAATAAAGAGAACATCAACCGACCAATTTAAAGAGCACAGTTTTTATTTGAGAAAACCCGTTCCTACCTGGCTCCTTGGATACGAATTGCCAAAAGTGTATTTGTTCCTAGATCGAGGGTCCAAAATGGATGCAAGCCTGACGCCCTGCCCCTTGGTACGGACTATACTACTCCCAAATGCGAGCATCTCCCTGCAATTACTGCTAAATATTAACGATGAAAATATCACCTTATTTAAATTTACGTAATCAAAGTTGTATTTCAAATTTCCAAGACCTATTCTTTAAATATTGGTAGTGATTTCTTACCGAATATTCCACAGTCAAATGTTCGCAATTTTCACGTCTTTGTAACGTGCCTAGTCCTTGGACTTATCTTTCGTAATAGTATAAGTATTTGGAGTCTTCTACAAGCTTTGATGCACCTAATAATGGGAAAAAAATTAGAAGTTGTTTACCTCTTTGAATCCATGTGTGCTAAATCATGAACTCTAAGCTGTTTCGGCCAATGAAGATTGGGAAATGAATTTTTCTCACTAATTGTACTCCAGTATCTCGTTCATATGCCGCGGATGCCTCATGTTTTCTTCTCATTTCAGAAATTGCATTTCTTTCGTATGATTTGATATTGTGCTTCTTTCAAGTCATTTGACATTTTACTTTTCCATATTGTATTTCTTACATTTTGTGTGATATCAGATGCCAGTCAAATAATTCTATATTGTATTTCGTTCATATCATTTGATATATTTCTTTCATATCATTGTGCCTTATATTTCATCCACATATTTTGATATCTTCTTAATTCATTTGACATTGTCTTCTCTGAGAGAGTTTCTGATATTGTGTTCATATTTCTTCGTATCATTGTATAATTACACGAAACCTTATCTAGAAATTTGGCATCTCCAGATGTATGCAATAATCACGCAAAAAACGAGCTTCCTATTGTATTATTTCAATAATTGTAAAAGGAGATCAGAAGAAAACTCTACTTCTATCTTATATACAGTTGTGCAAAACCTGCAACTATTTTCATGGTCAGCCAATCACGCAAATTCTATTCCTTTATATCATCGCAGGACAGAAAGAGACAGATTATCTGGTCTGAGATTACAAAAAAAAAGAGACATATAACCCGTGGGTTATATTTATTGGAAAATAGTAAGATAGAGATGGGACTGAATTTATTTCCATTTCAATACAACCGATCATCACATCAACATATCATTACACACAAACCACTAATGTGCGTGGCCTATATTTAAATAAAAGTTAACATCTATGCTAATAATGGCAATGCACAGGAAGGGGACAAAATATTCATGCAAGCAGGTCAATGAATTACAAACTAACTAATTCCAACTTGCTAAACAATTGGGCACAGAAGGTCCGGATTTTACCCCTTAATCAAGCTGATAGAGAAATGCCAAGTACACACCTTTTTATATAATAAACCCAGTTGCTAAGGCTTCAGCACTCAAGTTAGCCAAAAATTTTAAGCAACTCGCTTAGCAACCCTCAGCACTGACAGTTAGCTAGCAACTTTTCGCAGAACAAAATTACATATTTTCTTTAAAGTAAAGACAGATGGATTCTTTTTTGATTTAAAACAAATACCTTAGGGCACCTTTTTACTTAGTTTAGGCTATGTGTGGACGTGTGTGAAACTTTTCGGTGATTTCATGATTCGGTATCACAGAGAAAAAATGACATTAGCAACCTGAACTTTAGCCCTGAAAGCGTATCATACCCTTAACAACCTTATTCCTGACCACAGGAAAGTCGAGTTGCTTACTAAAAAATATGTGTCCTGGAGACGTTGATTATTGCACAGACATTGATGTGTCACAGCATCATTAGGATGTTTGCTAGGGATGCATGAGGCTCCGGTAACGAGAAAGCGACTCCATTATGGGTAAGATTTGTATGTGGTCCAAGATTTGAGGTGTGACCTAGGTGAGCTCTTATTATTTGTCAACATAAATAATATTTATAAGAAATCAGCTAGTCGAACATAAGCCAGCGAACAGGATTGAGAAAACGAAACCTCTAGCAAAGTATAAACTTCGCATTTAGACATTTATAAAGGAAGAGGGCAAACTTGTACATATTCGCTTAGTAGATAGCACCTTACTCCCCGTTTGGGATTTGTGCTTGTCCCCCCCTCCTCCCCTGAAGAATGACAAGCCGTAATATTTTGCGATTAAGGTGGATAGTAGTGACACCATTGGCTGCTATTAACTCCCTTTTTACTTGAGTGCCATACGAGACTAAGTAATAATTCACAAATCATGCTATCATCTCTTTGTCCAAATTTTGATAAGAATTGAGAACTATAACAACTATAACTTAAATTTCAAACAGATTTTGTGAAATTCATCTATTTTTTATTGTTCTTATAAAATAATTTATTAATTCTTTTAAAACTTAATACACAGAAACCAGGTTAAATTATGTGTTGACGTTCCGAAGATGCCCATTCATTAGAGTTGAAAAAGTTACTCTGCGTCTTTGTATCTTCCTAGGGTATATCAATTGTTCCTGTATGTTCCTCTTTTCAATGACGTTGTCATCGTAGAGTCGAGTCAAGACGTCTCCGAATCAGCTAGTTAAATTCCACTCTATTCTGGGTGACCTTCTTTGCCTGTTGTTCATCAACACCGAGCAGTTCTGCGATCTTGATCCTCCAACAATGTATCCTTTGCATCTATGTTCCTAGTATCTAAGCATGTGATCTAATACGCTGTTAAGTCCTCTATGTCACCAAGGTTTCAGGTCAGCTTAAAAGTTAGGGCGGCAACATATCAGATAGCATTCAAGACGGCACAAATAAGCCTTTAGTATCGGTATCAGTTGAAACTCCGAACCCAGACTCTGACCTGCATAAGTGCCTCCGCATTTACGGATGAGTAAGCAAACCTTGGCTAAACACTGAAGCCTGCAGCGCTAACGTTAGCAGCCGATGACCATAACAATACGTCGACAGTACCTAGACTGGAAGACTAAACCTGCAAAAGTAGACACATAGGCCCTTCAGTTACACTGCGCGACTATGAAATCAGCATCTCTACGGGTTGGCGGTATGTCACGAGGCATAGAGAAGCATTGGCTCAACCACGATGAAATGGTGGTGATCGACCAGCCAAATTGCTGATCGTGGGAACAATCGATGACATCATCAATTAAAATATAGGAGACCATGAGATATAAAAAAGGGAGCTGAAACGTGAAGGGGAGAACACCTCAGGAGCGGAAGAGGAGTAAGCTCGATAACTAAGAAAGTTCAAACTTAATTACATGTCGCGGAAAGACTTCGCTGACAATTACAAGCAAAGTTCAGGCGAATGACGAGTCATTGTCATCAGTTACAACAGACTACCACAGCTAGAGCACTCCAAAAGCTAAGACGTGGGGTGAGCAAGTAATTGAACTAAAAGCATACGATCAAACTACGTTGATAATTACTTGTACAATCAGCTGGTCAGTTCGTAATTTGTTGTTAATTGTTAATTTGTGTGTGATTTATATATTCCGTTTCTTTTTAGAAGGATTTATTTGATGAACTCACTGTCTTGTGTGGTGTGACGCACTTGCCTTAACGCACGATCGCGGGCCATGTGACAATCAATAAGAGCTCGGCAAAGTAGAACCTTTGTATGAGGTAGGAGGTTACGATATTAGTAAGACCCATGCTAGAGTAATAAGGAGGGGATTAAAATTGGAACAGCAAAGATAATGTGTATCATCGGACTATGAACAACTGGCATATAGAGGGCATTGTTCATGGTCATGAAGAATACAAGCATAAGGTCATAATTGACGACTGATAGTATAAAATGCAAGGCAAATGCATTTTATTGTATTTAAAGAAGAATGATAACACATAATTACCTGAAAGGTAATACCAGGTCTTCATTCCAATTGGGCACTGGGCCATCGGCAACACTTGTTGCAGTCAATGGTTTGCAGTTGATAATACTATTGGAAGATACTGATGTTTAGCATATTCTTTCAAATGCAGTTTTACGATGATATCGTGTCTTTCATCATATAATGGATTTGTTGTTGTGGTCACATTTTACATTGAGCAACGAAATACTCTCTTAGACCATGTCGGTTTACCTCAACGTTGATTGCTATTTAGCTTAGCTCAGTTTTCACTGCAACTGGTTATAAACAACGATGAAAAGGTATACGGTGTATATTGGGTGGGATGTGCTTCATAATAGATCTACGAGATATTGAAAGTAAATGACTGCTTTCGACAGTTGTCTATGGAAGAGTTTTGCTGACTAATGCAGACAGCTCTCAATCTATTCAACGGACAAAATGGTGGCCTTCTTACACTGATGCATAGCCCTTATCAGTATTGTTATAAGACTGCAACTGTGGTTTGGTTTAGTGCCCTGATGCCATAGTGATCCATGACGCTATTTGTATTCACATGTCATGGATAACGAAATATTTAGCGAACGATAAAAATATAAGACCTACATACCGATAATGAGATCTTGTAAGAACTTGTCTCTCATAGATTGTCATATATTTTGCCGTGTAGCCTTGGAGTCGGAAAACGTTGTACCGAGGGTGAGAAAGATGAAAGATATGGTTTTATTGATAGTGATTCTCTTGTGCCGTCTGCTCCTGGGTCTCTGGTGTGTTATCTCTTTTAACAGAGAGTGAAATGTTGTACTTACAATGAGAGATGACTATAATAAACTTCTGTAGAAAAAAACATAAACTTTAGGGGTAGGGGGCATGGTAACATTTGGAAAGTGAGGAAGTGAATGTGCAAGTACACGAAGCGACTTAAAGAAGCAAATCCTTACAAATCCTTACAAACTAGCTGAACAACATAGCTCTTCACACGAATAAGAATGAGGGTCAACTTTACGTCAGAAAGACAAATGATGAAAGATGAGATGATGTTGCAAAAATAACTTTGTATTCTTAACATCAGCACTGATTTCCATTTCATAACCCCAATGCATAATCTCGAGTCATAAAACAATTATGAAGTGCAGACCGAATTATAAAGATTGCGGTTTTACGACAGGAGGAGGATAATGTGTTTTGTTACCGACATTATTTGTACCAAAGATAAATATGACTGACACATTCTATCACTATTATCATCATTATCATTATCATCATCATCTTCATCATCGTCATCATCATTATCATCTTCATCATTATCATCATCATCATCATCATCATTGTCATAGCAGAAATACTAAAGAAGGGTAATTTGTTTAAAGTTATGGAGTCATACATTCATAGGATCAAAGAGATGTTAGGGGATAATTGTTCTTGTGTTGTCAAACAATAGAATCAATTGTTGTGTTTGAGGACAAGGAGCAGGGCGTCTGAAAATTAGCAAGTTTTGGCAACACCGCAAATCTCTGGTGCCTATCGGTGACATGTTTATAACTTTAAGACACTCAGTCTGGTTGTGCCAGATGGACTTGGCTTTGGCTTCTACTGGTGTTGTGGTTGGCCATGCGATCTGGACAAAACATCATTGACACTTCTGCGCAAGGATATACTGGAGTGATGATCGCTATGGTCAAGGAGCAGTATTCGTTGCCGTTCAGCCGGATGCCGTGCGTGACGCGCCAAACCTAGTATAAATGGAGCTAACTACGTTTCTCAACACATTTCTTATAACAAACCTACCCTGAGCAAGAGTAGAACGTCCTTTTATTCAAATACTTTAAGCTGATACAGTTTCAATACGCGAAGTAATGTTGCAACATGTGAGGAAGTGAAGTGCATTGTCTATCGCCTATCAACCAATAGCTGAGCAATGTTTCCAACTTTCAAAATTGCCACTCTGCTTGAGCAAGCGAACATGTTTTATAAATACCCCTTCTTTACGCTTCACAGACTTTTTCTTCCATTATCAGCGAGCTGGTTCATTGTTTGAAACCTTTCCAGACACTGATGTAATGAATAATAGTGAGGAAGTAGGGTTGTTGCACATTTTTTATCATTTGATTAGAATGCCACAGAACGTCAACGCCGTGGAGAAAGCCAAACACCTGCGTGCTGGGACAAATAGTGAAAAAATGTGATGAGCATTTAGCTCTTTACATGCTCATTTGTGCCTTCGTCGTCGGAAAATTTGCCTGACTATCGAAGATTTAGAAATATTTACGGTTTCCTTTGATGATCTTAATTATACTCGAATCGTTGGAATGGAAATACGCAAATGGAACATAATTGTTAATACTGTTCACCTCTAGCTCATCCGATTTCAAAATCTAGAAGAACTTCAAGCTAGTCTCGTATCGAGGAGACTTTCGAAGCTGCCCTAGTCGTTGTTTCGTTAAGGCAATAATAAAAACCGTGGACGTAATAGAGTTCCCGTAAATTTGTCCCCTGGCCAAGAACCATAGGAGATAACTTTCCCCAGGAAATTACTTGAGGAATTTACTCCCACGTAAATTACTCCCCCCCCCCCCCCCCCCGGTTAAGCGCCCCCTCGTAACTTTTGATGGGTAAGACTAAACTTGATTAAACTTATATATTTAAAATCAGCATTAAAATGCGATTCTTTTTATGTAACTATTGGTATCAAAATTCCGTTTTATAGAGTTTTGGTTACTATTGAGCCGGGTCGCTTTTTACTACAGTTCGTTACCACGAACTGTTTGAAAGGTCATGAGAGCTTAAAAAAGCCCCGTGCCAGAAACAGAAAAAATTTGCTCTTTGAAAATCAGACAGCTACCCATGTTACAGTTACAAACGCCCTGTTGTACAGGCTCAGCTGAAAGGATAAATCTAGATGAAAATGAGATTCAGATGCTGATTTTCGTCGTGGAATATTAATGGAAAAGTCACCAATCGAATCCCGATTCTTTTGCAGTTTTTGCAGTCCCATGACCTAGTTCTGATTCAGTAGCATTTCTTGTCGGAAGACCGCCAAAGCCTGTTACCTCTATTTTCTAATTTTTATCTCCTCTTTTGTAGTGAAGTTGATAGACTGCGACGTAGACCATATAGTGGCCTCGTTATCCGGTCCCAATTCCCTTGCAAGCTGTTAGCAGAGACTGATTACTTTATTGCCGCTAAGCTTGAAAATCATGTAGTAATGAACGCTTATTTGCGTCTGCCTGCAAGCTTTTGGGCAGGTTCCTTAAAAAAGTTGCCTCTAAATCTAATACAGTCAGCGGAGATTTTAATGTAGATATAAACAAACACAATGTCTCCAAGATCACAAATCTTTTGGGGCTGCACTCCTCCGGACTATTGTGTATGGGCTAAGAATGACAATTTTTCATATATTGGGCCGATTTCCTCAACTTCTAACTTAGACCATGTTGTTGCTTCGTTTGGCAATCACGAGGTCCAAGTTTTACAATAAACTGTGCAGTGGCTATGCTCAAAGCCTTGTCACTAATTTCTTCATAGGAAGATATATTACTGAATAACTAATGGTTTGAAGAAAGTCAGGATCTGCTCTACAATAGATGGCGTTGGAGATTTATTTCGATATTAGCCCTCGTTTGCTCTCTTATAAATTACCTATACTGACTAGATTTTACAAGAAGGAATGATTTTAACTATATGTATGTTGAATACTGGACTTTTGTTTTTCCACACATTGATGAAAAATAAATAGAAACTTCTATGTTATTTCAGACTTTGCTGTTTTTTTATCAGATAGAAATGTACATCTGTTTTTGGAAACGAATTTTTCTTTGATTTGTTTTGATTTTGTGTGTGTGTGTTTGATGTCAGATGCATGATTAGGAAGGCCACCTGCCTCCCCTTTTTGCGGCCTTTGGACGGGTGAACTTCATGCTCTTAGTTTAGGCTTCATTAAAGTATTTAATACACAGCAATGGAATGAATGGTTTCTACTTACTTATGAAACGATAACGATTTTCCTTCCCCAATACTCCGTTTAATACAGTTAAATGCTTAACACTATTTAGGCATTTTGATGAAGAATTCCAGCGAGTCATACAGCTCGTCGATTATTGTGAGTTACGAGACGGTGGCAGCTACTCGACGTCTGAAATATTTGACTGCGTCTTTACGTTAATTTACTAGCGCTTAGTTTACTGCCACTTCTTTGGAGCCATATTGTCTATTTTCTAATGTCCGCATGTCACGTGATTAAGTAAGCGCTCTAGCCTAATCTTCTTCCTCTATGGTCCTAGTGTGTCACATTATTTACTCCCTTTCCTACCATAGCGATACCAGAGTCACAGAGCAGAATAATTGTTTTGCAGGAAAATGTGAATAAGGTGGCGAATCAAATCGTCCCATGACGCCAGGCACGGAGCTATGGGGGCGTAAGGGGGGCATTGCCCCTCCAAAGCTTATTTCTTTCCCCAAATTGCCCCCCGTACAATTTCTTGACATCCCCAGAAAATCCTCAGACTTTTTGTTGTAATGAAATTTTCTTCAGAAATATTGATTTTGGCAATGTTGTAATGATTTATTCTTGCTTGATATTTCCAATTTGTTTGTCAGTTTGGTCGGCCAAATGGAAGATGAGTAATTTCCCGTTTGCAAATAGGACATAAGGAAAAGAAAAAATTAGAGAATTATTTTCTTTGCCCCCCCCCTCCCCCCGACCAATGGAGCTGGCTCCGTGCTTGCATGAAGCATTCCTGTAAATGTAAATAAACAAAAAATTCTTTCATAGGTCTGATACACAATATTTTTATAGGCCAATTTGTACGTCACGTGACAAGGCAGGCACAAGGGTAAATGTCACAACGCCTAGGGGGACCATATATAAATATTTGACGTAATATTTACTCAAATTGAAGAGTCAAATTACATTACATGCATAAGATAAAATAAGAAAAACTATCGGCAGTGGCGGTTTTAGGGGTACCAGAGGGGCCATGGCCCCAGGCCCCGCGCTTTTTGTGGCCAGAAGGGGGCCCCGCGGCTGAGAAAATAAGGTAGTACTCAGTAGTACTCAGAAACTCAATGATATTCAGGTGGGATTTCTTTTGCCCTTCTAGACATAAGGTCAATCTTGTGTATACCCTAGGAGAGTTTTATCAGATAATGGAGAGATACCTGAGCAAAATTGTACGAGAAGAATTTTAACTGTTGAAAACTAATTTTATGTAATTACATTTGAATATCTTTAAGATGGGTACCAGTTGGCAGCCTCCTTGTTGATAAATTCTAATACAATGGCTGGCAAAGAGAGGCATAAATTTCAGTTATTACAGATATAATATTATACATATATACAATTTTTTTATGTATATAATATGTAAAAAAGCTTATGAATGATCATTTTGTTATTGATATATTATTGTAGTTGAAAGCACTGTTAAAAAGCTACTCCATGGCTGTTTTTCTCACACCCTCTTATCACCTATTGTCATTTTTCAAAGTAAAGGACAGTGTTGGTGCTTTAGTATAATGTATTTGGGTCAGATGATTTCCTAATTTCAGTGACACAGTGCTGATCCATGTGGAGTGAAACCTGTTTCAGGGAGAATTCTCTCATCTCCAACATTTTTTAACACTCAGCCTTACCTTTTTAATGTAACAATGGTCTTAAGCCCTTCTGTGCTGGTTTTTGCTGTGATGCCGACTTATGTGTTCTTTTTTGTCATGTAGTTTGTTTAGTTAGGCCATTTGGTCCTTAAATACCACAGATATTTTCAAGTTTGTTACACTCTGATGATAATGTGATGAAAATATTAAATTCTTGATTAATTTGCTATCTTATAAATAATCTTTTGATATGCTATATTTGCATTAGCAGGGCATTGCTGTTCATAATAAACTTGAAATTCTCTTTGTGTTTACTCTTGGGTGCCTAAGAGAATGGGGGTTGGAATAAATGGGAGCGTTGGAAAAATCACAAAAACTTAATAAGGGTGTGCGTGTGGAAAATGACCAAATATGTAACAGACCTGGACATAAAGTGAAGTCAATAATCAATGTCTTCACACTTTTTCGAGCCTTGTAAAAGGCGAACTTCATCTTTTTAATGTGTGCTTTCATATTTTAATAATATTAAGATTTTCTCCTTGCCGTCCAAAGTACGTCCTCAAAAATTGTCATGGGTGGGAGATTACTTAAAAATTCATAGGTGGGAGAAACAGGGATTGGAATAAGAATGTCCTGGGTGGAAAATTTCGGAAAAATTAATTAGTGGGAGGGGGGCATCTATTAGGCACCCTAGAGTACCTCTATGACAGGTTACTCATTGTCTTGCATGTCATTGTTTAATGGCTACGTTACATCACATATTAAGCAGTGAAATATCGTAGTCATCATAAACTTTTTTAGCTTTGGCTTGCTTCTCTGCCTGGTAGCACAAATTGAGGGGTGTCGCCCTTGGACGCCCCAGCTGCCCTTTATTTATTAGTAAGCCTGTTTGGTGGTTTTTCTGTTTATTTAGGGCAGTTTCAATGTCGGGCCCAGTGCTCATCAGGGGTCTTTGATTGAGAGATTGGGGCTACGTATGTATTATGGTATACACCTGGGACGTGAAACACTTAAATATTTATAACTAATTTTATAC
Source organism: Alatinidae sp. Z8VKAUB7J3 (assembly GCA_010016025.2). Classification (NCBI taxonomy): domain Eukaryota; kingdom Metazoa; phylum Cnidaria; class Cubozoa; order Carybdeida; family Alatinidae; species Alatinidae sp. Z8VKAUB7J3. Next base: position 95,664,123 of record JAAAKM020073195.1, read on the forward strand.
GGTAAAGTGCTCTTTGTGAAGGAAGATGCTCCAGTCTAACCATTATTTCAGACTCATAAAACCCCTGTACCTTCTAAAATGGACCTTGGTTAGTCCATTGCTTCCCCCTGAGGCACTTGCTCCTCTTTCCTAGAAATTGTATTTAAATAACGTCTGTTAATGTTGTTGATGTTGTGTACTTGTGCAAGCCGTACTGGATTCTTGTCCTGTTTTATTAATAAAGTATCTTTCAAAATATTCAATGTGGAATGTTTTAACTAGCAATGTTGGAACATGGTTCAATAAAAGTATGATAAGATTTTCTCCAAGTTCCCTTTAAAGCTCTTGGAAGTGTATCCTTGATGCTGTTAGTAAAAGACGTTTAGATTACTCAATTTTGATGACCAAATGTGACACATTTATAAATGTTGTTAAGCAGATCAGCGTCAGTAAACGTGTGCAGTGAGGTCAGAATAAGTGACATCCCGCATTTCATTTTTTTCGTATTGGAGCACACTTAGTAGCAAATTGGAATTGCAACCATAAAGAACGGGTTTCAATTCCTCGTCTCAACATCTTCCCCAATGAGCCTATGAACATTTTATTGTATTTCAAGTTTAAAATTTTACAAATATGATGCCATAAATCTACATGACTGGGAAAGAAGATTTTACGTTATGGCCACGTTTCTAATACAAACTGATTTATGTATTTTTTTTAATTTTTGAGTTTCTTTTTATTATTTATATTTTGCAGTGTACATGGATTGGCTTGGAGTTATATCAAACAGTTTCGTGAAGTTCAAGTCTGTACATCGTTTAGTGATCACTGTATAGTTGTCGTATTGTTGTCAAACCATCAGAACGCTAAAGGCTACTTTATTAATGAAAAATTCAAAAATTAAATAATGTTCCCTTTTCTTGAGTTATTTTAATCTTATACACTTCTCCTTGATACTTGACACTCATGTATATTACTTTGAAATAGCTAATTAATATCAAAGTTTTCATTTCATTTGGCAAGGCTTGAAAAGTCTTAAGCATAGAACTCCTTATTAAGAACTCAAAGAAAAATTAGCTAAGGGGCTAAGCTAAGGGGACGTGCTTAATGACGTACTTCAAAACTTACTGCAGTAATTACTTAGGGAAATGCCTGAATGCTACAAAATGATGAAAGTAGCTGACTCAACAATAGCAGGGCATTTGAAAAGTTGGTTTGTGGTACAGAACTTGAATATTGCGTTGAGTAACGGATTTATTTTGCTAAACGTTTTCGCCATACACTGATCACAGAAAGGCATTTCTTTCGTAATCCAAACTAAGCTGCCAAATTGGACGATTCGTAGTTCCGGGGGCAAAATCTGGATCTTTCACTCTTTTAACTACATTTGTTGTAAGTAACAATAATCAGGGGAATGAAATCAAATCTTTCTGAGCACAATAACTTTCGCTCACACCTCTTAATTCTATTTTAGTCACATTTCACAAGTTTTGCCAAATTTGATACGAAATTTCAATAATCAGTGCACGTCATCACTGCGTCAACGCTCTTTGACCGATAACGTTAATAATATATCTTTCATATGGAAGCAATACTACTAAAAATGTACTCGAAACGTAATGTTGGGAGCTAATTTTCCGTGCAAACCGGGTATTACATTTCAAATATATTTTAGGTGTGTTGGGAAAAGTAATAATTTTCTTATTGGGTTTAAGCTGATATTAAGGCAAAGATTGTTTACGTAAATACTAAAGTTTTATTCAGTCAACAAGGACAGTATTTGTATCTAGAAAGAAAACTGAAGCAACTTTACAAAAACTGAGGAAACAAAAGAAAAAATATCATCTTGTTAAAGTTTCATGTGATGCAATAATTAGCCGACAGTATCTACCAAGAAAACATAAAACTATGTTGTGTCAAGTTGGCAAATTAGTGAATTGTTTCATTAATAGTTGTAATAAACCAGTGAGAGTATTGTGTCTGCTGACGCTTGACTTCACTAGCCATGTTTGGGTTGAAGCATTATTGTGACTATCATTTATCAAATCATTAACTATTTATTTTTTTTTTAATTCAGATTAATTGTTTTTTTTTCCTAAGTAAATTTATTAACTGTTCAGTAAGGATTATTCATTGCAGTTATTATTCGTTGTAGTCTCTGTTTTAGTTCTCATTTATTCATTGACAATGATTTCCGTTAATTTTAAGCTTGTATATAGCTTGTATGTTAATTTAGCTCTTAACTTTTCTTAAAAAAAATCATCTTTTTCTTTTAATTAACTTTTGTTGGTTTGTAATTGACATTCTTCTTTACTGGATCACAACTTACTGTAAATTTTAGTTTGATAACTTCTCCAACAGCCAAGTTTTGAGCGAGAAACTTTTTGAAAACGTTATCTATGGATTTGGCACAGTGAGATCTAGTTGGAAGTTTATGCCAAGCATGCCAACTGATAGTGAAATGAAACTTGGTGACATTTCTTTTTAATATCTGGACCAAGTGGCTGCTTGCAAATGGTTTGACAACAGGGGAGTCCTATTATGTGGTGCCAACATCAAAGGGATTGACAATGAGTCAAGGGTGCAGACACGACAAAAAGGTTCTGCTTCGAAAGTACCAGTCATTTGTCTTGAAATTGTGAAGAAATATAACAGTAGAATGGGAGGTGTTGACCTTTTAGACCAAAGGGTGTCTTGATCGTAAGTCGGGCATTCGGTACTATCTCTGCATCTTTTTTGATTTGATGGACATGGCTTGCGTGAACAGTTTCATTGTTTTCAGAAAGTTAAAGCCAGAACAACTGACACTGTTGTAATTCAAGATTTCAGTAGCACGGTCTTTGGTTGGTAGATTCGGCAGTCGTCAAAGAAATTGCCAATCATCAAGGCCTGCACAATCTTTCAGTTTCCTTATAAGACCTGCAGCAGCACCACTCACCTTCATGAACTTGAGTACACTCGTCTTCGTTGTCGGTACTGTGCAAATGAGGCAAAAGAGTCTCGCACGTTTGACAGACGATAGCAAGGAAAATATGCAAAACGTAAGTCCATAATTGACGCATGTTTTTTTCTTTCACGTTGTTCTATGATATTCTGAGAGGAAAACGTACACTTTTCGGCGAAAATTTTAACACATGTTTTCAAAAAGGGAGTACTCTCTCACGAAAAAATGGCACCTTCTCCTAAATTTCTCTGGGTCAGAAAGCAACACAATTTCTTTGGTTAAGAAGAAGGCACACATGCTTTTGCTAGCAAAATTGCACAATTTCTTTGGCTAGCGAGATTTCAAAATTTCTTTTGCTAGGAAGATTGCAAAATTTCTTTTGCTAGGAAGAGGGCACAATTTCTTTGGTTAGGAAGAGGGCACAAAATCTCTGGCATTGAAGAAGGTACAATTCCTCTGAAAAACTGAGCAGAATTTCTTTGGTTAGGAAAAAGGGATACTTTCGTTGGCTACAAACAGGGTACAATTTCTCTGGTAAGGAAGAGGGTCCAATTCCTTTGGTTAGTAAGATGCCACAATTTCTTAAGCTACGAAGAGTTTACAATTTCATTGGTTACAAATAGAGCACAGTTTCTTGGGCTAGGCGCCCACTGAAGTATTTGAGCATAAGGATCACAGTAGCCGACCACCCTTGAGGCAAAGATCAAGTTCGTTAGATGCTGGGAGAGGTAAGCGTAGATTTGGTGTTTGATTTTGAGCAATCTTCTTTTGGTGGTAATTTAGTCCTTTTGAAAGTTGCAAGTGATGTGGTTTGAAAACGATTTTAATTGAGGCAGCAAGTAGCCATGTTGCCTTAAACCATCTGTCGTTCATATCTTTTTCTGTGTCTTAAATAACAGTGTTTATAACTAATTAAAATGTATAATTCTTAACACTGTACTGTCTATTGGGTATCATATCGCAAAAGGAACAGAGCACTTTTGTGCAGCCAATTTAAGAAGAAGAAACAATTTTCTTAAAACGTTTCTTGACGATGTGCGAGAAAGAGACACACAGCTAGTTGATAATATCGAAAAAGTTAATTGTACGTCAATCAAAAATATGGCATTTACAAATCAACACGAAAAGATTTATTAAGCTATAAGTACACAATTTTGTGGAACTTCGTAATTCTTTAATTTCGTAAGTAGGCAAGTTTATTGAAAGAAACCGGACGCGACAGGTCGTCGTAGGCGTCGTTGGTCCATAAGGGTCCCGTTCTTCCTCTTCTCGAAAAGGCCTTTGTTGATAGTAAGTTGCCCATAGTTGCCGATCTTGCATCATTCTTGGCCAACGTGTATGAAGTTTGTCGAGGTCATGATACCGTCTCGTTGTTGGAGACCCATTTCTTTTAGTAACCGATTAGAGTCTTTCAGGTGATGCGAATTGTCCAGCTGCTGTTGATTCTCCGTGATAAGTGTCGGGCTGCGTCTTCCTTATTAGCGCATATTTTTGGCTTTACTTTACCATACTATCTGCATTTACTGTCATGCTTAACAATACATATTAGAATTTTTGTCCTATTTATTACTAGTAAGGGCAAGAAGCACCTAGTGTTTTGTATTTTTTTTGAACCTTGGCTGAAAATGACATTCCAACCGTGACGCGATGAATCTGTTTATTCTGGGATACAATCCAATGAGATAAATCTAATGAGTAAGATTTGTGATAACCTAAAACGTCTGTCGGTGATCATCATTGGATAAAAATACCAATATTATTGTAGGGGTTGTAGCTGTTGATATACAGTATCTGTAGATAACCATTGAAAAGTCCTGCTTCACGGACAAACGATCAGGCATCATAAAGTAATTTGAATGTAACGTTAACGGTAACATTTTTTCATTAAAGTCTAAACGTTAAGTAAGCTCTCGAATTGAACTCTGGTCACTCGATTTGTAATGCAAGTCCACTACCACTGGACCACCATGCTGTAGGGATAAATAGTGAAGTTTAAATGTGTTGCTATGCCAGTGTTGCTATGCCAGATCAATTTTTGGATACTATGACGGACTTAAAATAAAAACCAATATTAACAATGTGCATTGGCTTTTCTTATTATTAAGAAATCACTGAACAGCACATCATGTCTTGTTCCTATTTCTGGCTGATCCTTTCTGGGTGTTCATGATCCATGGTCATTTACACTTGTTTTTTCTAGTGCTTTTCAGTTTGAGTAAGTTATACACTTTTTTCTCCTATAAATTTAATTTTGTTCTAAAAATTCATAAGGGGCATTGCTGGGTTGTTTGAGCCTGGGAGTAGGTAAACAGTTGTTCATAAACAATATCCTCAGAAATTACAATTATATATTTGTAATTCTGGTGACATACTAATAATTGATTATATAAGTTACCAAAAAACAAGAGCACAGAACTTTTTTGCTTAACGAAGATGTATGAGAGGGAAAAAAGTTTTGGTAATCAAGAGAAATCCCTAAAGCAAAAATCCCTACAGAAAGATCCACATGGAAAAAATCCACTTAGGAAAATAAAGCTACTTACTGTACGACTATATCCCTAAGGAAAAAACCCTGATAAAAGATATCCTCCACAGAAAAAATCCCTCCTGGAAAATATCCCTAAGGAAAATATCCCTTACAAAAAATCCCTACAGTAACATTACACTCCCTGGTTATTAGGTAATAATGCACGGTAGATAAAATTCCACCTAACATGTAATATAGATAATATACAAGTTCCTGTTGCGAGATATTGATTATTTCTAGGACTCTTGTTTATTTGTTGTAACCTACTCTCCGTGCCTAATAGACGTTCCCCCCTCCCCCTGCTAGTTATTTTTTTAAAAAATTTTCCACCAAAGGACATTTTTATTCCAACCTTCCTTTTTGGTCATTTTCCAACCCCAACCCATTTATTAAGTTTATTAAGTTTTTTGGATTTTTCCAACCCCCCTGTTTATTCCAAGCCCCTGTCTATAAGGCACCCAAGAGTACTCTAAAAAGGTCATTCCAGTGGCAGGATTGCTTACAACACAGAACTTTCTGATATGCCCACATTTTCATAGTGGGGTGCAAAGACCAAACAGAGTGGCAACAGTTTCTGTTTCAGCTCTGTTAGGCTGCAGTGATACTGCTGATACAGCATATCATACAGATAGTGATACTTGTACTAATAGTCTACTCAAGATCTATCAATCCTGCTTCCATCAGCAAGTAAGAAACCAAGGACCAAAGAAACACTATATTTGTCAGTGATATACCAGAATAATTCTAGAAAACATGTGGATTATTCACATCAGCATCAATAAGAGAAAAATTGCTGGTAACTCTAAGACCCTATTTACACGGGTACGGATCCGATCCGATCCCATACAAACATACTAGAAAGGGAATAGTCTGCATGGTAATCCAATTTAGCAAATCAACAGTCTGCTGGATTGTGATACGAGCTGCGATATGTGGCAACAGTTAAAATATAAACAATGGGAGATTATAGATAAACGTGTCAATACAAAAATAAAATATGAATAGGGATTACATCAACTTTACCTTGTAGTAGTATTTTTTTACCTCATTTTCGATCAGTACCAGTTTGGATCTGATCCCAAGCATTTACACGGGTACGGATCCAAACTGGTCCACTTTTATAAGTGGACCAAAACTGGTACGTATAGCAGATCCAAACGAGTATGGATCCACCAGGTCCCATGTAAACGCGAGGCCGATCCATACCAGTTTGGACCCGTACCAGTTTGGATCCGTACCAGTTTGGATCCGTACCCGTGTAAACAGGGTCTAAGTTAAATGCAGGATTTCTACCCCTTGGTGTTACAAAAATTTTAAAATACCCCCGTGTGCCATGAAAATTGAGCATTAAAGTAAAATGTGTAATAAACTGTCAATAAAGAATCCTACCTTGGTTTCCAGATGTAAAACAAAAATGTGAGCAGCATTGGAGAAAAGCAGAAACAACATTTATTTTATCTTCACATTTGGTTTCAGAGTCTTGACATAAGACAAATAATGCCATTAACCTGAAATTAAAAATTTTGTTTGAAGTCAACCGAGAAAAATAGTATTACTTGGAAATGGTGCTTACCCTTGGATCTTACACCCACTATTACCATTTTCTGTAACTTTATCCCCTTAAAACCTTAAATACGAACTAAGGGGGTCCCTGGAGCCCCATTGCAAAACACTGCTCCTGAGGTATATGTGAGGTGGTTGAATAAGGCGTAGGCCTTACGCAAGTTGGAAGTTTACTCGGGGCCTCTCACTATGTCCCACGGACTCTCCAATTATTGTCTTTATGCAACATCGTGTTTGTTTTTGTTTGTGCCGCATTGTAAACATTGTAAACATTGCATTATAGAACTGTAATCAAGACGCTTCGTACGTAGTCGTTTCTATTTAAGTGTACAGTTTGCTTACTTTATTGTGGACTTACTATTAAAACAGATGATCCAGCTGTTCTTAAAATAAAACACAAGTATGTTCAAGTTTTTCAGGGACCTGGCAAGCTGAAAGATCACACAGTCAATCTGAGCATTGATGAAACAGTGATTGCCCAAGCACAAACCCAAAGGAAGATTCATATACTTGAAGAAAAGAGTGCTCATGCAGTCAACGACCTGGAATTACAAGGAATTATAGAGCCAGTACCAGATCTTCAACCTACCCCATGGGTTTCTCCTATTGCGGCAATACCGAAAAAAATGGTCACGTACACATCTGTGTCGATAAGCGCTCAGCCAACAAGGCAATTAAACGTGTAAGACATTGGACATTGTAACACTTTGGACGATGTAAGTTATGAAATTCATGGTGCCCAGTTCTTTTCTAAATTAGATTTGGCCGAGGCTTATTATCAACAGGATCTTGACGAGAAGAGTCGTTAAATTACTACTTTCACCACCCATGTTGGACTTCATTGCTATACTAGATTGAATTATGGCACAAATGCTGCAGCAGAACCGTTTTATCACACATTACAGCAACACTTACAAGGCATTCCAAGTGTAAAGAACATTGGTGATGACATATTATTTGGCAGCACTCATGATGCCCATGATCAAGCCTAAGAAGCCTGTTTGAAGCAATTACCAGAGAAAGGGCTCACTTTAAACAGCAGCAAATGTAGTTTTCTTCAACCACAATTATCGTTTTTTGGACAGGTATTCTCACAGTATGGGACTACTCCTGACAAAAAGCATGTGGAGGATCTAACGAATGCTTCCACAGCAAAGAATGTTCATTGAGTAAGATGTTTATTAGGAATGGCAAGTTATAGTCCAAAATATATTGCTGACTTTGGCACAATAACAGCTCCTTTTAGGGAGCCAACGAAGAAGATGCGATATTTCAGCGGGAGAATGTACACGAAGAACCATATAACAAATTGATCACAGACCTTACAAATGCACCTGTGATGGCCTACTTTGATAAAGCAGAGGCTACTCGATTAACTGTTGATTCCAGTTCTATTGGAATTGATTCCAGTTCTATTGGAATTTCTGAAATCTTGGCACAAATAATAAGTGATGGAAAGGAATATCTCGTAGTTGCTCATACTAGTCGTGCACTTACAGCGGTCGAAAAATGCCATTCGCAGACAGAAAAGGAAGCATTAAGTATTGTTTGGGCAGTTAAAAACATCCATTTATTTCTATTCAGACATTCTTTTACGCTCATAACAGATCATAAGGCAGGCAACATTTTGCAAGAAAAGGTTTTATATAAAAAGAGGTAAAATCTTACAAAGAAAAACATTATACATTATTAAATTTTTAATTCTGTCTTTGATTTCCAGATTTTGATTTGAATTAAGTTTTTAATTCCCTATTTTGTCAATTTCCAGGCAGTTTAAAGAGCCAGAATAAAAAAAAAAAATCAAAACACTTAGCTAGAAATAAACTCTACGACTTTTCTTTAAAGCTTTGACAAGTTTGTAGTTATTTTGTATAAAAATAAGCTTGTTTACACGGTGTGGGGTCAACATAAAACTTAGGAGTAAAGAGCATAGAGCTTATGAGCAGCAATCAGTCCTGCATTCGTGAAAACCCTTTCTGCTGCGACACTTTTTGCCGTCAATGATAGAACTTTCCTTGCCAAAGCTACAATCCATGGCAGCTGAGTAAAATGTCTTTTCCAGAAAGCAATGGCTGTATTGATTTCACCAACTAGGGGAGGATCTTTTGATCTCCTAACATGGATTGACAAAGCTCCGATACAAATCTAACAGACGCCGAATCACATAATCATTTTCATCCTGTTCTGCATTGTCGTTCTGATACATTATTTGATCGAGCAGCCTCGTTTTTTTCATGTACGATCATGAAGAGATTTAGAGTTGCTGCTCTTCTGAGAAAACCTACTAGCCATATTCACACAGCTGGTTAGGGTAGCTAATCCACTGACAGCATCAGAGATTTCAGCCTCCTACTGGCATTTCAAGGGCCCTCTGTTCTTACAAAAGAACTTCTACTGCACTAAAATGCTCTCCACAAGTTGAAATACAGGGACCTGGTGTGTTGACTGGACAAATACGGTTTACAGGAGACGTGATAACGTACCTTATGTCAGCCGCTAGCAGACATAACCATTTCAAGCAAGAATTCCCTTCTCGTCAGTTAACCATCAAGAAGGTTTGTGAATTTTATTTATCTTGAACGCTTCGAAGTCCAAAAGTGCAGCTGTAACCATAAGATCATCCCTTGGGAAGCGAAAGTCAAACTTGTATTTCACATTATCTTTCAGAAGCAAAATACAGCTACTATCATTAGGTTGCTCCTCAAAGTGACGTTTTAGGAGGCCCCGCCAGAGCGGAAACTAGATTTAGGGTTTGAAAGAATTCTCTCTCAATAGCTTCGACTATAGTAGAAAAGTTGGTAATAGAGAGCAAAGTTCACGCATCAGTTCATATCTTCATGATGTAGAAGACGGTCAGGTTTCCCAATTTTACAAAGAACCTCCCGCCTAGTAAGTTGCCGTGCCCATGCAATCTTACCAGCAACGGGTGGCAAATCTCTGGCAATAGGAGGATCGTCTTTCACCTCCAGATAAAACTATCAAGAGTCAAGAAAAGCAGATTTATGTAAAAATATCTTTGATCATAATCACTGAAGTTACTGTGAAGAAATATGAAATGAAAGAAATATGTCTACCCCATCGAAATAAATACATTAAGAGATAAAATACCAAGGCAAGAGCTTCCAATTAGTTCAAATATAGTCCGTATGACAAGAATGACAAACGCCACATAGGATACTTGGATAACAGTACCATATTCTCAATTGGGAAATGACTAGACGTCTAGTGTCGCGTATTGATAGGTACTGTCCTCAGTGAATTATTGCCCATTCTTCACCGGAAAACGTCTACCGTTTGACAATATCAAAAAAATCATAAATCTTCAAATCGAAGTGTTAGTCGCAACAAAGAGCAAAAGTTATAACTGTCAATAGCAATAACCCTATTAAGTTTCTTGTTAATATACTTCACTTTCACACGCTCTAGTGCAGAGGCTAGCAGTTAACAATACGTGAAACTCTACTGGTATTGTCTCAAATTTTTGTGGCTGAGAAAAGAGGCGGAAGGTAGCAATTATAAGGGGTAAAATCATATGCTTAGCAATTATACTTCGAGGTAAGAGCCAAAAAGGTGCAATTGTCCAGAAAGCTATTCTGATCGATAAAATTGTCCATATAAGTGGGACAGGTTACTTAGAAAATATCAAACTGGAAAGATTTTATTCTCTTGGATTTCCAAAAGTTTCAAAGGAATAAGTGTGTGTAGATAGTAGAAATATTTGCTCCTGAGCTCTCCTTTAGAACAAGAAAATATCAGTCAGATATTGTAGGCAAGTTTGCAAATGCTTAAAATGACCTCTCCCATTGCTCTTTGTTTTTCACACATACTCATCTGACATTCTAGTAGCTGGCTTATTCTGTTACTACGTTTATCCTGCTGTTGCAAGTGCAAGGGAAACTAATTGAAAAAAACCAACAATAAATGTGTTGGAAGCTATTTATAGTAGCATATAACAAATTTATCGTAGCATACAACAAAATGAAAAAAACTTATAAGGGATATCTTAGCAAGGGATATATTAAGAGGGATGACAGGGGAAAACATGATATCCATGAAGTGCAGGTGAAGGTATTTTCAAATCTAGACAGCATTACATCATAAAGAAGTGTACCCCCCTCCGCCCACCCCCTACAGTTTATCGGTTTAATTGAAGCATGTTAATATGTTTCTAACCTTTTAAACTCTAACTGCTTCTTCCCTTTGGTCACGAAAGCCTGAATATATTAAGGTAGTGGTTCGGCATTATCACACTTATGCTGATGTCACGCAGTGCAACTAGTTGAGTTCGCCTTTTCTCGCCTTAGTCCATTTCGGATTTCAGCTTAGTTGATTCGTGTAATGCAGATGTTTCAAACTATATCCAACTCATTGTTGAAAATATAGTGATAATGACATGTACAACAAAGGTTGAGGATAAACATAATCAGTAATTTGGTACAACAGACAGGTAGAAAACATATCTGCTCTGATGGCTGTACTATGATTTACAGGGAAGAGTGGCACATGTTGTTGCTAGTAAGTCGATGAAAAGAGGTAGACCCCACCCCATCCCAACCCCCAACCCCATGTCTGGAGTAACCAGTAAATTAACTTGTCGTGGTAAAATCCAATTTCACAAAAAGTCATGTCAACAAACGTCCAATTCGGAGTACAGGAATGGAGACATTTTGAGAGCCTTTAGTGGGATTGTAAATAAAAAGAATCAAATCTAACGCCCATTCCCGAAGAGAAAAATCTGATGAATATTTTGCTCGTAAATGATGTACCCCCACCAATGACAGTGGGCAATTTTTTTATCACAATAAGCAAAATAAATCAATAATATTTATCATTTATAAATTAGGTCCGAATAAGGCCCATAGCTGTGGTGGAATTTCTGTAGCAATGCCTAAAACCTTCTTTAAAGCAATAGCTTTTCTACTACACTTGATTTTGAAAACTAACTAGCCCAAAGTCTCTTCTTTAAACCTTGGAAACTGGTTGATATTCAATTATTTTACAAGAGAGGGAGTTCGTAACATGAGCTATTATTGTCCAGCATTGCTCTTACCTATTTGCAGAAAAAGTATTCGTGAAGATAATATTATATTCGATGCCAAGTTTGAGCACTTAAGCATGAACACCTCAAAGCCTCAATTTATTTCTCTACTTGGTTATTATAGAAGTACTCAGCTCCATACAACTTCAACGAGCATACTTGAAGCTCTCCAAGTTTTGATGAAAGTCGTGTCGTTTTTCTGGATATATCAAAGGTGTATATATATTAACTGAAACAAAAAGGTATAGGTTGTTCTGTACAGCTTATCTTAAAAGATTATTTTGGGAAACGAAAAAAAATTTGTTTTAAATTGTACTAATTCAAACTGGACTAATATCTAAACGAGAGTTCTACTAGGTTCTATACTGGGCCCCCTAAACAATGATTATCAGGAGGTAACATCTGTACAACTGAGCCTCTGAAAAGAACACTAGAGAAATAGACAATATGTCACCACCGGCGATCGAACCTGTGACGCACGCTTTCGCGGCGTACGCTCTACCAACTGAGCTTGGTGACCTCCGATGTTAACATACTCTACTCCTCTAGTCGCCACATTAGCTCCCAATCATTCACCGGTGGACATCGACATCCAGCTCGATGCAGCTGGAGACCAGCCTCTCTACGCCTTGTGACTTGACCAAGGAAGAACTGCCGTCCGGCCCGTCATCAATCCAAAGCCCATTGAAAGTAAGAAAGTATCATGGAGAAGAGAGGATTTGAAATCTTAGTTTTGAAAAGAACACTAGAGAAATAGAAAATATGTCACCACCGGGGGTTGCTTCTCATTAGTGTCCAACCTCCCTCCAGTGTAATTGTTTATGCTCTTATCATCATACCCAGTGTGCTATACAATATTCATTAACTTTTCTAAACCAATGGCTTCTTTTGCCTAGTAAGGTAGCCTACATTTAACCCCAGCTGGAAAAAATTGTTTTTAGATGTTGGAATGTACTAAGAGCCATATACTGTATTACCTTAATTACTGAAGTTGTATCATATTTCTACTTACTAACCCTATCTTACATGGCGGGGGGGGGGGGGGGGGGGGCCGCCCCCCCCCCCACACCCCCTTCCCCACATATATTTTAAAGACCCGGCCTGATGAAGCCGACTATTGAGGT
>JAAAKM020073195.1:95677307-95729364 GCA_010016025.2 Alatinidae sp. Z8VKAUB7J3
GGGAGTGGGGGCTAGTAGGCCCGCGGCTACACATTTCAGCTCATAACTTTTTAAAGCCCGGACTGATTGACACGAAATTTGGTGACTTTTCCTAAAATTTACTGGGAAGTCTTATGCTGAAAATTTTTTTCAAATTTTCTTGAAAGTTTGCGATATTGGCGTTTGTTGACCTATAGTGTAGTTTTTTGCCGTTCTGTTTTGTTACTTTTCTTTGAAAAACATGATTATTATATCTTTAAACTTAAATTTTCTTTCCTTAATTTGTACTGATGAGTTCGTATTATCAAAATTTGAAGTGAAAAATGCAAACTTAATTTTTAAATTCCGCAAAAAATGAAAACATTTGTTGTGCAATAAGCTGAAGTTCGCTAGAGAACCTTATATAACAATATATGCAAAATGCTTATAAGAAAATCACATCTTTAGATAAATTTTGTACCAAAAGTGAATTAAGAGTTATATTTTTGATATTTCGAGGATATTTTTAGTCATAATGCTCAAAATAAATAGGCAAACATTTTAAACCCCTAGAATTTGGTTACATGGATGATAGACGTGGTCTTTCGTTCGATTAATCTCACTTGTGCATGTTACCAGTTTTGACATGGTACCTAAGAAATAGAGGATATACGACCACGGGGATTCCCAATGAGGTCGCAAAGTGTGATCGCTTGAATAACTACCGTTTCGGTTTTGGACAGATTTATTTGTTGGCGTGGGCGCTTACTGTGGTTCAAATATAGATATAGTCATATCTGTCCCGTAACGACCGTAGTAGTGGCGGTAAGCACCATTTTACTGACAATAACTTTTATAAATTATGAAGTCCTTTGCCCTAAAGATTTTCCATCCATAGACATTGGCATTTGTCAGGGCAGTGGCGATACAATTACTGCATTACTGACATATTTTCACTGTTTATTGTAAGCTATCGGTGTTAGGTTTCGTTAGAATTTTATAAAATGCCAATCCTTCCCGAAATCGGTTCTCCACTACATGTGCCCAAAGTAATATTTTTGGCAGTCTTTGTAGCTGAGTTTTAAAGATTGTACATAAAATAGAAGATAGTTTTATTACCTTATGATTTTTAGTAAAGGAATTTCCACATGTGGTACGAATAGCCTATCACTGTAAAGTGTAAGTGCCATTGGAATAATACACACTAGTCAATAGGCACGTCTTTCTCGATCACTTAAAGTTGTAAGGCTCTCTTAGGAAGGCTTTTTGATGCTCTGATACCTTGTAACACGTTAATAGCTCTGTGGTCGGTTTCACAGTATGGAGGCTCTTCTACGTAGTCATTCTCACAACTTTGTATCCGTTCCTTTCAGTTTTGCTGCGCTCTGAAAATGAAGTGCACAAGATACGTGACCGTAAAAACACTAATTGTCAAGGTAAAGTTTTTTAATTTTTTTATATTCTTTTTTTATGATTATCACTGAAAGCAAGGTGAAAAAGAACCCTAAAATCTGACGAGCTAAAAGTAAACAAAGTAAATTAAGGAAGACAACAATGAAAGATGGTTGTATACCTTGGCCATTACGGCAGACCAGATGAATTTAAGAAGTTACGTTCACACCTCAGAGGTTTGGAGAGCGAAGAAGTTATTGCTAAAGATTTCTTCGTGTGAGTTAGGCAGAGTAAGAGAGCATTCAGGTGTTATAGAAATCGTTATGCTTCAATTACAGAGGAAGTTACAGCAATGTAAATTACGATGGAAGCAAATTTAAAAGCGCGTTTTGTCAAATGACCTTTGTGTCCTATCAACGTGCTAAAAGAAAGCCTGTCACGGAGTACTTAAGTACTGACTACATTGAAGTGAGTACCCGATCACCAAATTATCATTTACAAAACATTTAAGAGGTCTTTCAACTGCGAGTAAAGTTCTTAAGGAAACACTGTTAATTTGGCTCCGTTTATAAAATCATCCGGGAATATTGTGGACTACTTTAAAGGAAGAAACTGTCGCGAACGCTGGAAAATTTAATTGTCGCGGGAATTAACTGTCGCGAATTGCTGGGTGAGTAACTTTTTTGGTCTCTTCTCTCCGCAACTGCCGAACCTTAACCAAAAACAAATAATAATTTTTCGAAAATTAAAAGTATGTTATGTCACTGATACTTCAAATGGGAAAATTTACAATAAAAAACACAATTTTTAATAAATTAATAACTGTGCTGAAATTTTTCCGACAAAATTTAAAAGTCACGGGAATGAACTGTCGCGAACGGGTCAAAAACAAACTGTCGCGAAAGTCGCGAGATTTCTGTCGCGACACTTTCTTCCCGCGACATTTTCTTCCTTTAAAGTATGCTTTTCAAGCTTATTCCTTTCTTTTCAAATTACAAACTGCTTACTCTTCGCTTGGCACTGCTGTTAATATATCAAATTTGGAACAAAAAATACGGAGAAACGAGAGGGTCGAGTCCTTGATTTGGAGTGATGATGAGATGAAACTGTTTTTTAAATTCAAGATTGATTACAAATCAAGCTGTTGGTTAAACAGTAACTAGAATGGAATTTAAAGTTTGCTATGGTTGAAATAGCTCAAGTATACAGTGATCAATACGTTGGTGGAGACCGTAAGAGTCAATGTTCAAACCTTTCTAAGTTGCCTACTGCATCTCCTATCTTATGTAAAGGCTTAAGAACTAAATCTACAGTACACCCTAAAAGAATTTAGATTCTAATTAGCATAAGAAGTTCAAGTGACAAATGGAAATCTCTCCATGTAATAAGAATAATTATTTGTCATGTACTGTAGCTATATTAAGCTCAAGTTCGCGCACTTTGCCTACTGCAAGGAACCAGATTATATTGTCAGTATAGATGACACTCTCTAACTTTCCATAGGCTTTGGACAGATAGACGGGCCAGATGGCAGTCTTTCTTGGGACAGGTCATATGGCGCATTGGCTGGTCTCAAACTACGTAGAGGTGGGATGTCGATGTCCACCGGTGGATAACTTGGAGCTAATGTGGCGACTCGAGAAATAGAGTATGTTAACATCAGAAGGTCGCCTACTCTTGGGTGCCTAATACGGCACACGCGGGGCCAAGGCCTCGCTGGTGGCCAGATCGACCTGCAGGGTCTTGAGGTTCCGATTGTTAATGCCGATCAGGTTGGAGCGCAGAGCCAGAGCCCGGTCGAGCTCGGTCTCGTCATGCACCTCGACCAGAACATCCATGGCCAGGTCGTGCGCCAGCGCCTCCAGCTCGGCGGCTTGGTCGTCCGAGAGCGCCGCCATGATCAGCAGAACGCAGTCGGCGCCCAGCGCCCGCGATTCGACGATCTGGTAAGGCTCCAGCATGAAATCCTTGCGCAGGACCGGCAGGGGTACCGCCTCGCGGGCCGCTTGCAGGAAGCTGTCGTGGCCTTGGAAATAGGGCTCGTCGGTCAGCACCGAGAGGCAGGCAGCGCCGCCGCAACGATAGGCGCTGGCAAGCAGCGGCGGGTCGAAATCCTCGCGAATCAGCCCCTTGCTCGGCGAGGCCTTCTTGATCTCGCAAATCAGGCCGTAACCGTCGCGCGCGGCGGCCGCGGCGAGTTGCTGCCGGAAGCCGCGCGGCGGGTCGAGGTCCTTGGCGCGGGATTCCAGCTCTAACAGGCTTACGCGGGCTTTGCGTGCCGCGACGAACTGGCGCTTGTCGTCGCAGATCTTGGCCAGAACATCGCTCATCGGGCGGGCGCCTCATTGGTGATCGCGACCAGCTTGTCCAGGCGGCGCTTGGCCTCGCCGCTGTCGATCGCCACGGCGGCGCGCTTTGCGCCGTCCTTGAGGGTCCCGACCTGTCCGGCCACGATCAGGGCCGCTGCGCTCCCCAGCAATACCACGTCACGGAAAGGGCCCGTTTCGCCGTCGAGGAGGGCGCGCAGGGCCGCTGCGTTATGTTCGGCGCTGCCGCCAAGCAGCGCCCCCAGGCTTGCGCGAGGCAATCCGGCGTCCTCCGGAACGACCTCGAAGCAGGAGATCTCGCCGTCCTTCAGCTCCGCGATCTTCGAGGCACCGGTGGTCGAGAGCTCGTCCAGGCCGTCCGCGCCGTGGATCACCCAGGCGTGGAGGTGACCGAGATCCCTGAGAACCTGGGCCAGCGGCTCCACCCAGTCAGGCGAGAAGACCCCCAGGACCTGACGCTTGACCCGCGCAGGATTGGACAGCGGGCCCAGCAGGTTGAAGATGGTTCGGGTCGCCAGCTCGACCCGGGTCGGCATGACGTGACGCATGGCGCTATGGTGCCGGGGCGCCATGAGAAAACAGGTGCCGGCCTCGGCGAGGGCCCGCGTGACCAGAGGCATCTCGGCGTCGATGGGCAAGAGATTGACCTTGCTCCAGTTGATATGTAGATTTATTTGCACTACGAGTCTGTAAAATGTGTGGGCTGTCAACTCTTCTTTTTGTGGTCCTTACATAACATAACACACTCATCAACTATACAGATACCACATTTTATGAAGACCTCTGCTTCAGATTACTGCTAAAATTTAGAAGATTCCTTTAGGGAATGGGTGTAATAAAGGGGTTTTAAAACTCTTCTTGGTGTAGCTCCTCTTTCAGAACCACCCATAACGTTTGTAGTGATAATCAGTATATGCTGAAAGCAGGCTACGCTGTAAATGTTTCTAAAAGCTTAAATTAACAGCCATCCTTTAAAAATCTGAAAACAAGCTATTAAATTTAAAATGTTTTCATTATTTGTAAACAGTTCCTTTTACTCTAAACCTGGGGGGGGGGGATTTCCTTTTGCTTTCAACCTCCATCTCTACTAAATGCATTTGTGTGACAAAATGTCTTAAATATTTGACAATGAAGGCTCTCTTTAAATACTAAATAGTATAACTGGACGATCAAAAATACACACACTGCAGTGTGCAGGATATTTGTTTCTTGGAGGATTTCAAGGTTGACACCTCTGCAATTGTCTACAGTTCTCCTATATTAACTAAATGACAATTTTGCAGATGGATCAATTCAAAAGCAGAGAAGTAGCCTACCATGCTCTGGGTACTGTGTTTTGAACAAAATCAATAGCAAATCTTCAGCCTTGAAATAGAAACAAGCCATAATCAAATTTCGACAATCAAAGAATAACCTTGTGAACTTATCGAGTTAAAAATTACCGTACAATGATGCAATGAAATATTTGCTTCTCAACTAGAAGCAGAAGACAGGAGTTGGACATAGTGTTTTACAGTGAAGTGTGTGTGAACATACCACTTAGCAAGCATGGCTGATGAATTGATCCCTGGCAGACAGTCAGGACACAGAATCGATTCTGTGATCGAGACTAAGTTCAACCATGATTAAAGACTAAGTTTCTTACTCATGTTGTAAGTTCAAGACTATATATATATAGTATAACAATAGAGACACTTGGCCACGTTTTCAGTGCATTTGAGGCTCATTAACATTTCCTTTGCACAATCTGCTACCCCAGCAGTCAAATTACACAGATAAAGTACAGGAGTAAATGCATTTACTTTACATAACATTCACTTTCTGCCTCAAAGGTAAAGTGAGTGAGTTTAGCTACAGTTGTAGCTCTACAGCAATAGTTGGATTTTTAAAACATTCTTATCATTTGCTCCTTTCTAGAAACCTGGCATACGGCAAAAAAGTCAACTTTTGAAGTAAGACAGATAAAAATTTTTTTTGACGACAGTCGATAGCTCTTGATGAGCTGATCAAAGTATATGCCATCCATTTTTTGGTAGAAAAATTCCTTCATGAGATATACCAGTTTGAAAGTTTAAAGGGGTTGACAACTTCAATAGTAAGGTAGACGCTGAAACCAAAAATAGGCCGATACCAATTGTGAGACATATAGGGGAATTTTAAGCAACAGTCGGCTGTTAGCTCATAATCATCTTCGACAATGAGGGGCTCGTAACTTTTGCTAGTTGGTGTACTTATTATTTTTTCCGGTGTATTTGATGGTAAGACCAATTTGGTTCCTTTGGTAAGATATGTAGGGGACTTGTAAGTAATAATTGGCTGTTAGGCTACAATCATCTTCAGCAATGAGGCGTTTGCAACTTTTTCGAGTGGGTATACCTTGTATTCATTTTAAGATCCTTACAGATTAACAACTTCAGCGTTTAGTCGAAGTGTGGAAACAAAACCAAGTATTGCTCTCGCAACACTTTACTCGGTGAAGCCGAACAAAGGTTGCCACAACACCTCACGTTGCCCATGCAACGTAGATCTAGTTTTCACTACTTTATCAACTTTGAAAGTTAAAATTTTTCAATTTGCTGATTTGATTTCAAATTCAATATGACTATATTCTTAAAGTAAGAGGAATTAGGACTGTTGTGTAGAAAATTCATTTTAAACCTGTCAACAATCTAAAATATTTTTGTTTCTATGTCAAGGTGTTGGTGCTAGCTAAAATGAGTTGTTTCTTTTTCGTAAACTTAATTTAATTTTGTAGATACTCACTGCTTTAAACTGCATTGAGCCTTGTCATTGTAAATGGACTGCCAAAGGAATTACGGAGCTCTGCACTATCATGATTGACCTAGTAGAAGCGAAGAGAAGAAGTCCAGAATTAACACAGAAGACTGAAGCTGTCCTTTGTCAATCCCTCAAATCCTTTGTCCGATACCTAAGTGAGTTTTTGAAGATACAATTTTTGCCACTTCCATATAAAACTTTTAGTTCCATCGAACAAGAATGATTTTTTGCCATTTAATTCCACTAAATGGTCCACTAATTTTTTAATAATAATATAAAAAGCATTGGGGTTTATTCGTGTTTTTTCCCTTTTTTATGCTGAACTTCTCAATGACACTAAGCAAGGCCGCATTCAGGAGAAGGGTATCTGGTGTGACCCCTCCCATAAATTGAATTCCTGAAGGAACTTCTTCAATAGCTTGCTTTTGACAATTAGAGAAAATTTATTAAGAAAACTACCACCATTGCTAAACTATATCGCGCTAAATCAACTGCAGAATATTAGCCAAAAGTTCCTTTATTGAAATTACAAGAATAGAATAAGCCAAACAGCACATCAGAAATTAATGAAATAATCTATGCAAGTAGAGTTTGAAAACTTTAACAAAGATTCACTACAAATACCAAGGATATTTTCGATATGCGGCGTCCTTGTTCGGAACTCAGTTTACCTCTTGTTTTTTCTTTATTTAAACCCCGCATATTCGGAATAATCGAAAGCTTCAGGTGATGGCTTAGCCAATAATGCCCAAACAAACACCAATGCGGAAATAATTGCGAATACCTGCAACAAAATATTCACTTAACAGTCTGTTAAATGATTTAAACAAAAGGAAAAACCGGTTTTTTAACTGAAAGTAGGGAGCGAAATTAAATCTGTCCGTTCCTCAATGCTAATCAAAATTTAAATAACTCTTTTCTTCAGTTTTTAGATTCTTTAATAATGATGTGCATTTATTACAAAAATATCCAGTTTTCGGATGAGTGCCACCGTACTAACAGTCAACAATGAGATAGAATCAAAAATGATCCTGATAAAATTAAGAAGATTTATTAATTCCCAATAAAGGTTGAGCGACTGTCACAAATTTCATCAGTTTTTTTTAAGGCATTATAATATCAGGACAAATCCTATTCTGATATTTGAGGGTTGTAAAGTTATATCAACCCTCTAGGATTTCCTCCACTCGACCCAAAAATTCTATTACCTAGGCCGATTACATTGGCACAATCTATTTAGCTACTTAAAATAACGATAAAACTGTCAGTATTCATTCCAGAGTATTTTTTCCTTAATCTTCCTTCTAAAAACTGTGGTGTTTTCAAATTGTTATTGACAGGATTTGACACCTCTTCAATAATGTTTTCTGATATGTTGAATTCGATCGGGGTGATTCTAATCAAAAACTTGCTTTTTTGGTTTTCATGCATGTTTTGATCTTGGCTCTCCGCACATAAATAATTAAAACGAAATTTGTATATTAATTTTCTTATTGGCTAAATGGCTTTCTCATAGTTTTCATTGGAATATTTTGAGAAAAAAGCAGAGAGGGAGGAAGCCTAGCTGCCCTCTAATTTTTTAACTAAAAATATACGTAATTTACGATTTAACTTGCGTAACAAACTTATATATTCGTATATTTTTATTGCTTATTATGTAACAATTGTTTATGTAATTATTAATATAGTTATAGTATTATATTATTGTAGTTAAAGCTAATGATAATAAAGTTAATGATTATTATAATTACTCGTTAATAATAATGTCGCTAATATAATTAGTAGTTTTTATTCGTTAATAATTCATTAGGGAGGATATTTAGATTAGTCAATATGAATCTGTAAGAGGGTGTAGTGAAATTTTTAAAGAATTTATACTTTTGAGGAAAAGGGGTTTTGGGTGGAATTGAGGATATATCGAACCAAATCCGTTGTTGCAACTTATAGATCCTAGAGATGACAACCGATGCCATGCTTCATAATGGCAAAGACTGCCCTATAGATTCACTTTATTACTTGTTTGCCTTTATTTTTTACTCAAACACCAAGGCTGTTTTATTCGTCTCGTGAAATGGTGTTATGATTCGGCAAAATAATACCAAATACTTGCATTGCGCATTATATAGACTGTTGAATTCAAGCGTCTAATATTGTAGATACATTGATTTGACAGAATTCAATTAAGCACAGTGTGTTGTTTCCGCAAAACCTGGAGTTGATGCAGCTTCAAACCCTGATTGGTCCAATCATGAATCAAACACATAATGTTATACAAACATTGCTCTTTTCCTGCCAGACATAAACGTGGTGGAGGGGTTGGGTTCAAGCTTGGTTCCGTTAAAATCCTCTGGTATTTAGGATTTTGATACAACGCTGTTTTAAACGTCACGTTAATAGCTTCTAAATAATGGCCACGCTTATTGAAAACCAATCTAAAACAAACCACGTACAAAATGAGAGGTTTGTACCCCTCGTTTATCAAGCGTAAAGGCCACCTCACTGAGCACTAGATTGATCCCAATCAATTTAAGGCAAGGACGGAAGGAACTTTTATCATTCGTATCGGTTTGGGGTCCTGGGAATGTATCGTTTTCTGTCTTGCGAATTTCTGGTCAAATAATATATGTTCATACGGATTTTTTCCGTTTTCATTTTTTTCGCAAAGCCGCAAATTAACCTAGCTCTGAGTTTTTGTGCGTCTGTTCGCTTGTAGGATTCAGATTGGGGGCTAAAATTAAGAAACGAATAGGTCGTCTCTTCAAAAACGTAAGGATTTTTCCTTTAAAAATGCTTGCTTTGCGAAAAATTTTCAGAAACCAACTAATTCATAAATGCTAAAACTCTTTGCCCCAAACACTTCTCGTATTATGTACAATATAAAACATTATTTGCAGGCTACTGTCGCCGTGGCAAAAGCGTTCTTGTATTTAAGTAGCCCTTTTATTTTAACACGGATATTTTGCATCCTACATTCTGTACCATAAATTGCAAGCCGTTCATTCGTTCAACGCTAAAAAACAGCAGCAACAGAATTCAAAGTAGCAAAAACTATTTCAATTCTAATATAAAAAGTTAATGGAAATCGTCAACAATGAATAAAGTGCACTTTATTTTATTAAATGAATATACAATATATTTTGAATACAAAATTATAATGAATGTAAAATTAAATTAATAAAATGTTATTCAACAAATAAAATGCTTCACAAAGGATCCACTATACCTTTCCCTTTGAGATCCAACCTTACTTCAATCACTTCTTGCACTTTAATTAAAATCGATTGATTCAACATAGGTGTTACGTAACACTTTTATTTTTTTAACAAACCGACCATTTCTTTTTGTTAGAATCTTATAACAGAAGGCTTGTTTCGAAACTATCCGTTTATATAGATTTAGCATGAATGGTATATCATTTTGAGCTGTAGATCTGTCAACAGTTGTGCATTATCACAGCTCTTAAAGTTTTTGACCCGGATTTCTTTTTTTTTTTCTTTTTTTTTAAATATGGTTATACAATCCCTTTCCAGATAAATTTGCTTTATCATTTTACAAATTTGAGCTAGGTGAATGAAACGTTCTAAGATTTTCACGATTTAATATTTGAACAGAGTCCTGAAGTTACACTCGCCTTCTTCTACTAATTTATTAAAAAAGAAATAAAATAAAGCTTGCCCAAGAACCGATTGTTTTTAACACCGTTTTATCTTTTCTATCACTGGGAGGGGATGGAGGAAGGGGGCTGTCGAGTTATCATTTAAACCGACCTGGAGAAGACAGCATGTCGTCTGGACCATTGTAAAGTACTCTCTCAACCTTGAAGTACATTCCCCGCATTAACCCCCTTCGTCTTACTGAAACAAGGTATTTTTGTCAGAGAAATACGATATTTTGCTTAAGACGTTATAAAATTTGTTGCTATGAATATATTAATTGTCTTCCAGTGGGGACCACGTTAGTTGTTTAACAGTTTTATCTTTTATTATGAATAATTAATGAACAGGGTTAGCAAAAGTTAAGCACTGCTGAGTTTACACATTACCGAGTTTAGGCATTGCTAGATGTTTAGCTTGAAATGACCAATAGGTTTAAACGGCTGTTTCCAAGAATAATGTTTCTATTACGAAACCATGTTCCAAGTATATGAAAGAAATCTTACTTATTTAGACATTGAAATTCTTCAGGGCCATCGAAATAAAACAATAAGCATTTTAACACACTATATTACTTTAAAGCAAAGAGCTAAAGGATATATCTTATTCTAGAGCTATAAGACTTAACATACAGGTATATTATAGTATTATTTGATATGCCTCTGTGTCTCCCGTCCTCAATTACAACAAGAGATTCCCCAAGCGCCTCTAAGGTCTAGCATGTCACGTAAAATTGCACCATTCTACGTTGCAACCGGAGGTTCCCCACTTAACTAGCGAGCCCCTCCCCCCCGTGGGAATTGTTTGCTAAGGCCCCGGTATAATTGATTGCTAGGGCCCTTGTTGGAATTGCTCGCTGGTGCTTCCTTTGGAAATCATTGCTAGGGGTCCTGTGAAATTAGATGCTAGAGACCCGGTCGGAATTGGATGCTAGGAAATTGGTTGGAATTAATTGGTTGGGCCCGGTAGTTTAGGATTCTAGGGCCCTCGTTGAAATTGGGTTCTAAGGCCCCCAATGGAATTGAATTCTAGGGCCCTGCTAGAATAGTATGCTGGGGCCCACTTTTGGAAGATCTTGCTAGTGCCGCCGGTGGAATTGGATTCTAAGACCCCCCATTGGATTTGTGTTAAGACTGTCAACTTTTTCATTGATATTCTGCATCTTCCAGTAGTTAAACAAGGCAATAAGGGCCCAGCCCTAAGGGTGATACAAACCTAATATCCTGTTGATTATGTCATAGAACGCACACAATATCAGTTGCGCCTAACCAAGCAGTTAATTTTCATTTTCTTGTCGGATAAGAACATAGGTAATTGAAAAGAAACTTGTACAACTGGAAATAATAAATGGAGCTTTTATTCAGATCACTGTTTCAAAGCAAATAATGAAGACCAGACCCAAAGAGGATAACATGGTCGGAAGAAAAATTGAATAAAATTTCGCTAGATCGCACCTGTTGTTAAAGCAATATAGTATACTACTACTTCAGCTGCAACGATTTGAATGAATAAAGAGTTTAAGATTATCCGAGTTCTCAGAGAGCATTGGTAGAATATTTTGGGAAAGTATTAAGTTTTATTTTTCATTTCAACTTGAGGAGGTTTAAAATGAACAACTATGGATTCCTATAGAAAAAAACCCATTAAAATTAACTTTTTTGACGCTATATCAGCGGAAACCGAATAAGAATTAATTTACACTTTTTTTTTACAAAATTATTTTTTAAACAGAAGATTGAGCCAGAAATAAGCAAAAATAAAGTCAAATAGTCTTCCAAACCTACAACTACCATACGGGCGTAGATGATACAAGTACCCTTTTAGAAAAGGGTACTTTTCTAAAAAAAAGTATCTGCCTTTTTTTTCTAAAAAAAAGTATCTGCCTTTTTTAGAAAAGGCAGATACTGTGCACACCAAACTTACCCTCTTAGATTAAAGCCTGAGTCATCAAACGCCTTTAGTCTCAGTTTTATAGACTATGAGCAAGCATTTGATTCAGCTGATAGAAGAGCTATAGCAACGGTCTAATCATGTTATCAAACATGTTATCTATCTATCTATCATGTTATCTATCAAAAAACATGTTATCTATGCCAGACATATACATTGGTGATTAGTGTTATGTACGAGCATAACATTGTTGCGATTAAAGAAAGAAATGAGGGTAGTAGCTGGTTTCGTATAGAATCAGGAGTTGAGCAGGAATGCGTTTTAACCCCATTTACAAGAATCAATTTGATGGACTTAGTATTACGGGGCACAGCAAATGTAATGAGAGAGCACGGAATCAAATGGAAAAATAATACTCTCCTTGGCCTAGATTATGCTGATGTTTAAGCATCTTAGATGAAAGTGTGAGGAAAATAAATAAACTTCTAGAGATTTTACGAGTTCAGTGTGCAAGAATTGGCTTGAAAATTAATAATAAGAAGACTAAGTCACTAACGCTTAGAAGCTGAAGATGAGAAGGTGATATTCAGTAAACCTGAAGGATTTTCATTCTTCCTAGATGACAGCTGGGAAGTATGGGAATATTGTCATCTTGTATAGTTTCATTTGTAGATGAAGCAAATACAGGCTCTTGATTATCCATAGTGGTTTCTGATTCATCAGAGCTAAATGATTTATCAAATGTAAATATTTTGTTCGAATCTTGGTCAGGATTCACAAAGATATGGCTTTGAGCATGTTTTTTGAAGTTGCCGTTATTTAAATGATGACCACTGCTATTTTTGTTCAATGAAGATTTGGCTTGAAAGGTTGGTTCATACTCTACTTTACACAGATCCATAGAAGCCAACGGAGGTTTTTCCTACCTAGAAGCAGAGCACTGAAATGAAAAATTCAGTTGATCTTCACTACCACTGTTCATAGATTGTGCACCTACAATGAATTCAGGAAACAACTTTTAAATATTATCTTTAACATAATCTTCATCAACAATACCGCAGTAGTCAACTTTATGAGCTATTTTTTTGTCCACAATGCAGCCAGTAGATAGTTGATATTCTTATCAAGAAAATGCTCTTTAACACTGGTATCACTATTCAACTTTGAAATGTGAAACATTTCATCACTTGAAAGGTTACACAATGCCACTTCCTTGAAGAAAAACATCCAAACCCCCACCTTCTTGAGACAAAAACTTTTCTTACGTTAGGTGAACCAGAATCGCTAATACAACTTTTATTTTTAAAGTGGATACCACCTTGTACAAAATTTAATTTAGACTGGTTTACAACCCCCATCTTAGAGGCTAACCCCCACCTGTAGACGGGATTCGAGCCAACCCCCACCTAGACAAAAACAATTTAAAATGCTGGACCCCCCATCTGCCTGGGGGTGGTGCAAACTATGAATATGTATCTATAAGCCATGTTACTACCTGGAAGACGCGCATTGTGTACTAACAGCCTACCCAGCAAAGATACAACGCCAAAGATGAGATCATTCTTGAAATCTGCAGCAAGATTGAATAACTCTACCTTGTTTTACGAACTCAAACACATGCTGATGTGACGCTATTATAGAAATAATTCCCGTCAGTTTGCACTTCTGTTAGACAAATCCGATCCTGGATGATGATAATGATGATAATAATAATAAAAAACAACTCAATGCCTTTATTGGTAATCTTTACAAAAATGTTTCCCGCTGTCGTCACCTGGCGTAGTACATGGGGCAGCAGGATTCATATACAGGAGTGTCTAGTCCGAAGAAATTTAAAAATAATGATAACGATGATAAAATACAAACACAAATATACAGAAAAAATAGCCAAAGAAGAAAAAAAAAATAATAATAATAATAATAATAATAATAATAATAATAATTTTTAAACACAATGCCTTTATTGGTAATCTTCATGATACAATAACATGTCCTGCTGTTAATAATAATAATAATAATAATAATAATAATAATAATAATGCAGAAACTTAAAAAACTTCGATATAATAATAATAATAATACCAGGATTTGAAAAGGGAGATTAAAAGATGGTGGAAACTGAAAAATGTTACAGTAATACCTATTGTGATTGGAGCCCAGGGAAATATCACCAAAGAATTTGAAAAGTGGTTTGAAAGAAATTAAATACCTTGTCATGTTGGCGTGATGCAAAAGACTACCTTGCTTTGAACAGCTCGAATTTTGAGGAAAGTGTTGGAAATGTGAAGTAACTCTGTTAGCCTTAAGTCAAATGTTATGACAGAAGATGACGGCAATAACAACAGCCAAAAACCAAATTTGAAATCAAGATGATAATAATAATAATAATAATAATAATAATAATAATAATAATAATAATAGTTATTTAAACTTCATACGGCGCGCATTAAAGAAAAAGTGAATCAGCGCTGAGCAGCGCACCCTGAAAAAACCGGCTTCAAAGCCGGTTTTTTTCTTTCAAGCTACAAATTCCCTCGGGCCACAAACACTGACGTAGCAGCGCTGTGCGTGCCGTTTGTGGGTGAAGAGAGAGGGGACCAGCTTGCTAGGCTTGGGAGAGAGAGGGGAGGGGATTCGCCTAGCAAGCTGGGCAGACAGTTGGGAGAGACGTCCAACTGTCTGTTGTGCTTCAATCTACCTTGAGGGGACGTTGGTATACTACGTTGAAGCTCGCGATATATAATGCAGACGGCGTGCCAACTCTCACCGAACTTCGAAAATAGTTAGTGTAGTTCATCATTTATCATTATATATCAACAGGTTAATGCGTTTTATATGCATCGCGACAGATGTCGCAGTCAGTGTGGAGCCGCCCGATACTGTGTGCCTGAAACCGTCACATCCGGTCACTTATTGCCCCCAGAATGGCACATCCACGCCTGACGCGGTGCGTCGCCCGGTGCGACTGAATCATTATGGGTGAGGTGACGCCGCAGGCGATGTCCAGCAGCCAGCGGGATATCGACGCCTATCTCGATGCGATCTGGGTCGAGCGTGGTCTTAGTGAAAATACTTTACAGGCGTACCGCCGCGATCTGAACAAGGCGGCGTTGTGGCTGGCCCAGCAACAAAAAACCCTCCGCAGTGCCTCCACGTT
The DNA here is from genome assembly GCA_010016025.2 of Alatinidae sp. Z8VKAUB7J3. Taxonomy (NCBI): domain Eukaryota; kingdom Metazoa; phylum Cnidaria; class Cubozoa; order Carybdeida; family Alatinidae; species Alatinidae sp. Z8VKAUB7J3. The sequence goes on from JAAAKM020073195.1 coordinate 95,692,463, forward strand.
GGATTTATACGAATGTATGGCGGAACGTTTTGACGCAGGCGTTGGCTCTCGTAGTGCGGCGCGCTGGCTCAGCGCCCTGCGCGGGTTTTACAAGTATCTGGTTTTACAGGGTCACATACATGATAACCCCGCCACGCAGCTCGACCATCCCAAAACAGGGCGGCCCCTGCCCAAATCCATTTCGGCAGGCCAGGTTGAGCAACTGCTGAAGTCCCCGGACCTGCAAACCGCAACAGGTATGCGCGATCGCGCGATGCTTGAACTGCTTTATGCAAGCGGGTTGCGTATATCAGAGCTGATTGGTTTGGAGGTGAGCCAGTTAAACATGCGTCAGGGTGTGGTACGGGTGTTGGGCAAGGGTGGTAAAGAGCGCCTGGTGCCGATGGGCGAGAATGCACTGTATTGGATTCAGCGCTACATGGACGATGCTCGGTCTGAGTTGTTGCCGAATGGCGGCAGGGTCATATTCCCCAGCTGGCGTGGTCGTCAGATGACCCGGCAAACATTCTGGCATGCCATCAAAAGATCTGCGGTGCTGGCCGGTATACCACTTTTTCTAAGTAATACATATTTTTTTTTGTAATAGGATTTCAGGCTACACTTCCGACTGCTACTTTCGTGTGTATGAAGTGGGAGGGCTTAGGGCCCGAACCTTCCTAGGTGTACCATAATTTTGTGTTTATTAAATGGTAAGTTATGGATGTATTGGACGACTAAAATTCGAGCATGCTTCCGAAAATGCTTCCGAAGAGAGTGGAAAATAAAACTTATCGTGAGCAATATTTGTTTATGTGTTCTATTTCTTGAAAACGGCTCTATATATTTTCGGGAAAATTGGTATCTTGAGATATTCTCACATAAAAAATGATCTAGATAGGTCAGAAGTCTGAGAAAATTCGTTTAAGAGCGTTGAATTTGTTTGATGCAAATGACGTAATGTACTATGTTAGTACACCGTGTAAGCATTTCTTATCAGATAAGTATTTTCTTGTATGATGTCATGCTTAGCATAAATAAGATTATTTGGTATCCAACGCATAAATTATTTATGTAGTATAATGTCTGTTGGAAGGCCCAAAAAACAAAAATTTGTGGTTGAATTACTATAAATAATGATTCATTGGAACCAACACCTGAACTATCAAACGTGATAAGATGTGAAAATCGACGACCCGGACCATCCATTGCGACAACACCAATACGGGCAGCTAAAGCAAAGGCCATTGCTAAATTGTCTGATGTAACCAAAATCCAGAAACGTGTCGAAAATGAAAATAAACCGTAAAGACATGCGCGGTTAGAAGATAAACGAAAACGAGAATTAGAGCGTATGAAAAATGAAAATAAAGAGCAAAGGCACGCGCGGTTAGAAGAACAGCGGCGTCGCAATCTTCATCCCCCATAACGTGTGATAATTTCCAGATGAATCCGTTCGCCTTTTTTTTAGGACGTCACTTGCTCTCTGAAGAGTTTCATAAGCGTATTTGAAACTTGAAAATGTGTTCTGCTCTAGCATAATTCAACGTAAGGGATGGTCGAATCATAAATGGTCAAAACATATTTAGCTTTAAAGTAGCTGGACAAATTTGTCACAAAATCAATTTGGCCGCACATCCGTCAAAAACTACCGAAGGTGAAATTATGCCACCTTCATATGGCCAAATGTACTTTTTAGACTCCAATGAAGCTGTTGAGGAATGCCTCGCAAACCCTTTAAATTATGGGATCTCTCATAATCTAAAGAATCTTTTGGAAGAAATATTGAGAGAAGCAAACGGCTATGCCAAAGGTTACGAAAAAATGTCGGAGGGTTGAGTTATTAGTAGTAGTAGTAGTCCTAGCAACCCTTGAACTCCAAAGTTTGGAACTCCATTTGGGTGACCTTATCCTATTTAGTCCGCTTATAAATCTGTTTATTTGTAAGCATTTGTACGTATAATTGTACATATTTTGTTTTATAAATATATATATTTGGTCGTTTTTGTACATACAAATCTACGTATCTATGTTTAAAACTATTGTATAGAAGATAGTGTCGCAGAAAGCTAGTAAAAAATATAAAGCCGAACTGGCCAGCCAAGACAAAACAAAGAGAGAAAAAATATCAAGCTGAAGAACAAAACAAACGGGACTACGGTTTAGAAGGAAGCGACAAGCTAAACGGTGGATATTTGGCCTGTATAGAACAAGACGTAAAATATGTCACTTATTATTCGTCAGTAAAATCCGTTATTTATTTATATGTACGTGTTAAACCGTATTTAAACAGGCGAAAAATCCGCAATTTAGTTTGTTTGTTCCTTCTGACAAGCAACAATGATGATCATTGTCATAGAATCATAGCCGTGCCCCCTTTTGCGTTTTTTAAAAATTGTTCCATTGTAATTTTTCAGAGCATTTCTTTTCCGAACATCTTTTTGTTTAGTTTTTTCAAATATATTTTGATTTCTTGTAAAATGTTAGAATAATTTTACCAAAAGAAGATAAGGTCTAAAAGTTATAATTTGAACCAAGAGCAAATCAAACAGTTCGTGGTCACGAACTGTAAGTAAGGAGCGACCCCGCTCAATAGTAACTGTAAATCTAAAAAACGGAATTTTGTTACCGTTAGATGCATCAAAAGTTTGGTCTTACCCGTCAAAAGATGCGAGCCCGAGAAAATTTGCCTTATTTTCGAAAAAAGGGGGAAACACCCCATCGTATGAAAATCACCCCATCAGAGTCAACGTATTAGACAACCCTACTGTAGATGTTTCAAGCTCCTATCTGCAAAAATGTGGATTTTTTTTTTTTTGCCAAAAGAAAGATCACGGATGCGTCTTTTTTGTTTGTTTGTTTTTTTTCTAACGGAAATTAAAAGTCCTAGTTCCCTTTTTAAGTTACCAAAGAAATTGGAGGGCAAATAGCCCCCTCCCACGCTCATTTTCCCCAGAGTCACTGGATCAATGTTTTGAGATGGCCATTTTGTTCAGTATAGTCAAGATGTCTAATAACTATGTCTTTGAGGACGACTTAATCCCCCAGAGTCACCGGGGAAAGGTCTGCAAGTTACGAACTTTGCCCATTGTTTGCATACAGGACCCACTCAAGCCGTTGGACCAAGCCCAAGGCGGACCCCGCCGGAAGCACATCTTCCACCACGCCCAAATAATTAAAACCGAGATCGCAACCCATTGCCTCCACGGGAGGCAAAACCTCCGCGTCCAACTGACGCGCTAGCCCATATGCGGCTCCGCCCAGCGGAAGCGCTTCGAAACGTCGATGAACCCATTCTTGAGTGGCCTTGAGATCTCCTTGATCCTGAATTTCGAACGGAAACCGAGCCGTCAGCCATCCGACCACACTCGCACTGCCCGGCATCAACTCACGCCCGTGTCCCTCCAACTCCACCAACAAGGCGGTTCGCTTCGCCTGCGCCATCACACAGCGAGCAATCGCCGCCAACACCAAATCACGCAACTGAGTTCCCCGGACCTCCCGTCCCCGGAACCCCAATGAGGCTACCGAAAGTGTCTGCACGACTTCCCGACGCCGCGACATCGGTTCCCCGATCTCCCTACCCTCCAGCCAACGCCCGGCACCAGCCGTCATCTTGGCCCAGACATCCAAATTCAATGAACTCAACAATTCGCCACCCTGCTGATCCACGTTTCGAGTCCATGCCACGAAGGATCGCCCTTGCCGACGCCGCAACGACAACCCGTCCGGACGCTCAGCCAATCCCGCCTCCAACGCAGTGAGTAACATCGGCCAGGACAAGGCATCCACGGCAAGGTGGTGAATCAACAGCCATAGTTTGGGCCGCGCCTGAGACTCCGACCCTGCCGAATTGAGATAGACGCCAGCGAGTAGGCACCCCACTTCCAGTTTGAGCCCGTCGAGCGCCGATTCCTTCAGGTCCTCGAATTGCTCGGCATCGCCCGCCGCAAAATAGAATTCACCTGTTCCCGTTTCCAGTTCTCCCCGCCACTCAGCCGCTGTGCGCCGATAACAGATCCGCAAGGCATCACACTCTTGCACCAGCCGCTCCAGCGCAGTTTTGGTTCGGGATTCATCCGTCCCCGGCGGCAATGAGATCATCACGGATTGCCCCCAAAGCGGCGCGCTTTCCTCACGCTCGAAGTACCACTTCAGAATGGGCGTAAACGGGACTTCCCCGGGGAGAACGTCACGATCCTCAGACTCCACGCGCTCCGAATCCAGCACAACATGAGGCGCCAACTCGGCGATCGTCTTGTGCTGAAACATCGCGTGCGGCTCAAAACGTCCCCCAAAATCCGCGGCCACCGAAGCGATCTGGATCCCCATAATGGAATCCCCGCCTAACTCAAAGTAGTTGTCATGAGATCAAGACATCGTCACAAATTTTAAATGAGCGGTCGATCCCGACCATTAAACGGTATCAGCTTCACATCAACGCTTCAAACGCTTCGATCTTTCAGGAGCGCCGCATGGCGCCGACTCATCACCAAAGCCTCCTCGCGTTGCTTGACCCAAAGCCGATAATTGCTCCCTTCACGGGCCACACGGTCAATATGATTGAGATTCACCATGGCCGAGCGGTGGATGCGCAGGAAGTGTTTGACTGGAAGCAATTGCTCCCATTGTTTGAGGGAACGAGGCACCATGACGTGGTTTCCGTCAATATCCCAAAGCACGGAATAAGGTCCATCTGCCAGCAAACAGGTCAGGGTATCCACGCGAATAAACATGCAGCATTTGGCGCTTTTCACAAAGAGATGATCGTCGTAGTCCAGGATTTTGGGAGCCTCTTGTGGTGTTGCTTTCTCGCCATGTAAACGATAGAGACATTCCTTTAACCGGTCCTCTCGTACAGGTTTAAGGAGGTAGTCCACTGCATTGACTTCAAAGGCCCGAATCGCATAAGCGTCATAGGCGGTCACGAAGACCACCTTTGTTTCGACTGCGAGTTTTGGCAAGAGTTCAAAACCTGTCCGGCCAGGCATTTGAATGTCCAGGAAGATCACTTCGGGTTTGTGTTTGGCCAGGAACTGCTCCGCCGAACCAACACTGTCCACCTTACCAATGACCTGGATCCTCCTGGTGGCATGGAGCATTTCTTCCAACTTCTCCCGGGCCAACCGTTCATCGTCCACCAGCAAAGCCTTTAAGCGCATAAAACACCTTCCAGGTCCAGCCTGGCTTCGACCATGCCCTTAAGTTCGCAGATCTCAAATTGATGGCTGCTGGGGAAGTACGCTTCGAGTCGATCACGAATGTTTTTGAGGCCAATGCCGGTGGAGGACTCTTTGGAGAAGGGATGGCGCTCTGCAGGGGCACAACTCCCGCTATTGGCAATAACCAGTTTCAAATCAACACCATCGGCTTGCGCACGAATTTCCAGTTTGAGCGGTAGGTCGGAGGAGCGCATGCCGTATTTGACCGCATTCTCTACCAGAGGATGGATCAAGAACGAAGGCAATTGTGCGCCAAGTGCCTGTTCATCGACCTTGTAACGGACTGTGAGCTTCTCCTCATAGCGGATCTTTTCAATGTTGAGGTAGTGCGCAATGGCCTCGATCTCCTCACGAAGGCTTACCATTTCACGTTGCTGCTGCGAAAGGGTGTAGCGCAGGAATGAACTGAGTTCACTGAACTTGGTACTTTCAGTATTCTACATTTAGGGTAGTCTATGTTTATAGTATACTTTATTTAAACTATATTTACAGGTCCACTACCTCCGTATGCAATTAGAAAAAGATGCATCCATGTCCGACCTGAAAAACGTTGTCAAGAACTCACTGAGGACCGTCGCATCAGAGCCACGTCTCGACTCTGATCTATTTAAGAGAGAAATTAGCAAATTAGACAACGCTCTTTCCCGTCACTTGTCTAGCTCAAACATGCCTTCTTAAAATCTGTTTTTATCATTTTTAGATGCTGCCATACTTTTGAGATTGTAATCTGAGATCAGTGCCCATATTGTTAGCAGGTTTCCGTTTACTGCTTTTTTTTCTGACATCACGAGGATTTTCAGTAAAGACTCAGCGCTTTAGTCTGAAAATCCACAAAAATCATTATTTTTAGTTTTGTTAAATATTTAATAGATAATAAGCACTTATATTTTATGCTAAATGTAACCCTTAGCAATTTTAGCGTACTTATGTGGTGAATTGAACAGCTTCTCATAATCTATAAAATTGAGAACTAAATGGATCTCATGATTCAGGAATTTACCAATTATCAGACTCGGAGTAAAAAATTGGTCGGTATATCCCGTCCCCTTCCTAAAACCGGTTTGTCTTACCTTTAAAACTTTATCTACAACATCTTCTAGTCAAACAAGCGTCGTCACATGAAGAGAAAGATCATAATAATACCTCTATGATTACTACTGTGTTCCCCCTTATTCCCTTCTATATAAAGGAGTCAACTTGACATTTTCCAACAATCATTAGGTGTTTCTCCTTTTTCAAAAATCATATTCATAACCTTCTGCACCTTATTTCGATCTTCATAACCACAATATTTTCAAAATTCATTTACTACGCTATCAATGCCTGTGCCCTTATTATTTTTCAAACCTTTTAGAGCCCTCAATAACGTCTCCTCATAAGCTACATCTTTCTTCGCTTCCAGATTGTTGGAAAATGTGACATTCTTCTCTATATTGAATCATAAAGCTTTATCGCGGTTGAATATATTCTCGAAATAGCCTGCCCACCTGTCATTAAAGCTTTCCTCTGAGGCCCTGTTTTACTTTAAGCTAGAAAAAGTTTCGACTGGCCACCTCCTCTCAATTCCTGAACATGCTATTACTGCATCTTGCTATTTTTCTGGCTGTGTCTTCCAAATCCTTGGTAATTAAGCCCATTTTAATTTCATACCACACATTTCCTTACTTCCCTGATTTTCAGCCTCACGTCACCGCGCCGCAAGCGCGCACTTACACTCCAACGCGTGGAACCTCGGCCGCCGACCTGAGTGACCGGCGGCGAGGCATCGCTCGGGTTGCCGCCAACCGCCGCAGCGACCCCCTTCGCTCGATACCAATCTCAGAACACGGTCTCCAGCCACAGCGCGATCGGCAGCTCGAGGAGCCACCAGTGCGCCGGCGAGCCGAAGTGGTCGACGTGCGCGAACGCGGCGATCGATTGGAAGGTCACGTCCGCCCCGCTCAGCTGCGCGGGCAGTTCGTCCATGACCGAGCCGAAACCGAGCCCTGCCTTGATCACGAGCACCTTGCCAGTGAAGGCGGCCAGGTTGTCGCCGTACTGCGGGACCACGCCAGCCAGGCTGCCGTACATCTCGCGCAGGATCCCGACCGAGATCGAGTCGTTGAACACGGCGACGTTCGCCAGCAGACGCGCCTCGTCAGAATGGACCAGCACTCCGGCCGGGACGTTGCCGACCGCGGAGATGAAGCCGGGACGCGGCGAGGGCGCGAGTGGGTTCGGCACCGACATCACCGTGACGAACGCCTGCATGTTGGTCAGGCCGGGCGGGAACCCGGGCACCGGCAACGCGAAGGGTGCGTTCGGAGCAACCGTCGCGAGCTGGGCGATCTGCTTGACGAACGGTAGCGACTGGTCTTCGAACGCGATCCCCGCGGAGAGCATCGCATCGAATTGCTGATAGAAGCCCAGAGCATGGGCCTGCACCACCGGGTCGGACGTCGTGACCGCACCTTCCCAAGCGAGCACACCGGAGTAGTCGGCGGGCGCGGAATCCACGACAGCGAGACCCGTCGTCGCACCCATGGACAGGCCACCGACGACCGGCAGGACGCCCGGCTGAGCCGTGGCGATCTTTCCCCGGATGTAGGCAACGTCGTCGATCACGGTCTGCAACGTCCAACCGAGCGCAGCCGAGCAGTCGAGACCGCCGAGGCAAGCGCCCGCAGGAACGTGGGCGCTACGCGGAGAGTAGCCCCACACGTCGTAGCCGATCCGAGCCATGAAGCCGGCGAAGGACCAGGCGAGGTTGCCACTCTCGTGCACCAGATACTGGTCGAAGCGATTGCCGAGCGGCGGCAGCAGCAGCAGCACGCCCCGCGTGGTGGCCCCGGTGCGCTGCACGCGATGCATGGTGAACCGGTTGAGCGTGTCGGCGCCTTCCTGGATGACGGCATCGGTCAGCGTGAGGCTTCCCACCGGCAGCGGATGCTGCTGGGTGCTCCGGCATGATGTGTCCCTGAACTCTTCAATGGAGATTATAAATATGGGCGTGACTGTTTATATGTATGTACCTAGGCTGTGCTTACCAGCTCCTCCCATAAAATAATTCCTCTGGGGTTTTTGACTATGCGTATCTCCTGTTGCTTGACCAACTAGAGTTTGACGACTGGAGAACGGTTATTATGGACACTTTAGCATCTCTTTTTTGCCTTTAACTATGTCTTTAGCCACTCTATAATTGGCATTCAGTATTTTAATTGATAAAACTCTTTCCACAATACAAGTTTTTCAATGAAAAGTTAAGAGATATTTAAAAGTTAAAAGTTAGAGTCAAATAATCTTCCAAGCATAAAACTACCACAAATTACCATCAATAAATGAATGGAACTCAAAACTAAAAGAAATTACAATAAATAAGCCAGTCAAACACAAAACGAGCAAAAGGTAACATGGGTAGGGCTGAAAATCCCGTGCCTTTTGAAGACCAGAGTATAATTTGTACTTTACTGAAAAAAAAAAAAACCAAATGACCATGGATTGTCGTCAAATATGCATATACTTATATTTGTTCCTTAAAGTTCTAATAATTCTTTAGGCTAGGTGTATTATATTATTACAACTCTATTATGTTTTTAGCATAGTGCATACTTCAGTTTTAGTTTTCAGTAAAGTGACGATAAGTTTTTTTAATCCTTGATTGGTGTTAAATATTATAAGCAACAAACAAAAAGTTATTATGGAAATTTCAGTATGTCTTTTCGGAAAATTTCTTTATGCCTTTTGAAATTTTTGAATATTTTCAGAGTTTGGGTTCAGTTTTCTTCTTCTTTAGAGCAGATGAAGAATTTCGGCTTCACGGACAAAGATCTGGACGATGTAAAAGGAATCTTCACTGACACCAATATCTATTTTCTTTGTCTGACATTTTTTGTAGCCGGCTTTCATGTAAGAATTTATATCTATTCTATTTGTTTTTATACCTCCGCTTTTACAGCTTTTCTAAATCAGAACGACTCGTACAAAGGTTTATCTCAATCAAAAATCTATATTACCAATAAAAAAGGAGCAGCTATTATGAATCGTTACGTTTAAGAATCAAAAACAGTGAAATGAAATGTAACGCGGTATTGCGCGACATTACTGCAGAATATAGGCCTACAGTATGGCATTAAAAATACATAAATGTATAAAATTGGCTCATTGTGTACGTTAAAATGAGAAGGGGGGACTATTATAAACATTTAAAAGGGTAGTAATTTTTTTTTAAAGTCGACCGTTAGGATTAAAAACATACATAATTTTTTATTCTTTATCGCCTTTCTGACCCTCATCCTGTAGACGCCATTGAATATAGCAGGGGCGTAATTTGTTATGGGGCAGATGGCTACAACCCTTCCGGGTAACGTTTTGCCCCCCAGGCCCCAGTTTCCCCCCAGCTTAAATTTAGTTTCTTCAAAAACCTTGTCAAAACTAAGATAAGTCTGCATAATTCGAGCATCGACAGAAACATTTTCTTTATTATATCTTCACCTTTATGGTACTATATGGCTATTTTTTCAGTTTTCGCTGTCATTTTCACTTGATTTGGGAAAATCAATATAGATAAGAGCGCTCTAACACGCCTTTTTTGCCTTTTCAGCAATGGAAAACCCCAAAGGAGAACAGAGCTGCCAGAAAATAAGGGCGTCATCGCCTAAAAACGCCGACAGGTTTAACCACAATCACAAATATAATAAAAACAAAACACTAGCAGTTTTTGGCCATTTATTCCCATAAGATAGGAACAAATGAAGGTCTGGACTTGTTTTGAATTTATAAATCTGAAATTTTACCAGATGGTTAGGCAATAGGAAAAGAGACTAAGATAATATAGCAGCCGTCACCTGTCTACCATTTCACCAGCACCATCTTATTGACAATTTTCAGCCAACAGTATATACTTTTAAGTAATACTAATTTTGACTCTTTAATTCATTTAATTTTTGAGAATACGAATTTCCCACTTACATTCAGAAATTAAATAAAACATGTTTTCAAATGAAAGTAATGAGCAACGTTAAAACTTAAAACCAATATAAATCATTCAATATACGAAGGGGTTATCCCCCGTGAATCCCTTGCGCTTTACGTTGAAGTTTGACTTTTTTCCAACTTTTTTAAGCACAACTCCTAAATAACAAGGGCCATTTGAATTTGAATGACCAGTATTTTACGAATTCTAAGAACTTCAGCGCAAAGAGTGAAACACTTAAGGAAGGGTAGCCCCCACCTACACGGTATAATTTATGTTCATTTGAAGTTGAAATCTTTTTCATCAGTTTCAGTTGTAAAAAAAAGAAGTTTTTTTTTTTTTTTTTTTATTTTTTTTTTTTTAAAGAGAAAACCTAACAAAAAAAGCCAAAAGGAATCAAAATTCATTGCGCCATCAAACAAACAAAACAGATGCTAATACATAGATATAAAAAAATAAATCATAAAGCGAAAGGAAATCAAAATGTATAGTAAGTCAACAGTATAGTGTCAGCCATCGGAAAACAAATTATGGATTCTGTAACTATTCCTGTCATGGCTAAATGTAGAATTGGACATGTAAACGAGGCATTAGTTTTGCAAGAAACTGATGTTGATATGATTGATGAATCTGAAGTGTTAACTCCTGCAGATGAACTTCGTCATATTTGGAAATGGGATTTCACAACTCCTGTAGTAAATGGTGCAAGATCTTTAGCAGAAGCTTTGAGAAGAATTGAGGAAGGAGCTTCAATGATTAGAACAAAAGGTGAACCTGGAACAGGAAATGTTGCAGAAGCTATCAAACATATCAAAAAAGTAAATGATGAATTAAGAACAATAAAATCAATTTATGATTCTGGAGATAATCAAGATTTAGTTAGAATGGCAAGGGAATTCAAAGTATCATATGATATTGTTGAACAAACTGCAAAACTAGGAAGATTGCCTGTAGTAAATTTTGCAGCTGGTGGAATTGCTACTCCTGCAGATGCAGCATATTTGATGTCACTTGGATGTGATGGAATTTTTGTAGGTTCTGGAATTTTTAATTCAGATGATGCAAAAGAGAGAGCAAGATCTATTGTTTTAGCAACAACTTTCTGGAATGAATCTGATAAAGTCAAAGAAGCTCAAAAAATGATTGATGAAAGACAATCTATGGTAGGACTAGATGTTAACACATTAGAGTTACGTATGCAAGATCGTGGTGGTTCAGCATGAGTTTTACTGTTGGTGTTTTGTCAATTCAAGGAGATGTACAAGAAAATCTTCTTTCTGCACAAACTGCAGTTGATGAATTAGGAATTGATGGAAAAGTAATTGATGTAAGAACTCCTGAAGAAGTTTCCCAAATAGATGGATTAATTATTCCTGGTGGTGAAAGTACAACCATTGGTCAATTATCTCTAGTTAACGGTTCACTAAAGATTCTAAAAGAAAAAATCCAAAATGGTATGCCTGTTCTAGGAATTTGTGCTGGAATGATAATGTTGTCTAATACTGCAAATGATAGAATTGTTGGAAAAACAAATCAACCATTATTGGATATTTTTGATATTACCTTGGAGAGAAATTCCTTTGGTCGTCAAAAAGAATCCTTTGAATCTGACGTATCTATGGACTCGATAAATATTCCAAAATTTAATGGAGTTTTCATTAGAGCCCCATCTGTTTCTGATGTTGGTTCTGATGTTGAAGTGTTATCAAAATTTAATGATAGAATCGTTGCAATCAAAAAAGGTAATGTGATCGGTACTGCATTTCATCCTGAATTAACTGAAGATACTTCTTCAGCGGTTGAGCGAGCGCCAGCCACTTTATCGTACGCCTCGCGCCCTGATCCTCACCCCGACGCGCGAACTGGCCGCCCAAGTTGGCGAGAGCGTGGCCGACTACGGTCGCTTTGTTTCTTTGCGCCGCGCCGGCATTTTCGGTGGCGTGGGTTTTGGCCCGCAGGCTGATCGCCTGCGCCGTGGCGTCGACGTAGTCGTTGCCACGCCCGGTCGCCTGCTCGACCATGTCAACCGCAAGACGCTTGACCTGAGCCAGATTGAAGTTTTGGTTCTGGACGAAGCTGACCGCATGCTGGACATGGGCTTCATCCACGACATCAAGCGGATTCTCAAGCTGCTGCCCAAGGAGCGCCAGAACCTGATGTTCTCGGCGACGTACTCTAAGGAAATCCGCCAACTGGCTGACGGCTTCTTAAAAGACCCGGCCAGGGTTGATGTCGCGCCCCGAAACACGGCAGCGCAAACGGTTAAGCAACAAGTGCACCCGGTCGACGCGGCAAAAAAGCGGGCGCTTCTTTCGTACCTCGTTGGCGCTGGCAACTGGCAGCAAGTGCTGGTTTTTACGCGCACCAAACACCGCGCAAGCCGGCTTGCTCGCCAACTGGTGGCTGACGGCCTGACGGCGACCGCCATTCATGGCGATAAAACGCAGGGAGCGCGTACCCGGGCATTGGCAGATTTCAAATCGGGCAAGGCGCGGGTTCTCGTGGCGACAGATATTGCCGCTCGTGGTCTCGACATCGACCGCCTGCCTTATGTGGTGAATTACGAGCTGCCCCATGTGCCTGAAGATTATGTCCACCGCATCGGCCGCACGGGCCGGGCCGGTGAATCTGGCATTGCCGTCTCGTTAGTCGCAGCCGATGAAGGCAAGCAACTTGCCGCCATCGAACAGCTACTGAAACGACAACTATCAGCGCAAGCTGTTGATGGTTTTGAGCCGTCTTTTGCACCTATGAGGTCCGCTCAGCGCGTGCCCGACGACAAACGTCGGCGCTCTGGTCCAAGACGCGGCAAACCCAGACCCAACTCCCGCGCGCGACGGCGTGCGCATCAAAGGTCTCGCCCCGCCGCCTAAGAACTGGCGACCGCCAGATGCGGCCGCCAGCTTTGCCACTACAGTGAGGCCGGGTCCTTGTCCTTGATCCCGCGCCACTTTGCATCGGCCGTATCGATACGACCAGGCACATCCTTCAGCCACTCGCTCTGGATGTTGGCATCGAGGTTGAGGTAGGTGCGCCCATCAACAACCCGGAATACTTAATGGGCATGGCCTGACGATTTTTCCTTTGGAACCATTCCCAGAAATTTTAAAGGTGCGGTACTCCACAAGAAGATGCTAGCCGAGATCAAACAAAACCCATCCAGGGAAAGCTAAGGCCGGAAAATTTCAATTTGAATACCTTGGTCCAAGGCTTGCTGGCGCCATTGAATTTGGTGCGCCTCCAAAAGATCAAAGACGATGCGGAGTCGATCTGAGTGTTTCCCTGTTCTGATCGCTTTGACGAGTGATTGGTCTCCAGATCTTAATTCCTTAAATCCCGGTCCCAATTTCCAGGAGCCTTTAATATCCAAAACCAATCGATCCTTACCCAATAAATACGCCCGGGTCTCTGCCGTGTCGAATTGGCCCATCAAGTTTAATTTAAGGATTTGGTTTTCTTTTTCCATTTCAAGGTTCAAGACCAATGGGGATCCTGTTGCAGCTTCTGTGGTTTTGGGGGTTGGAACCTTTGCGGATTCCGGCTCTTCGGTTGGCGGGATGTCAAGTTGAGGCGCTTCTTCCTGTGTGATCTGGTCTTGGACTTGTTGCCCCATCGGCTCTGGTTGGCTTGGCGCTTGTTCTTCCATGATCGGTGCCGGCTGCTGCTTGGTCACCGGTGCTTGCTGTTGCATGCTGGGCGTTTGGGGTTTCTTTGGGTTGAGAAAGAAAATAGAAGCCTGGTTCACCGCATATAGGCCAACGACTAATGCCACCAGGCTGAAAATGATGGCTCTTGTCGGATTAAAGATGGGTTGCGTCAAGCCCCAATAACGGTTGCCACATTGCTGGCACCGATAGGGTCGAAATGGAAGTACTACGGCAACAGCTTGTTCTAAGGGAGAACGGTGAGAGGGGCGCGCCGTTTTTCTCCTACAATTCCTACATTTCAAATTCTTGTGCCTTTACCCGTCGTCTTTTTTTGTATTTACTAAATGTATATAGGATTGGAAGTGATCGCGAGCAGTGACCCTTGGCCTGTGATTTAGCTAACGCGTTTAGAGCAAGTTTATTGGTTTGACGACCATCAGCGCAGTAATCAAGGTGACCAGTGTATGATGCACTGCCGAGAAAATGGCGATCCGTTTCTGAAGACTCGCACTTCTTGGATCGGACTTTTTACCGTTTGAACCGGGTTGTGCCTGCATCAAGGCGGGCAACAGGTAGCAATTGATATTAAGAATGGTGAAAAGGAACCCGATCATTGAGAAAAGCAGCCAGGGGGTTTGCCAGGATCTACCTGTAAGCTCAATCAAGAGTAGACCGCAATTTGTATGCAGAATTAGAGTAAAAAATTAAGGTCTGCTTTCTGATATATCTGTTTTACAGAACAAATTAATTCACTACGCTAAAAAGTTTATTTGATCCGCTGTAGCAAGCCCGATTCTGTTTCTTTCTTGAATCGACAGTTTCTTCTGTATCAGAAAATCAGAAAGACTTTTCAGAAAAGAAGATATTGTTTGTAGATTCTACTCTCTGGAAAAATTATGCATCCTTATGGATCCTTCCGATTCCGAAACAATTACTAGGTAAGTTCAAAATTAGTTTTCCTTTCTTATTTCAGTCGACTTTAAAAAAATGAATTCGTTTTCTGCCTTTGTCTTTCTGATTGAAAAATCCTGCTGATGTGGTTTGGACACTGTTATCTTCTGCTCCCAACTCTTACCTAACCTGTTATAAATTACCTAACCTGTTATAAATTAATCCGCAGTGAAGCCCGTTGGATGAAAAGCCTGAAAACATACTGTAAACCTGGTCAAGGGGCAAATGATATGGAAGAATCCACCTACACACTATACTTAGTACAGATTTGGATGAATTTTATGGTGTAGCTTTTCAGTCATC
This sequence comes from Alatinidae sp. Z8VKAUB7J3, assembly GCA_010016025.2. Taxonomy (NCBI): domain Eukaryota; kingdom Metazoa; phylum Cnidaria; class Cubozoa; order Carybdeida; family Alatinidae; species Alatinidae sp. Z8VKAUB7J3. The sequence goes on from JAAAKM020073195.1 coordinate 95,707,513, forward strand.
TCATATCTATATCTATAGCTTCTATATATGTAGACAATATCTTTATTTTAAGAAAATCTCATGTCTTCTATAAAAAGGAATAACTGAGAAGAGTAAAAACTGAATCGAATAAGTCAATTAGTTTATATCTTTCGCATGATATTCACAAGTGTTTTATAAAAGTTAAAAGTTGTAGATACAAATCAAATTAGTGAAGTAGATAAAGGACATGCAGAAAAAGAAACAGGTCTGAAAGGGCTGATATATATTAGCCCCGTGCATGATTTTTGGATAGACACATAAGTATTTATTTATTTATTTTAGAAACCAAAATTAGCAGGATTCTTTAGCAAATACCGTTCTAGAGGTTTTATTTCCCCAAAACCACTATGGAAATCAAATGGACATAGCATTACACGGCACATGGCATTAAATCCGGAATAATATAGAAAAATTGGATAGCTGGAACTGATTATATTTTATGAAGACGCAATTGATTTTCGGGAAAAAATGCAAAAAAAATAATCAGAAAACACTCGGAAAGGCATGAGTCGTAATGGTCACAACTATCTTAACAACCTAACTTATCTTACAGAAATATAACTGACAATTTACTGCAGTTGCCAAGGTACCTGAGGCCATCCCAGAAGATGGGACAGAACCACATTTGTCGTTGAGTTAACTGTTTGAAATACAGACAGTGAAACGGATGAAAGAATTATAAAAAAGAAAGAAGAATAAGAAAGGAAATATAAGAATAAGAAAAATATAAAAAAGAAAATATAAGAATAAGAAGAAAAGAAAGAAAGAAGATAAGCTCGAAATTTTGAAGCTTGTCAAAATTAATTTGGGGCATTCACTCTTATTGGTAGGGATGTTATTTTGATTTCAAAAATTCATCGAAAGTACAACTTTTCTGAAGGACTTGAATTTAAGTTTGGGGCCCGGAACCTGTCAAATTAACATATGGATTCAAATCCATTGACAGCCCCCCTTGAGGATTTCAGCCTACATGTATCCAACGTAAGCAAACCCTAACGGAATAAAGCTGTGACGAACGGGGTTGTCATGATGTTTTGCCCAAACCGAGACCGAAGGGTATGCCCAAAATCAACGGGTATGTGTCTTTCTTTTCTCGAAAATGAGTTGGAAAGGCTGATAGTCCGATTTTTGTTCAGTGGTTGCATCTGTAGATGTATATTTTATTACATAGGACATGGGAAAGACTAGACATGATAGAGGCAAAACCCTCTTTAATACTTCTTCCTCCAAGGCTTGTTCTTCCTCTAAGGATATTAGGTTTTCTTGCTAATGAGAGACTAGAAAAGGACCAGAAAACCATGAAAAGTTTTTCAAGGGATCTAATATGTACCAGGCCCGTATCCAAGGGGATTAAGGGGTTTGAACCCTCCCCCTCCAAATGTTTGTCCGATTCGTAAAAACTTAGCAAAAATGGATATAAACCAGTTTTGATGCGTTTTTGAAGTTTTTTTTAGTAATCCCCCGAAAAATTCTTTTAACACCCCTCCAAAAAATAGTCCTTGATATTTTCCTGGTGACGCCCCATGAACAAGATGGCTTAGTTCGATGTTTGTTAAGTCAGTGTGAATTTTAAGGTTAAGCGGAAGGACACCTAGTTGTGAATAAGCTCTGAAACTTAGTTTTTGGTGTAGGTTATTTTCTCTTCTTTTTGGGGTATGTATAGTATTTACGTGGAACATCTTAAAAATTAAACGGTATTTTCTTCTGGGTCGTTTTCCTTTTATTTACACGAGTTCTTCCTTACTTAAGTTTTCATATAAGCGCAAGTTCATTTACCATTTACCTGAGTTATTGTGGTTCTCAATAAGCTTAGTCGGCAACTTTTACATTTAGTATCATTTCTAAAGTTGTATTTCCTAATTTCCTGTTTTCCCAGGACTTTAATATATCTCGCCCTATTTTCCACCAGACAAAAACTAACACCTCCCAGTTTAACAAGAGATGACTTAATTCTCAAATTCTCTGTCATAGGTATGTCATTAGAAATGGTACAAGCATAAAGGAAGGCAAGGGGGATTTGAAAATTTCTTACAGGCTCGAGTGATTAAATTCAGCGTTCTGAAATGGCTATAATAATAGATAGGTGTCTGAAAATAAGATATTTGAAAATATTTAAGGTAGGATAAGATTTTTTCTAATAAATCACGCATACAATAATATACTATCCTGATCCCACCCCCTCCCAAATACTGCTTCGCCTACAAGGAACAACTCATTTTAAAGGAACAACTGAATTCTCTGACTAAGGGACAAAAAAGGGCAATTTTGCCAATTTTGAAGCTGGTGGTCGATAAGAAAGGCCTTAGCATAATATTAAATAACATATTTTTGATTTTTTCACACCTCCAAATGTTATTTAAAAGTGTGTACTTCATCGATGGGAGTGCTAATATAGGCCAAATCCTAGAGAAGCAATGAAAAAAAAAATCTTGTACAACAATAAGAGCCTTAAATAAGTTAATTCAAATTCAAATTACGAAATAATCATTTTGTCATTCGGTTTATTTTTTACTCGCCAATGAGCCTATCCGATGAAAGGCATAAAAAAGAAAATAACTATTGCGTCTGCTCTTTTAAGTGGGCCGGAGAAAAAAGAAATATTTGTCCTTTTCCTGAAAACACCAAATTGTAAGTATTTTTATCCCCATCTCAGAAAAAATTATCCTGGTGATTCCAACTCCATCCCCCAGCCACAATGTTTGACTTTGACTGCAAATATTCAGGCAAAATTATTGTTTTAGTTACCCACTGTATAACATCAAATGATTGCTATCAGACTAGTGATTGGCTTGGTGTTGCGGACATTTACTAATCCTCTTAAGTAAGATATACGGTGAATTCTGGTCCTTCGCCTGTTTTAAATTTCTTTTATTCCTTTTTTTTCAAATAGTTTATTCCCTATCTTATATTCTTACCATATACTAAGGATTTGAACCTTCACTTTTTTGGGGTTTAAAGCCCGAAGTGAGTTTATAATTGATACTAGTTTTTAAGAATTTTCAATGTATTTGCAGGTCTACTTACTAACTTATGTACAAACGTAAGTTTTTTCGTTTAATTTTTGCAATTTTCGTGTACACCTCATGTTTCTCCTAATCATTTGATAACTCCATAGAAATGTGTTTTGATTTTGCTCTGTTTTTGCTTGCAAAGGGTTCCGGCTGTAGTCTTGAAAAATCGGGGTTTTTTTTTTATTGAAGTAAAGTATGAATTTAAAAACGGAAAGGCAGACAAATGTAAGTAAGCTTCCCGAGATAATGAAAAGGCGAAATACCTCACTGATTCTACGCAGAACGTAGTTATGTTTACAGTCGCACACACAGAAGAGGTTCCAAGCACTGGAAAGCTATTTAGACAAAATAGATGTGTCTCAAGGCAATGACAGTAAACATCTAGTGAAAATTTCTGGTCAGTCTTTTTGTAATCCTATATGTTCTTTCCAGACTTTGCCATTGAGTTTGTACTTATAAAGTACAAATCTGTACCTCCTGAAACGTGGCAGGCGTCAGGTTTTTACCCGATTCCAAGAAATTTAGTTAGCTATGTGAAAAGTTATATATCTTTGTTTTCAGGTCAAGAATAATAGGGTGACAAACATTAAAACACGCAGTTCTGGCCATCTAAGTTGAGGAGTATTTTATAAAGCTCATTTCTTTCATCTAAAACTCTATCCAGGCTTTTCCCCAAAAATTTAATTCATGCAAGAACATTCTATCACCTCTCTAAAGTTTGTTACGAGCCAGCTTAGAAGAAGATGAGAACCAAAACACTTTTAGAAATACCAAGTTAGCGGAATTTTACGACCTTGAAACTTCAGAGTTTAATGTTGAAATCATTATATTGTGACAAGCTTTGAATAAAGAAATAATAAAGTAAAAAAAGAAGAAGAAGAAGAAAAACAACAAGAATGTTACTGAGAAGTATTGCGATGCTGACCTCCTGCCCGCGGTAATGTATTACTTTCAAGTTTAGCAACAATCTCATTCACAACTTGCACGCCAGACAGGCGTACAAGATTTTGCTCTAGATCCGCCCCTGACTTGTAAAGGACTAAATCACGCTTTTTTCTTAAAATTAGTACACCTGTAAGTGCAGTTATTACTTTTCTATCTCATTTGCATTGAGTTGCACGATCCTCATTTAGCTCTTGTAGGGCGCTTCACTTTCTTTAAATAGTCATCTGTCTGGATGTTTTTCTTTATCTGGTGATGAGTGGATTCTTTTCCCTGACGAAAATTCTTTCTCACCCATTTGTTCAAATGGATCTACATCGTCAATTATGTTCAGATTTTCAGTTTCCCAGGTGTCAGATCTTCATACAAGACCTTGTTAAAATTTTACACTATGTCTATCTGTTATTAAGTCATATCTAGCTAGCCTAGTAGTAGTAATCAAATAGTAGTTCCACATATTTTATTTTGTTTGTAAATTTGTACAACTTATCTTCGTCCCGAAGTTTCTCTGTCCAAAGAGTACAAAGAAACTTTTTTTTAAATCAACAAATTTGAATGTGTATTGAACAAGAGATGTCGGCTTACCAAGAAATAAGTTTAACAAAAGTCGGACTGAGTTGAATGCCAGCTTTGGCGTCGAAAATTGATGAATGATTATCTCCAATAAAGTCAGTCGAGACTACTTCTTCTTCAGTGTAGCCTAAAATTCCCTTCATTGCTCCTTCTGATGCTTCCTTAACTGCTTTTTTAATGTCTTCGTAACTGGCTTCTTTGGCTAATCTAAAGTTTAATGATGAATTACAATAAAAAGTTTCATATACACAGTTTATAGTCGCTTAAAAACGATACATACGCCCATCAAGATGAATACTTTTACAAGGTAACCAACTTAATGAACTCCGAGCTTAGCGTTGGACATTTAACATATTGACTTCAATGTCACAGCTGTGATTTCAAAATGAATTAATTATTATGAATCTTCTATGTCTGAAATTCTTATGTTGCGGTTTTTTTTAATAGCAGCAGATTAATCGGAATTCATGTTAACAATAGTTCTGCTTCTGAAGCTTCTTTGAAGCACGTTTTCAAAGAGCCTTTAGTGCAATCCAGTTTTATGTTTAATTTCGACAACCCTTTGATGATGCATTCAAAAAGGAAGGACTAACAACTCGTGAAACTTGATCCAAAGTCTCGACAAAGAAGCATAACTTTGACAATAAACAACTGTGAAACCTAGCTTAATTTGAGGATAAACCATATCTGCCACTACCACTACTGCCCTGGAAAGTTTTTCTAGTTATCACTCGTTTAAATAATATTTATCTATGGAAAGTTACTTTATCAACGACCACGCCAGGTGAAAAAATTTCAGCGTTTCTAAAGAAATTTAACCATAATGCTGAAGATAGCGGACCATGATTCCTCATGATTCCATGATTTTTCATTCGTCAACCTCCACGTCTATATGAAACATAAGATCAAAAGTGTTTCCTAAGATTCAAACTGCATCAACATATTTTCCCAAGAGGATGTGGTTGGCAAAATACTAAAAGTGCAATTTTAGGCCATTTTTATAATTCAACACAGAATTCTTCGTTCAAATAATAGACTTATTGAATATGGCTTCAAACCGGCTCATTCACTTCTTTTTAATTTTAGCATTGGATTCCATTCATAGAAAAGGCATCATTATGACGGGACCGGAATATTTTTTCGAGAGGATCAAAATATTAGAAGCGCAATTTTAGGCCACTATTCTTCCACTGTCCGAGTCTCTCAAGCCCAGGAATAACCAGCACAGTTTGGTCCGTCTGATTTTGCAGTGCAAATTCAGGCGGGTGTGTTACTTTTAATCAAATAACTTAATAACAATGAGACGAAAGGGAAAGGCATGAACAGAGCAAAGCCGGAACTTAACTTTTTCCAGATTTTTAATATGTGTTTTGGATTTCTGGGGATTCAGATGGGCTTTGCTTTGCAAAATGCCAATGTCAGTCGGATTTTTGAAACACTCGGTGCTGATTACAATAACCTGGCCATCTTATGGATTGCCGCCCCAATCACCGGTCTGGTGGTTCAGCCCATTATTGGACACATGAGTGACAACACATTGAATAAAATGGGACGTCGTCGCCCTTATTTTTTATGGGGGGCAATCGCAGCGACCCTAGCACTTTTCATCATGCCCAATTCGCCCTATTTGTGGATGGCAGCGGGAATGCTGTGGATAATGGATGCCTCCATCAACGTATCAATGGAGCCATTTCGCGCCTTTGTGGGCGATATGCTGCCTAAAAAGCAACGGGCGACTGGTTTTGCAATGCAGAGCTTCTTCATCGGCATCGGCGCGACAGTTGCCTCTGCCATGCCTTGGTTTTTAGCCGAATATTTGAATGTAAGTAATACTGCGCCTGAAGGTGTTGTCCCTGATACTGTTAAATACTCTTTTTACTTTGGTGGCTTAGCGTTTTTCCTCGCTGTGTTGTGGACTATCGTTTCCACGAAAGAATACTCCCCCGAAGAGCTTGAAGCGTTTGAAAAGGCAGAAAGGGAATTGGAGAGTGAGGAAACAAAGGCGAAAGCGGTACGACATGTAGAACGGGAAGCACAACTTTATTTTAAAGGTGGTTTTGTTTGGCTGGCTATTGGCATTGTTATCACTCTTGTAATTCAGATATTTCAAGAAAGCCTCGATAAACAAATGTTTATTCTCGGTGCGGTGATCACTGCTTTCGGCTTGTTGCAGATCCTCGCAGGCATGCTGGCAAAAGCAGAAAAAAGTGAAAATGGCTTTTTGGTGATGATGGATGATTTATTCAGTATGCCAGACACCATGAAACAGCTTGCATGGGTGCAGTTTTTCTCTTGGTTTCCATTGTTTGCCATGTGGATATATACCACTTCGGCGGTGACTTCGTATCACTATGGGACGTCTGACACCACGTCACAACTCTATAACGAAGGGGCTAACTGGGTAGGGGTGTTATTTGGTGCCTATAACGGTTTTGCTGCTATCGCTGCCGTAATAATCCCAATTGTGGTGACGGTTGGAGAGGTCAACGGCGCGGTCCGCGGAGCCGCCGACGGCCCGCTGAAGGGCATTCTCTGCTACACGGATGAATCGCTGGTATCGATCGACATGAACCACGATCCGCATTCATCCGTATTCCACATGGACCAGACCAAGGTGATGGACGGAACATTCGTTCGCATCCTCACCTGGTACGACAATGAGTGGGGTTTCTCCAACCGCATGTCCGACACCGCCGTGGCGATGGGCAAGCTCATCTAGAGAACGCGAGCGGCGCATTCACCTGAAACTCGACCGGGTTCATCAGCAGCCTCCCCTGCAGGCCCCGGTCTATCCTTTGAGTGCTAACATGACCGACTTCAAGACACTTGACGATATCGGCGACGTTGCCGGCAAACGCATCCTGGTACGGGTCGACCTGAACGTACCGGTCCAGGACGGTCGCGTGACGGATACGACCCGCATCGAGCGCGTCGCTGCGACGATCCGGAAATTGTCGTCGCACGGCGCGCGAGTGATCATGTTTGCTCATTTCGGACGGCCCAAGGGCCAGGTCAACGAGACAATGTCTCTCGGACCGATCGCCCGGGTGGTCGAAGAGGTACTCGATCATCGGGTCCATTTTGCCGAGGATTGTGTCGGTGATGCCGCGGCCAAAGCGGTCGGGCACATGGTCAACGGCGATATCCTGCTCCTGGAAAACGTCCGTTTCCATTCCGGTGAGGAGGCCGATGATACGGATTTCGCCGGCCAGCTGGCCGCCAATGGCGACATCTATGTCGATGACGCGTTTTCCGCTGCGCACCGCGCCCATGCCTCGACGGAAGCGATCGCACGGCTTCTGCCCGCCTATGCGGGACGCGCCATGCAGGCCGAGCTGGAAGCCCTTGAGAAGGGCCTCGGCAATCCCGACCATCCGGTTGTTGCCATCGTCGGCGGTGCCAAGGTGTCCACCAAGCTCGACCTTCTGATGAATCTCATCGACAAGGTCGACGCCCTGGTGATCGGTGGCGGTATGGCCAACACGTTCCTGGCCGCCAAAGGCACCGATGTCGGCAAATCGCTGTGCGAACATGACCTGACGGGAACCGCCAAACAGATCATGACCCAGGCGGGGATCTTCCCTTACAATACAGGCCCCAAATATTTGAGTAAACGATTGTTTCGATTCAGTACCGTTTAGCTGAAAGTAAAATGACGTAAAAGACGCTCCGCTTACGCTAACCGCCTAACCGTCGGCACTGCAGACCTGATAAATTTTGCCGAATCTCTAGTAAGTCTTTAGGCAAGTGATGGCAGCTATGAAGATTCTTGTGTCACTAAGAAATCACTGGCTGGATGTGCATTCAAAAATTCTGTCAATCCATGCTTGGCTTTAGCTTCGATTTTGGGGTCAGGAGGACCAAACTTGTTTATAAATTGTGCAGACCATTCTGACTCTGGAATGTCTGATGCTGAGAAACTACATTCCAACTCAGTTTTCACAACATTCTTCCAAAGCATTGCCAGGTTTTTTGCTGTGACTAGAGTAATAGTCTTGTATTTTAATACGGTGTAAAGCAAGCTCTCGACCGAATTCCTTTTTTACATGCTTACGAATATCATTAACTATGCCGGAATCTTGGACGGTCACTATCACTCCACAACCTGTACCAGAATTTGGCTCTGTTACATGCATTAACAAACGCAGGATTCTTTGACCAGCCACGAACTACAGAACCAATTCTTACTTTTTTCACGGGGACAGCCGCTTTTTCAGCAGCAATAAGAGCGTGGCATATTACCGTGCAATATATATCCGTGATTAGTTGGGTCTCGCTTTCGTCGGGCTTCACTGATCTCTGCAACAAGTTAAAAGGGACACGGATGCAGAGCACATCAAATTGAGTTAGTAGTTGTTCTAAAATAGGAATCTTTGCAACAACATTACCGATAATATTCCATAAGATAAACCGAACAGTCCTTGATAAGTCGGTAGACATAGCGAAATCTAGATACGATTTTTCGTGGTCTTCTCTGTAGGTTGGCAATTCTTCGGGCTTTTTACGCTGTAGCAAGTATGCCCAGCTATATTACATTCACAACAAAACATACGCTCTGAGCAGGGATTATTACGATCGGAAGTGTGATTTACTGATCCATCTCTTGAACAGATGGCTCTGTTGGGACAGTCTTTAGCTAGATGCCCACGGGTATGACACGAGAAACAGCGTTTCGGCAGGAATAAATACTCCTGAACAGGTAGTCTTTCGTATCCAATTTTAATCGAGTCTCTGAGAAACCCCTCCAGACCATACGCGATTCAAAATGCGTCTTATAAACTCGAGAAGATCCAAAGCGTACGGTTTTCGTGCATTTGGGAATCAGGTTTTGAAGTGAAGTTTCATCTAATTCAGAAGGTACCATTTTAATAATTCCAATATGCGCAGGGTACTTCACAGATGCATTTATGTCTGATATTTCTTTGCTTTATCAGCTAGACTGTTAGTAGTAGCCTCTGCCCAAACTAACTTTTCAAGACCACTTCGTAGGTAACAGGCACAGGAGGTTAACTTTTTAAGAGAGGACACTGAAATGTGGAACATGTGGTATAGGATAAACTGAGATCAGTAGCAAAACTTTTATGGATGTTCAATTATCCTACTTCTTAGGGTTTCCCACCCCCACTTATTATAAAAAAGGAAACTAGCAATAACGTCAGCACAAAATAAACAATGAACGCCACCTAGCGCCTGGCGACACTTGGCATTTTTTTAGCTTCATAACGCTTTTCTGTCACACATTTATCTGGAACCGAGATCAGACACTTATTACGACACTAATTTTACCAACTTACAAATCAAAATAACTGTTCTTATTATTACAATACAAAAAAAAATACCAAGTGTCACCAAACACTACATGGCGTTGAGGTTTTACTTGTCGAAACTAGCGCCAGTTCCCACTCTCATAAGTTACCCATACTCTTTGGACATGTCCTTGGCATAATTCTTACCTTAAATATATACACGGTAAAACTTTCACAAATATTAGCTTATTCAACAAAATTTTCTAAGGGAATGGCGTAAAATAGCGAAGAAAGTAGAAACGTCGGTAAAAAATCTAAAGACACTAAGACAATCCTTTGCTGTCATTTTATAGATTTCATTTGAATGATTCTTTCTTCCACAGTATAAAACTAAAGGACAAATTATTTTTTCCCAAATATATCTACCAATTCATAAGATTTCTATCTCTGTTTTAGAGCTTAAAACATTTTGAATACTACATCCCTCAAAAGAAATTATTGAGCTAGTGTCTTTTGATTTTATACAGCCGAAAAGTTACATGTCTAACCTTTATGTTGCTTCCTTTTTTTGCAATCATAATCAAGCCTTCGACCATGAAGCTTTTTCCGATGATGCTGAAAAGAAAACCAACAAGATAAGAATGTATTTAACAGCATGATGCTAAGAAAGACGGAACTTAATCTAGAGGAAAAAGCATAAATATGTAAAACTTGCGCAATAAACCCCGACAGAAAAATTTCATAGGTTGCGATGTTGGCTATTCGCCAAAATGAAGAAGAAGAAGGTTTTTTGTTCCTGGTGGATTGACTAGATTTCAATAGAAGATAAGTTTAGAATATATGAATTGAAGACAGGTTACAATTTGAATAGAAGATAAGTAAACCATGCACGAAAACCTAAATAAACTTATATAGACAAGAGAAATAATATCAAAAGCATTTTCGTTAAGAACAAAGAAGAAATGAAAGAAAAGACAGAGCAAAATTTTGGAGGAAGCCCAATGTGACAAGGGCGTCAATGAGCGAGTTCAGGGTACTAGAATAGGTTTGAAAATTCATGTTAAGAAGACTAAGTTGCTAAGGCTAGGAATAAGTGAAGACTTAAAGGCGACGTCGGGTAATGCAAAGATCGCGTAGCTTTACTTACCTTGGTAGCATTATGAATAAAGATTAAAAGATGTATTAGCATTATTATATGTATATTATTATATGTAGCATTATTAATAAAGACAGTGGGTACAGTAAATATTTTACAAGTAAATAGACGATGTCCAAGATGTCTCTTCACAGCTGAAAAAGTTTGGAAGAATAGGAAGATAAGTCTGCAAGTCAAGATTAGAATACTGGAAGACTACAGTGATGACAGTGGCCAAATATGGTTCTGAAGTATGGGCACTCCAAAAGACAAAGGAAGATTTGCTAGATGTTTTCCATTGAAATTGCCTACACATTAATTTGAGTGCCCGACTGACTGACTGCACTTCAAACAGTAGGCTGACCTAAAAGTGTGGTTTGATCTTGCTATCTAGAGCTATTATGAGAGAAAGGTTGAGATGCCTAGGGCATGCTCTGCGGATAAAGGATGACAGGTTGCCGAAGATTGTCCTTTTCGGCCAACCGTCAAGGGCTAAACGGAAAGTAGGTCGTCCTTGATTGGCGTGAAATGTCCTAAGGAAAGGAGTAGGGGAAATGGGATCTTCTTGGGAGGGTGTTTTGAAGGGAAGAGAGGGCTTTGAGTGTATCAGGTCGGAGGAGGAATGTGTGTAGCTCTGTTGGCCTCAAGTGACTTGATCCCGCGGTGAGTTGTTAGTAGTAGTAGTAGCAGATATGTTTTAATATCGGGTATATAACATGCTTATTATCTGTGTTTAAAATTGGTGACTTATCACTCCTTCATCATTTCAGGGAACCCTGGCTGATTTCGACTGCATCAATTGATCACACTGTCAAATTGTGGGACATCAGAAACGTCAAACCCAAACCAGAAGCTTTACACATTTTGAACCACAACAAACCAGTGAACTCGGCCTATTTCAGGTAATTACTCTCAACATTCAATATCTGGATGATCCGTAATGGCGAGCCTAACACGAATTTAATAATAGAAATAGAAAAAAAGTAAATATAATTAATATAGAATAAATAGTAATGAGTTTGAAGCCCAACAAACAACTGAGCTTGGCACGTTTCAGATATCTTATGGTGTCTTTTACGGTGTCACGGTGTTTACGGTGTTATGGTGTCATTGTATTTTTATATTTGAATATATAATGCTTAGAATAAAGTAAGCGGTCATGCTTCCGCGCATAATATCAGTGGCGTCGCCAACGCCCACGGTTCCGGCATACTGGCCATCCTTTCCTTTTGCTACCCAAACTGTGACCAACTTGTCGAACCGAAAGGCCTGGTTCCCGCCCCACCAAGACATGCCATTGTCGGGGTTTTGATCCGTGTCGGCTACCAGATTCACACCAAAGGCGTGTTGGGGCGGCATCTTATAAAAACGGAATTGAAACCAGAGCATATCTTTTTGTGGGTCATAACTGTAGGCCAGCGCACGGGCATCGGCAAGTGCGGCATCCGCACCATCGCCCTCTTTGTCTTCGACCAGGATGGTCCACTGTTTATTCTCCACTTCACTCGCGGCGCAGAAAACCTGAGTTTCGGTTGCTGGTAACAAGGTATCCCGGACCAACACATAGTCGGGCCTTCGTTTCAAAACGGCCTGAAAGACTTGTTTGGCTTCGTTGATTTTCGGTGCATCGAGCATGAGATAGTGATTACCAAGCCAGGCGCTACCCAAATCAAACCAATACTGTCGGTGCGGGTCGCCGTCTGCGGCCCAGGTTCTTAATCCTTGGTGAGCGTCCTCCAAAAGGGAGAGGCCTTTGCCGCGGTCACCACCGGGTCCATGGAAAATGGCCAAACCCAAATTCAATTTCACCAGTGGATGATCTGGGTATTGATCTCTCAGGCCGGTCAGCAGGACGCCCCACTGACCCCAGATTTGGGGTGCTTTTTCCGGTTCGAGTTGGGTTTGAAGGTAGAAGAACCGTAGCTTTAAAAGCTGTGCTTCAGCATGATCGGGTTGATCTGCGAGGATCTTATCCAATTGGCGAAACCCTTCCACCATAAAAGCTTTCGCTTCCGTGATTTGATTCATGTTGTTGGTGGCCAATTGCCAGTCGGCAAAGGCGGAGAAATACCGAGCATCGGTGGCCAGGCCAGGTGCCTGTAATGAGGAACTCAAACGTTTTTTGGCGAATGCCAAGCCTTGAACATCAAAACGGTAGGTAGCGTCCATCAACATGGCCACGGCCATATCTTGTTCCAACTTTGCTGGCGTGGACGCTCTTTCAGCAGGGGGTTGTGCCAAGGCGAGCGAACTCGCGGCAAAAACAAGGACAACGATTGGTGAAACTGAGATCATGGTGCCTCCAAATTAAGCGTTGACCCCTTGAGGTCTGCATATCAATTTGGAGAATGCTCCGCCGACCCGCGCCCAACAAATGGTAAAGAAAAGGTAAGGAAAAGGTTGGATAAGCGATAACCTTTCTTGTGCTGAGGGCTGTGGGAGGGTTGTCATTCTCAAAGACATAATTTCTGGACCTTTCAACTACGCTGAACAAAATGGCTCTCAAAATTTTGATTAGATGTGTTTTGGGAATTGATGGGTGGAAGGGGAGCTTGTTGCCCTCAAATCAATTTTGACTATTAAAAAAGTCCCTTTCAATTTCCAATCGAATGAAAAAATTTTGAAGTTTCTACGACAACGATCGGCCAACTCAAAATTCCTATCAGATGCACTTTGGGAAAATACGTGGTGTGTGTGTGGAGGGAGGGGTATCTGTCCTCCGATAGTTTGAATCTTAAAAAAGGTATTAAAAAATCTGACTACCAATCCACTGAGCCCCCTCCGAAGTTTACACGACCGCCCTTTCTATAAAAACTTTGTATGCCCCTAGGACACAACTTACAATTCTTACCCTGAGGGCTCTGGGGGGGGGGGGGGTATCATCCTCAAAGACATAATTTCTGGACCTTTCTTTACACTGAATAAAATGGTTACATAAAATTTTTGATTGGATGTGTTTGGGCGAGAGGGGGTTAGTAGCCCTCCCATCACTTTCGACTATTAAAAGGGGCACTAGCCCCTTCAATTTCCAATCAAATGAGCCTTTTTCGAAGTTTCTACAACAACAAATGGTCATCTCAAAATTTCTATCAGATTAATTTCGAGAAAATACGAGGCATGGGGGGGGTGTATTCACCATCCGATCAGTGAATCTTTAAAAGAGCCACTAGAACTTCTGGTTACCAATTCAATAAGTCCCCTCCGAAGTTCAAACGATCACCCTTTCAATCCTTGACCTGAGGGGTCAGGGGGGTTGTCAGCCTCAAAAACATAATTTTCCAGACCTTTCAACTATGTTGGACAAAATGGCTATCTCAAAATTTTAATTGGATGTGTAAGGGGGAAATGGTGGGCATGGGATAACTGAAAATATGGCTATCTGAAAATTTCTATTGAATGTGTTCGGGAAAATGGTGGGGATGGGATGGGGGTTAGTTTCCCTCCAATCGCTTTTAACTATTAAAAGGGGTACTATTTCCTTCAATTTCTAATCGAATCAGCCTTTTCCGAAGTCTCTACAACAACAAATGGACACCTCAAAATGTTTATCAGATGCATTTCGCGAAAATATGAGCCGTGGAGGAGGGGGTGTATCCACCCTCCGACCGCTGAATCTTAAGAGGCAATACAACTTCTTATTAGCAATACTATGAGCTCCGTCCGAAGTTTATACGATCACCCTTTCTATAAGTAATATCATATCTTATGTGAAATATCTTGAAATATGAAATATCATATCTTTGATGCAAAGAGCATTTTAATACATAAATTAACGGAGCCAAATTTTTTTCAATAGTGACCCCATTTAATCCAATTGGGTAGCATAACAATGTTTAAATCCTGTATTCTAATATTATATTTATGCGCCATTAAAGCTTTAATTCCCATTTGATTGGTTTAAAATACTTGTTAGCCATAATCCATAACTTATATTACCTTTTTAAGCCAGTATTGTTCCAGAAGCTTCTGAACTTCTTTTTTTGCTAATTAATTTTACTAATTAAGGACAAATGTATAGATGAAAATTGAAATGACAGTAAGAGTTCCTTTCTCCTGCTAAGGACGCCTTTATTAAAGGTGAATGAATTTTTTCAGGAATTGATCTGCATCTTAAATTAGAGCTCCAGGGAGCATTTATAGTCTCCAAATTCATCCCCCTTCCTACCCATTAGGCTATAGAGATTCTGCCAAGAATGATCTTCCCGTCTTCACATTGAAAACAAAAAGTTGAAATCTTCTTGGAGCCTGCTTCTCTTCGATTTTAAGGTATTAAGAATGTCTTTAGTTACAAGCTCAGGCAAAATTTGGGAGATGCTCTGACAATATGGTTGTAACTGTTGTGTAAGCATAAACCCACATTACTCGAATCTTTCAAGCTTTCCAAATAGAGAAGGTCATAAAACACTAAACTGGGTCCTATTTTAGTAAGGAGAATCTTTTGCTAAAATTTTGTCGACTTAACATAAAATTTGTGAGAAATCATGGTTAAGGAGAGAAAAGGGGTATAATTATGGATTTGACAAATTTTCTCTGGAGGTAATTTTGGCTGTAGATCTATTTTTGAGCATTCCACTCACATAGCACCACAATTTTTTTAATAAGTGAAAAACCTTGCTATTTCACTTTTGCAGAAATCCTTTTATGCTCTTGATTAGTTCCAGAATAAACTAAAACAGGCGGAATTTTTGTAAGAATTTAGTAGAAAGTTTTAAAGTAGTGTATTTGATGATAGTTTTCTGGTTTTGTTACTAGATTCTGTTTTCCAAAAACTATTCAGCTGTTATTGTATCTTACTTTAATTAATGAGAGACTTACCATTTAATTTAGCTATTGTTAGCTTTCATTTCATAGTTTCAGGGTTTTATTAGTTGTACAATTAGAAGGTCCAGAGAAAAAAGTCTGTGTTGCGAATGAATTTTTTGATAGTTAGTGAAAAGAAATCTCTGTGAACCAAAAAAAAAAGAACAAGAGGGTGAGAGGAAAAACAATTCTAAATCTCGTATTTTTATGGATAGGGGTTTGAAAGCATTTTTTTTGAAGGGGGTGGTACTAAGTTTTCGCTTTCGATTCGATGCATATGTCATCTGAACCTGCATAATTGCCTATAGCGCGGATTGAAAATGAGATTTTTTTTTAGGCGGTTGCTCCCGGATTGAAAGAGAAACTTGGAGAAGTTGTAGAGAATCTAACTGTTCTTGGGCAGATTGCACCTTACTTTGTGCAGAGATATGGCTTCAATCCTGAATGTAAAGTAGTATCCTTTACTGGTGATAATCCTGCATCTTTAGCCGGTAAGCTGTAATTTAGAGCCTATTGAAAGTTTCGTTGCCTTGATTTTTGCGTCAGGACACTTTAAACATAAGTTTTGAAAAAAGAGTATTTTATAAAAACATTCAAATTGATGCACATTTCTAAAGAAAAAGGTACATTAAGGTAAACTTAACCAGTAGTTGCCTGTAAAACATCTAAAATGCATGTTCCTCGGCAAAATTTGGAAAATTTTCTACTAAATCTACATATGACAGGGTTGCCCCCTCCTCAGTACCTCCCTCTTCACGCTGAACTATTTTAGAACTTAAAAAAAAACTTCTTATTCTAATTAAACTACCCTTGTGTTTCTGGAGTCGTTCTTAAAGAATTGTGACAAAAATTCAAATTTAGCGTAAAAAGCACCATTTGGTTCCTTCCCATTTTGATATCTGACCGCCTGTTATGTTAGAATTTGTGATGAAAAGAATCTATGAACCTTCTCTCTTCCCACGCCATAGGTGTCATTTAGCAGTAAAAAGTAAAGTTTCATAGTAAAAAGCAGTACTAGAATCCTATCAAGTTTCCAATCAAGCTTGGTTCAGCTACTGACATTTCTTTCTGTCAGGTGTGCTGACGAAATGTATTTAGGGACCGCTTCTCCCTCAAACTTGACGCATCGATGCTTATCAAATTTTCTTTTCGAAAACCGTTCTGTTTCATCCATCTGTGTATCGCAAGTTCGATTGGCAGGTCTTCATCTGCAAATGCTGCGAAGGTCATAAAATGCTGTATTCTTTCGTACATACTTCAGCGTCTTCCCATCTTTTCCTGCAATTCCTGGTGTATTCATCTTTTTTCCTTCTTTTCAACAATACACTAAACATGAGTAATTAAAATGAATAAATAAAAATCACACATATGAAAACAAAGCAAACAATAAACACTACGATTGAAAAAAAAAAAACACTTTTCGATTTTGGGGAAATAAAACCTAATGGCTAGAAAAACACCATTTTTTCCTTTTTTCGCTTATTATCAGCTGTAGACAAATAAGTTCGCTTGTTGTCGGTTTTCACTCAGTATTTTGTATTCCATTCAGTACTTTTTGCTTCAGACGAAACGAGTATTTCTGCTTTGTCTGCCTTGTATAAGCTGGCATGTATAAGTTGTAGTATGTTCATTCAGTAAATCTTGTTGATACCATTATTTTAGCTTTAATCTTATCAAATCTAGCGGATCAGCGGTGTGACTCTGTAAGCTCCGCCAGAATCTACCCAGCTCCAAATGAACACCTGGAAAAATCTAGGGGGAAAACATGGAAGGGCCGGATGATTTACCTCCAACCATGCATTGCACTCCGGCCGAAGGCACACTATTGGTCAGCATGCGAAAAAATTAAAAAAAAAGTTATAATAACAGTATTTTGGCTTTAACATATTCATGTGCTTAAGGTCTAAGGGTTGGTTGCTGCTAATACAAAAATAAAATGTAAGTGTAAGTAAATGATTTCCTTACGTGCTCATGTTTACAAAATGGAGGGTCATGTGTCCTCAGGGCAGAATTCGTTCACAGAACCATCACGAAAGAGACTTCAGATCTCCATCGAACTTTGTAAGTACAAGCAAGCATCCTGGGTCGGTTTTGTAAATGCCCTGCCATTGTCTTTACAATCCCATTCTAAGCCCCGTATTTTCTAGCCAAAACGCCAGAGGGAACCAGATTCTACGCCCGACGAATCGTTAAAAAAGCGTACCAGGGAAGAAGAACTGTCTCAAGAGCCCGTCACTCAGACTCCAGAAAGTATTCAGAGAGAGGCAGACCTCCGGAGATCTCTGTTAGCAGCACGACGGACTACAGGTTTTGCTGTAACTGTGAAAGAAGGACCCCGATCTGCTGTTGTCCAGCCTTCATCTTCTGCTATCGAGGAGATAGAAATTAGCAGCGAATCAGGTAGCAGCATGTCATTTTGTTTTCTTCTTTTCTCCTTCTTTCTTCTTAAACACATTCTGTTTCTTCGTTTGTTCATAGTGTCAGTGTGATATCTGTATATGTGTTAGGAGTGTGTACTGACAAACAGCCAAACTATTTTAGCTACAAGCTTTATATTTTTTGCAGAATGACCTCTAAACCTGGAAATGGTTTTAAGCAGTGTGGTACTTGAATTTTTAGTACTTCTCGTACCTTTTTTTTTTCTAACAATATAATTTTAAGGGGATATCTTAAAGAATCATCGTTTATATTACGAATGGGTAACCGGGTCTTAATGAAACTTGATATATAGAAAGATCTTATGTCTAAAGTGCTCTATTTTCAATTCGAATCAGATCCGGGGACATAGGGGGCTGGAGGGGAGAAACATAAATCTTGGAAACCGGAAATCTAGGAAAACGCTTAGAGTGGAAAGATTGGGATGACGCTTAGAGTGAAAATAATAAGCACAAGTTCTAGATACATTATTGGCATAATGGGAATGGATCCGCTCTCTTTGGGGGAGTAGGGGGGTGTTAATTCGGAAAAATTGAGGGATTTTAAACTTAAAACGGGTGATCAAAACGGGTGAAATTTGATATTTAGAAGGAAATCATGTCTCAGAGCTCTTATTTTGAATCTCGACCAGATCTAGTGACATTGGGGGGAGTTTGAGGGGGAAACCAGAAATCTTGGAAAACGCTTAGAGTGGAGAGATAAGGATGAAACTTGGTGGGTTGAATAAGCAAATTTCTTGGTGATTGACTTAACCGGACTTCGTCACAAGTGCCATATGAGCTATTAGCTCTTGTTAATAACCTGTATCCATATTGTATGTTCCAATTTGGTACACCAGCCTCTTCAAAACTCCAGGAAGTTTCACTGTAATACCTTTACCTCTAGTGCTATTACGTTGTCCCACTTAAAATGCCCTGAAAGTTTCAACTTATTATCGTAAACAGTTCTTGGGGCATTGCTGATACGTCCTTTTAATAAGCTGTATATACTTAGTGTTTTTTTATTTAATTCAACACAGTCTCGATATTCCCTGAAATTTTTATGTTAATACCTTAGCCTTAGCAGCGGTAGAAGTAGTAATAGTAGAAGCAGTAGTTGCAGCATGCAAATATTGCCTTTTGTTAGTTCAATACCCCCTACTACAAGCCCTTTAAGTTTGAACCTCATCTTCCTAGCTGTTCCTAAGATATTGCGGGTACGCTCTTTTGACAGCCAACATTTACACAGTTCGTTTTGATTCAAATCAGCTTCCTCTTCAAAAATTCCCTGAAATTTCCACCTTCATACCCTTAGCCTTAATTGTAGCAGTAGTCTCAGTAGTCGTTGTAGGAGTATTACTGGTAGTAGTAAAAGGAGTTAGATTAGTTTTAGTACTAACAGAAGTAGCATTAGTACTAATAGCAGCAGTAATATGCACATATTGCCTTTTGGTCCGGTGAAAATCCTCCTCATCAAGCCCTGGAAGTTTCAACTTAATACTATGAGCCGTTGCTATGATATTGCCTGTATGCCCTGTACACGTTACGACATTAGGACTCAGATCAACAACCAATGAATCTTTTTTAGAGCTCAGTTCTTCAGTCGTTCGAATGACGTTATCTTTTGGTTCATCTTTCACGTATAAATCTGAATCATATATTCTATCAAACCTTACGCAATATTCCGAAGGAGATTCTTCTGGTAAAGGTTGTCCTTGCTGCTGCAAAGACACTTTCATTTGTTCACGTGCAGATTCCAAATTATCCTTTATGTCTGATAGTGCTTTTTTAATACTGGTCTCACAGAGGACAACCTTTGTCCTTTCTTTGTTCTGTTCAAGAGGAGAGTCTCGAAAGCTTCGAGATATGTTAACACGTTTTTGAGCCTCCTCAGAAATGACATCTACCAGAGATTGAGCGATACTACGGATATCATCTTTATTTTTAGGTTCAGTGACCTTGATGGCTTGTTTCGATTCGTCGCTAGGAAATTTTCCAAGGACTTCAAAGCAAGGATTTAAAGCAACTATAAAATTTAACCTTGGGCTGGGTTCAGTTTCATTACTCTTAATAGATTGATCAGGGAACTCTTCAGCAACAGATGGTGGAGAATGTTTGATTTCTGTTCTATCTGGATAACCGCTTGAAGGAAGTGCATCAGGAAATCTTTTTTTTTCCAATTTTACTCCTTCAGATACTTCTTTCAAACCTATTTGAAACATATCGGAATATATCTGTTTATCAAGTATTTCTTCTTTGCTTGAATGTTCTTCAATTTGTAATCCTTGAAGATTTCCTGGAACGCTTGACACGATCGTGACAAGTTCAGAGATTACTTTGCAATCTTCATCTCGAGTAATTTCTTCAATTAGTGTACTCTCGCCAGCAGCAAGATTATCTGAAAGAGGGCTGGTAATAACTTCAATAACAGTTGCCGTCGGCGTATAAATCTTCTCTTCCCCGTCCAATGGTAGACTTTCAGGAATAAATTGTTCGTTTTCCCTGTCCACTTCAAACGGACTCTTGCATCTCTGTATTTCTGAAGTTTCGGTATCTATTTTCTCAATCCCTATGAAGCCAATGTTGTCATAAGAGGCTGAGTTATTGACGTCAATATCTTGCTCAAAATCGTCATCACATTTTTCGCTACATATCTCTATACTAGATTTTAAAAGTTCATCAGTATTTATCTGCGGCAAGTTTTTAGTATTCAGTTGATCAACACAGCAAATATTTTTGTCTGATTCTGAGGCAGGTTCGAGAGTAGATGAAGCATTTTCTGTCTCAACTGAGCAATTTTCTGCCGACCAGTTCCTGCAGCTGGAGCGCTCAGGCGAAACCACACGGCTCGCATCCTTGAGCCGATAATCAGGAGCCGCTGTGTTCCACTGGCAAGCCGCTCGCCACCGATTGCGGGATTCCCATACGGCCGGGCAGGCTTCCGCGATCCGTAAGCGACTTCAAAAACGCGATCAGGTCATCGACTTCGCTGTCGCTCAGGGAGAGCGGTCGCAACTCGTTCGCTGCCGCGATCGCCTCCCGCTCCGTGGCATCTTCCAGGATCACCCAGTCCTTTTCAGCCCATTCCGCCACCGTCGGCAACAGCGCTTGGAAGCGGTCATAATTCTTCAGCGCCTTGGCCGGATCGAGATGGTGACGAACCACCGCCTCGAGGGAGCGATACGCCCCGGCATGGCCATAGGGCGCGGTCAGTTCGACATTTCTCAGGCTGGGCGTCTTGAACCGGTAGGCTTCCGCCGCCTTGCCGGTCACCCGCATGCGGCCGATGTCGCGCTGGTGCGTTTCGAACCGCGCCGTGCGTCCAGGTCCAAGTTGCGGCATGGCAATGGCATGGAACCGCTGATCCGTCAGCAGCGGACCGCTGTGGCAGGATGCGCACCCGGCTTTGCCGTAGAACAATTCAAGCCCGCTGGTTGCATGCCCGTCCAGCGCTGCCGTGTCACCGTTCAAAAACCGGTCGAACGGGCTGTCCAGCGTGCGCCACTCCAGCGCTACGAAGGATGCGATCGCGTTGGCGATATCGGTGAATTCGATGTCGTTCGGCGATGAGATGTGATCGAACCGGTCGATGAACGCGTCCGCGTAGGCCGGAATTGCCGAAACCCTTTTGGCAATAACCTGCCAGGCGCCGCCTTCGCCGGCGATGACGCCGCGGCGGACGGTCTTGGCAATGTCGTTTTCATCGTAAT
>JAAAKM020073195.1:95729374-95764990 GCA_010016025.2 Alatinidae sp. Z8VKAUB7J3
GATTGCGCGGCCAACGCCCCATCGAAACCCGCGACCATGTCGGCATCGAGCGGGGTACGAAAGCCTGACGGTTTGCGCTCGTCGCGCTCCAGGCGTCCATCGTGGAAGAAGGAAACAAATCCCTTCGCGCCAACATTGAAAAGCGCCGGCGAGTTGCGTCCGATCCGCTGCTCGGGGCGATTGGCTCCCTCCACTGGCCGTCTATCCGGCCCGAGCCCGATCCCTCCCTCCCCGATCGAGAGGGAGACGCCATCGCCCGTCGCAAAGTCCGGATGATGGCAAGTCGCACAGGATATGTTCTTGTTGCCACTGAGTATCGGGTCATAGAACAACAGTTGTCCAAGCTCCAATTCTCCCATTGACATGTGTTCCAAAATCAATCTTGCAAACATCATCATACTGAAGCACCGTTGAATCGCCTGCGTTTGGTGTATAATGCGCTGCACAGTGGTTTAATGAACAACCAGTAGGAAAAGCAAGTCCTGCCTTAAGTCCATCTTCACCAATCAACAAACGAGAGACTCTTTCCAGTTCTTCAACAATCTGAAACATCGTCATTCCCGGCTTAATATACTTTTGCATGTACTGACGCGTTTGTCGGTGTGATTCGGCTGCCCGTCGAGCTTCGTTATAACTATCGTTTTGTGAACGATCAAGAGTCCTCTTTTCTTCGGCGGTAAACCTATCTTTTGCCAAGCGTTCATCCTTGGACGGAGGATACTCGCATTCTTGGCCCACGGGGAAACTCTCATTTGGAAATAGTTCATGAATTGGAATTGATGGTGGATCAGTTTGAGCTTTAGTAGCAGGCCCAGCCTTCTTTTTACTCTTCTTCTTTTTCTTTTTAGTCTTAATGTCAGTAGTTTCAACTTCATCACCAGATGGTACTTCACCATTTTCTGGCAGATGACCATTTTCCACTGTCAGGCCTTCCTGGAAAAAGAAAAAGGTATCTAGTAATTTGAGACACTGCATGCCATAAATATTAATTAAGCAAATGTTTTTGAACATGTAGCCTGGGAAGCTTTAAGAGATCAGACGTCTTAAGAAACATGGTGCATGAATAGACGAGTTTACTGATTCAAAATTCACCCTATACAAGATGCTAAACACAAAGAATTGTATATTTAGCGGATAATAGCGGTACTACAATCGGCTAATATTGTAGAGGAGGAAACGACAAAGAAAGTTAGGTAACCTTTTATGAGATCTAGTTTGACCTGCAGACCTCTTCCCGAAGTTTGGATGCTTTAGCAATGATTTAAATTTACGTTTTTCTTTAATAAGTTTATATGAAAATTTATTCCTAGCAACTAGCGCAAGTCATTGGTAGTCAGATGCATCAAAAGGAAAGAGGAATTAAATTCGTGCCAGAATGTCTTCATACAACTGATTCTGCTTATTTGACACCGCATGACTTATAAATAAAAGAATACTGAATATAAATACTCCTTTTAAACAAGCAATTGTGTAGTTATTTATGTATGTATATATGCATGATTGTTTTTTTCCTTGAAAGCGATTTTAAATGAATGAAAACAGCTAAAACAAAAAGCATGGAAACTGTCTGATCTAATGGTGAACGAAAATGAAGCGCAAACAAAATCTGCTGCTGGCTTGTTCTAGAACGAAGGGAAGATCAGCAATTAGTTACGTTTATTACTGTGAAAGATCCCAATATGCGCGTCCTTAAGCTGGCCCATGGGGAGATAGACCTTATGCAAAACAATCTTTCCCCGGAAAGTGTTCGTTGGTTGAAGGAGCAGTCTAATATTCGTGTTGAATATGTTGAGGGGAGTACCTTTACTTATATAGGGTTTAATTTGGAAGATGAGTTGTTAAAACAAAAAAATATTCGAAAGGCCATTGCCCATGCTATCGATCGTAAGGCCATAATTGAGTTTGTCATGACCGATTTGGCCAGAAAGGCAGAATCATTGCTACCTCCGACTCATTGGGCTGGTCATCCCAGTCTGGTTGAGCATGGATATGATCCAGATTTAGCCCGTCATTATTTAAAACAAGCTGGTTTTGAAAATAAACCAATTGAAATCTCTTATAAAACCTCTAACAATCCATTTCGGGTCCGACTGGCAACCGTAATACAACATCAACTCCAACAAGCAGGATTAAATGTGTCGATCCAAAGCTATGATTGGGGCACGTTTTATGGTGACATTAAAAGCGGACGCTTTCAGATGTACAGCCTGTCCTGGGTTGGCTTGAACCTGCCTGATATTTTTCGTTATGTACTGCACAGTGATGCCTTACCACCACAAGGTGCCAATCGTGGACGCTATAGAAATCAACAGGTGGATGACTACATTGATTCAGCAGAAGCAGAAAGTGAGCTGGCTAAGCAAGCGGATCACTATATAAAGTTGCAGGAATTCATCCATGAGGATTTACCCTTCATTCCGTTGTGGTATGAGAACAATATCGTGGCCTATGGTGAAGATATCAAAGGTTATACTCTTTCAAGCAATGGACACTATGATAGTCTTGTTTCGATAAAGAGAAAGTACAATGAGTAATGAAACCCATATCGAGATTAATATTGCTAAACAAGAACTTTATCTTAAAGATAGAGGTGAGGTGATTAAGGAATATCCTGTCTCTACCGCAAAAAACGGTGTGGGCGAAATAATGGACAGTGAATGCACGCCTAGGGGGCGTCATATTATTAATGAAAAGATCGGTGCAGGCGCAAAGATAAATTCCGTTTTTGTTGGCAGGGTAGAGACGGGTGAAATTTATACTCCCGCTTTAAGGGAGCAGTCCCCTGATCGTGATTGGATATTAACGCGCATCCTCTGGTTAAGCGGTTGTGAAGAAGGAATTAACCAAGGTGGCAATGTCGATAGCCATGATCGTTATATCACCATATCTAATAGGTCTCTGAATTTGTTGACTATCTCTTTTATTTTGAACCGTTTTTAATATATGTATTTTTTTGTATCGGAATAATTTGTCTTGGAGAGCACAACAAAACTGTTGTCACTTAAGACCATTTATTTAAATATTATCTTTAAATTTGTTATTTTAACTAATGGGTTTCTAAAAATAAATTAAAATTAAAGATGATCCTTTATTAAGCCATTCAAAATATATTTCCCTAGAAATCATGCTAATTTTCGCAATTTCTCTTTAAATGCTGTAGTCCCTTTATCTGTGCTCTTTTTATGTATTCACCCCTAAGTTCCAATAGGCTCTTTGCGGCTTGTAACAGTGATTTTTTTGAATAGATGTCTTATCTAATAGGTCTCTAAGTTTCTTGACTATCTTTTTTATTTTGAACCGTCATTAACAGATAAATTTTTGTATCAGAATAATTTATCTTGGAGGGTAAAAAAATTTATTGCTGCTACTATAGACCATTTATTTAAATATTATCTTGTAACATGTTATTTAATTCATGATCATCTAAACATTAAATAAACTAAAGATGATCCTTTGTTAAGTCATTCAAAAAGATATTTCTCTAGAAACCATGCTAATTTTGCATTTTCTCTTGAAATACTATAGTCCCTTTATCTGTCCTGTTTTATTTATTCACCCCGAAATTCGAATTAGGCTCTTCGGGGCTTGTAATAGATTATTTTTTTTTCGAATATATGTCCAATCTAACAGGTACCTAAATTTGATGACTCTCCCTTTTGTTTTGAACCGTCATTAAGACATTTATTTTTTTTTTGTATCAGAATAATTTGTATTGGATGGCACAAGAAAGTGAAACTATGTTATTATTGAAACACCATTCATTTTAAACGTTTTTCAAATTTTTTTGAGAGGGGGGGGAGGAGGGAGTCAAAACGTACAATAATAGCGAAAAATAAAGAGATGGAGATCTTGGAACATAACCTGCTTCCTTCAAATCAAATAACCTGAAACAATAATTGAACACAGAATATTTAACATATACAGTAAAGCAATGAAAAGATAGAACTATACAAACTGGCCACCAGCACTGCATATTTGGCAAGCATAACTGAACTAAGAGCGTTTGTACATTGCTATAATCAAACCTGTCACTTAATTTAATACCCTAATAATTCAATAATTAAATTTATAGATTTAGTAATCAAATATAATTTAACAATTAATTAATTTGATTAGTTTAATTTATAAATTTTATTCCATAATTAAATTGATGGTTACTGATAATAGCATTACACAACTCCGAAAAGAAAGGGGACAATCAAAATTCATAATCGCTATAAAAGCAATGACCCTAATTAGGTCTGTTATTTTTAAATAAAAAAAAATTAAGTAGAGGTCTTGTTGGGCCTAAGAACCGGTATTACAAAACGCACCTTTTGTCCTTTACTTGCTTAGTTAATTCTCTGAAAACAGATCCATCAACAAGCCTTTAAGTAACCTCAACCGTGGCATATAGGTTCTGTTACTAGAATTACAGTAATTATGAAGGTTTTTTATTTATATATTTCACTTAAAATTTGGAGTAAGTAAGTAAAGACTATTTGAAATAAAAAGCCATAAACATTACGGAAATACAAAAATAGGAGAAGGAATTCCATCGGTTTGAACTTTAAAATGGATAGAGAGGAATTTATTTCAATGATTTAATCTGAAATTCAACTTATATTCGGGATGTCACCAGTCTACTTGCAGAGCAGCCACTTGAATAAAATGAATTCTTTTTTCAGTAAAAAGTGCTGTAAGAGGTAAAACAAAGTTTAAGTTCCAAAAAAGTATGTCTGCGCTTCGCACAGGACGTGCATCAACATCGTAGTCTATAAACACGTTTTTCAATCGTTTAGAAATAATGCGAGGAGTTTGGCAATAGGGCAACCACAGAAAAACAACAGGACAACTTGAAAAGAATCTTGTGAATCAAAAACGTTTCATTCTTTGTACCGGCTTAAGATTTTACACTGAAGAGCCAATTACGCAGGTGGGATTATTTGTGTAACTAAGGATTGCATTCGCTAAGGAATAATGTGACAGAATTACAAAAATATGCCACAGATGTTCACCATTGAAATTAAAGCACACCTTTTACCTAACATAGGAACCTAATGTTCTTTCTGGAGTCACTGATACGAGCTTCCCTACTTCACAGGCGTTTAACCACAAAAGAGTAATCTCTACAGAGTAACATCTAGCCTCAGATTAACCTCTAAGGGCAGCCGCTCAAATCTCCACAACCGTGTTTTGAACCAAGATTCAAAGTACGCTTTAAGTTGGATAAATAATGCTACTCCAAGGTATCACGTACGTTTTACTTGTTCAGATCGGTTCTTAGGTTGAGAATATAGGATACAGTATATCATGTAATTGAAATTATCAAGTTGTCTACTGTGAAGCTGTGGAAATTTGAAGGCCATCCTACTTTTAGTGAAATAAAGCCAGTTCTTTTTATATCTGTTTTTTTTTCCCTAGTGACTTAAGGCTGCAACTACTCCCTTACTAATAGCAGGAAAGTTCAAAAAAGCGGACAAAATGGTGTCGTGAATAACACCTATCTCCTTACGGAAGACGCACAAGGATATTTTTTCCTCTAAATCTTAAATGTAGTTGAAAAATGTAATTGAAAATCCTAAAAGTATGTAGTTGAAACCCTAAAAGTAGTTGAAATATGTCTTTTCAACTATTTTCAAGAAGAAAGAAAGTAAAATATAGTTTTGGTGATTTTTTTCTTATTTAGTGATTTTTCCTCAAGAGGTTAGTGGTTTAATTTTTGACCCAAAGGCAAACCTGAGCTTCAGATAAACACAGCCAACAAGAGAGTAAATCTTTAACCAACGTTATTTAAGATGAATGGCTTAAAAATTATACAGTTTTCTTTTGTTTTGATAAAAATCAAAAACCTTACAGCGGAGCCCGTATAGGGTAACGGGCTCGAGCCCACTCCCAGAATTTTTTCCCAATTTATAAAAAAGTAACAAAAAAAAATGCATATAAACGAATTTTGATAGGTTTTCCTTTGCCTTCCGAACAAAAATAACCCCTAATCAAAAAAAAATCCTGGATACAGCCTTGCTTAAACCATATTCGGCAATCATTTTTGCCAAATTCTACGACATACTTCTAGTTTTGCTGGCCTAGTTAAATTATATTCGCACAGTAAATAAACTTATTATCCTCAGATTACAAACATTCGTTTAAAAATCAATCAAGTGTCATCTTTTGAGTCTAACATGCAAAATATCCGTTATCAATTAAATTTCTGACAACCTGTCTCTGAATTTTGCACCCATAAATTCATGAAAGTGCAAACCAATGACTCAAATAGAAAGATGCTTTAAAATTGGCATATGAAAATAGTTAATTGTCGTAAAGAAAAGTCTATTTAAATTTCAAGAGGGTGGAGATCCTGCTCAGAAATTGTTATACAGTATTGACACACAAGAAGTCGTGGGACTTTGGGAGGGAGCAGGGGTAAGCAACAGGGGCGACAATTCAATATAGAGGGACACGTGGGTCAAAATGTATTTTTTTAAACCTAGGGGTGGCAATTTTTTCCGTAAAAACACCGAAAAAAGGTATTTTTCAATGAAGAAATCAAGAAAAAGGTTCTTTCAATGAACGTACAAAAAAACATTTGCAGAATCTAGGGATCTCCTCCTAAAACAACACACCTAGTAAGCAGCCAGTACTCTTGAATCTAGATTTCGTAAGTTCTCTGGAGGATTCACAGGAACAACCTTAAGTGAGGTCTTTGTATTCGTCATCAATGTCTTTACATTCAGCTTCAAGTGAAATTAGTATACCAAGCGCTGTAAAGCGTCGAGATAAAAAGAAGGAAAGAAATGGAAGAGAAAGTTTTCGGCATAGTTTTCTTAACGCCGCAGACGCTTTGCAATGGTTCAAAGACTCAACAAAGAGCAGCAAAGAGAAGAAAAAACAATCTCCGGCTACTCCACCTGCCAAAATGTTGACGCCACCGATAGTTCCATATTCCAAAACTGATGAAATCGACTTGCCTGAAGGCTATAGACCTCCCTCGATCCTCTTCATTTCAGATACAGACGAAGATGTCCTTGACAGTGTTATAAATAACAAAAACTCCAAATCAGAAGCGGATTTACATTTACATATAGCAACTCTGTCCATAGCCGAATGCATCAAAGAAGAAATCGCAGTGGAATTTTTTTTTGATTATTCAGACAGTTGTGAATATACTAAAAAAGATGTTGGTATTCAGACAGATAGCACAATTAAACAAAGGAATATTCTAAGAAATTTTGACCCTAAAATTAGCGGTCAAGATGGAGTTCCATCATATCGACGGCTTGCTATTAAGCGAAAGCCAAGTACCGAGAAGCAAGGGCTTCGCAACAGAATAAAATATTCACCAATAGCATACGGTAAATCAGCTTCAACTAGCAGCAGTGATGATGATACATCTCCAAAAGACTTAAGCACTAAAATAAGTGGTACCTTCTCGGAAGACTTAATCGCTAAAACTACCCTTGATACGGTCTTGAATGAGCAACATAACCTAATAGTTCCATGCTTATCTGCAAATCACAGGTAGGTTGTTATCCATCCCACTAATCCACATTTCTTGATTTAAAAGGTTCATTATAGAGCTATCGGATTATCAAAGCTGTATCCAGGAGGAGGGTAGGGGATTTGAACTCCTTCCCCCCAATGTTGGTCTGACTTGTAAGAACATGTATATATAAGAATTTCTGATGCGTTTTTGAATATTTTTTTTTTTTTGTGTAGACCCCCTCGAAAAAAATAGCCCACCAAACAAAATCTTGGATACACCCCTACTCTAGATTACATATGGTCAAATTTTTACAAAACCTTCTCTACTTTTGCTACACAACAGTCCTAAAAATTGAGATCGAAGAAGATTTTCATAGGTAAGAAACAATCAAAAGGCTAGCATAGTTAAATCAAACAGTTGGTGGTAACGAATTGCAGTAAGGAGCGACCCGGCTCACCAGTAGCCGAAACTCTAAAAAACGGCTTCGCAAAGCGGTATCGGCAAGGTAAGTATCAGGCAATAAAGGGGGTGAACCAGTACCTCTTTTTTGGTTCCCCCATATCCCTGTGAGGAGTGGGCGCATGTTTATCTATTATCCTCTCGACCTCATTAGGTGGCACTTGTTTCAATAGATTGTCTAAAAAATCTGCGTCGAGGCCAAGCTCCCTCAAAAAACTATATACATCAAAATTAGTGGAAAGTGTACTTTCAACCAATGTGCTCATCCCCAAACTATAATGGCCCTCGCATTCACTATTCTTAGGGGATGTACATGAATTGTCACGGAACTAGAGTGGCGGCGACAGGATAGCCGTCTCGATGTACGCCCCTGGTGTAGGTGCAAAAACTGGTATAACATCCTAGAAAATAAAAAGAGCTTATCATCTCAGTGAATCACTCTTCATTTCATCCTGTAAAAGAGTTTATATTAGGCTGAAAAGAGAATACATTAAACTGAAGAGTGACCCTTCGGATGTATTGAGACCATACTACCACCTAAAGGTGTAATGATAAGAAATGGCCCTCTCAAAGGGGTCCCTTCGGATGTATTGAGACTTCACTACCAGTTAAAAATTTATTGGCCGTGCATTGGCATCCAAAGTGAGACTTCGGGTTCAACGAGCCCCTCCCCCACACTACCAACTATAAATTTAATGAACAGAAAATACCAATTAATTTGCACCTCTTTACGTTTCAGCTCTCCTAATGTTTTAAAGAGACTTAAAAACTTACTGAGGGGGTATTTATATACACTGCGGCATCTTTCTTCTTCCCCAGAGATATTGGTTAGCAGATTTTTTAATCCATGGTGGGAGATAATCGTTGGTGGTCTGGAAACAGAATACAAATTGTTATTCCCTTTGAAGTATTTATAATTCTAAGCTGTGAAAAGAATATTAATCTAAGGCTCCTCAACCCAATTCAGAACTAATATGCTGAAAAGGAATATCAATCATGGGACCCTCAAATCCCCTCTTCAAAAAAATTTTAATACTAAGATGCATTATTTTTAGAAGCATGAAGATCTTAGTTAATTGCAGAATAAAAAGTTTTATTTTTAGCTATTTCCCTGGGATCTCCCCTCAAAAATATAGTGAGGGCCACCTGATATTTTCCCTTATTATTAAATTGAAAATAAAAAACCCATTATTAATCTTGGGATTGGGATCCTCAAATCCCATTCTTAGAACGCAAAATTTTCAACTGTAGAATGCAGGATCTTAAAAAACACCTTATTTTGAAAACACACTTCCCAAAAGGTCACCTAAGATTGAAATAATGTGTTGTGAAAACTTTTGTGAGGTCAAGAAGCTTTTAACTCCGGCTTTTACTTATTTTTTTGAATAGCATTTTGACTGTTGAGTTATATTTTTATTGGTTTCTTTATTTTATTTTGTCTCCCAATTCGCTGAGAACGGTTGTTCGTCATATAGGCGATATATTCGACAAGGCTTTATTTTAATCACTGTCTTCGGGAAACTCGCCATAACTTCAAACCTTTCACATTACCAAAAAGACAGTGTTGTCTTCACCATTGATTTAGCTTCACCGTTGCTTCACTCTCCCAATTCACTGAGAACGATTGTTCGTCATATAGGCGGTATGTTCGACAAGGCTTTATTTTAATCACTGTCTTCGGGAAACTGGTCATAACTTCAAACCTTTCACATTACCAAAAAGACAGCGTTGTTTTCACCGTTGCTTAAGAAGGAGACTCATTTCCTTTTTCAATTTGAATGTACCAATCATGTGTCGCAAAAAAGAACCTGCAGAATTTTCTATTGCTTTCTTATCTGTTTGATTATAGGAAATGATGGTTAGTGCGTTTTAGAATGGACATAGTCAAATCTTTTTTTTTGAAACATCTGTATTTGATAGAAATGAAGTTATTATAAACTTTAATACCTCAATCCTTATTTTTAAGGAGTGTCCTTGTTAATATAATCCACTAAACTTGAGTTTCAGTCCAGTAATTTGACGCTAAAATTTGGAAAATCAAATATTGGACTTAGTCAGATTGACTTCTGAAAACACTAGCTATAACTTATATTAGAAAAGTCATATTAACAATCATGACAATAGTTGAACCGTTGTATCCGCGTAAACTAATGTTTGTAAGAAAATGCAATAAATGTGTCGTTCTTTTCGGTGTCATCTCGAAGATATGGTACTTTAGAACTTATCTCCCATCACTCAGACAATCGTCCATTTTTAAACTGCACATTATTTATACACGATATAAAAGTTCGGCACGTACCTGGGTTTGTCTTGGAAGATGACAATTTGAAAAAGGTAAATTTCTTGACAAATGGAAGGGCTGGGTCTAAAGTCACACCCCTCAGTGACAATGTGCTTAAAAACTCATTTTATTTTCATAGAAAATTCACTGATGCTTGTTGGTAATCTTCTGTTTGTTTATGGTATTTCAGACTATTCTGAATTAAAGCTTATTTGTTATAGTGATTAAAAACTCGGAAATCTAGAAATGATCATTTGTGAGTTTTCAACTTTTTGAGAAAAACAGACACTTTTTGTTAAGGATAGTTTTCCTTGTTTTAATTTACTAAAAAAATACTTTATTTCGCATATTAATCATCAAAAAGCAATTCTTTTTTTAACATAAATATATATTCCATATCACAATCAATACAAACTGTTGAACCTTTATTTTACTGCCCAGAATCATCTCCTTTTTTCTATTTACCATTTGCCCTATGTTGCCATTTAAAGGGTTCTATCTTAAATTTTGTGTCTATAATCCATATTTATTAGCAGTCAAACTCATAAAATTGCTCTTTCGCTATTTACATTTCTCAAGACAAGCGTTCTTGCAATACCACAATTAGTCCGCTCTTCAGTTTTAAACAACATTCAGGTTACGTAATAGATGTTGTAACACGAATATTATACATAAAATCTAGGTATGCACTATTTGCTATTTAGCTGATATAAAAATTGATTTATGGTTGGTGTTCTGAAACTTTCAGAAACACTTTTTTGCTCATGTATAGATTATTCATGCAATGCTGAAAACTTTAGCTTATTTCAAGCAGAATTTAGCCATTCTAAAAATGAAAAGAAAGAAAAAGTGAATTTTCTGGCAGGGCGTTTGGGTCAATCTTACAAATAAAAAATCTTCCATCACACAGTTAAGTATGATCTACATCTAATCTTTGTCAGAGCCTTTTACTCTCGATTTTTAAGAGACATTTCTTTTTTTTTTAACTAAGTTTGGCAAATAAAAAGATTACTGTTTACCAGAAAGAGCATCTATAGGTGGTGCAGGAGCTTGTGGCTTTGATGCAGCCTGTGATGCACCAGGGGTCCACTGAACTGGATCACCAACTCTTCCGCCAACCTCTGATCCTCGCTTCAAAATCTCCAAATCCTCCAAGATCACAAGTCGTGTTTCTTCCTCTCCATAATTGTTTACTGGGTTTACTATTGAATAATTAACACGCACAATAGAGTAATCCTCAAGCTGTCGGCTTGTTAGTAGGCCATTCAGCTGGGTAGCTAACTGGACGTTGGCATTTGATAGCCAAGGGATGGAATATGTACCATCACTTATGAAAGCTCGATACCTGAAATATTCCCATGTTAAGTAAAAAAGAAAGAAATTAGAAAAGTTTAGTTGACAATAAGTACAAAGAGTTGTTTGTCTTCTTTTTGTTATTTGTGGTGTGGTGGAGGGATAATAAATGATTTACCTAGCAGAGAAGTTGGAAATGACAAAAATGCTGTTCAAACCATATCTTTGTAGTCTTTCTTTATGACAGATTCTCCGGAAATCATTGAAGAAGCCTCAACGTCGGAAATTGATTTGTATCTCTGTGGCCATTCCCATGGTGGACAGATTTGCCTGCCCGGTGGAACTCCCATCATCGTCAACAGCCGATGCGCAAGAAAATTTTCCAGCGGTCCATGGAAGCATCACCACATGCAGGGCTATACCTCTCGAGGCGTCGGTACCTCCATGCACCCAGTGCGTTTATCCTGTCGACCGGAAATCGTGATACACAATTTAGTTAACCGCTGAACCCCCCGAACCTGATCCCGATCCTACCCATAAAGGAGAACTCTACATACGCTATGAAGTTTGAAAAATACCCCATTTCAGAAACCATCAAACACAACCTGGCCAAACTTGGCTTGGTAAGAACTACGGACATCCAATTTAAAGCGATCCCTTCGATCATGGCTGGGGAGGACGTCCTGGCCATCGCCCAAACTGGAACAGGAAAAACGGCAGCGTTCACCATTCCGATCATTCATCAAATTGATCAGATGAAAAGAAGCAAGCGCTCACAGGGTATTCAATGTCTTGTCATGGTGCCGACACACGAACTGGCCATGCAGATAGGAGAAGTGTTTTCCAAGTTGTCGAAGCAGACCAAGGTCAAAACGTTTGCGCTGTATGGCGGCGTTGATCAAAACCCACAGATCAAAAAGCTTCAGGACGGCATCGATGTCCTTATCGCCACACCGGGCAGACTCTTTGATCTCATCCACCAACAATACATTCACCTCAAACGGGTTGAAACTCTTGTCCTGGACGAAGCCGATCATATGCTTGACCTTGGGTTTATTGAAGACATTCACGCCATAAAAAGAATGCTCACACAAAAGCATCAAACCCTATTCTTCTCAGCAACCATCAACAAAGACATCAAAAAACTCGCTTATTCTCAAGTCAGGCATTCGGCCATCCGAATTCAAATCTCACCGGAAAATCGTGTTTCAAAAAATGTCTCGCACTATGTCATGTTTGTTGAAATGGATGACAAACGATTCTTTCTTGAGCAGTTTCTGAAAGACAACCCTGAAAGTCGTGTGATCGTATTTGTCAGAACGCGAGTACGCGCCGAACGGGTAGCCAAAGCGATGAAACGTGTGGAGATAGAGACCATGACGATTCATGGGGAAAAGGATCAACATGACCGTGCTGAGGTGATGAACAAGTTCAAAACCGGAACGAGCAATAGTTTAATTGCTACAGATGTCAGCGCACGCGGCATCGACATTCCAGACATCCACTATGTGGTAAGGCAAACTTATTCCCGAGAATCTCGCTCATGACAATCAATCACGACCGAGAGATGGCCCCAGTCATCTGGCCACAGGGAATATATGTCGTATCCATAGCCCACCGCTGAATACTCTGTGGGGTTCGACTTCGCAACCGCTGGGCTCGAGGACAAGGGGTACGGGTTCGTTGATGTACGAGCCAGTGCTTGATCCGTAAGACGTGATACACCGCTTTGTGATTGACCACGAGTCCCTCTCGATACCGCAACAATGCCCACAGTGGCGATAGCCATAAGTGGGATGCGCCTGAATGAGTGCATGCAGTTTCGTAACTAAGTCAGCAGATAGCTTAGGTCTTGCGGCGCTCCTTGGCTTGGTCCGATGAAGTGTTGACCGTGCGACGTGTAACATGCAACAGAGCTTGCGTCCTGAGATGTCTGGGAGTGTGGCTCTCACACGTCGGACATCTCTCGCCTCAAAGAGTAGGGCTTCAAGGCATCCTGCAACCAACCACCAGGTCCCAAAATTTCTGTTTGAGTTTCTTAATCTGTTCCTCCTTGAGCGCGTCTTTGTCCTTGGGGCGATGTCGTAAGCCATGTTCCGCGTCCCGGAGAAAATGCTCCTGCCAACCTTCGACTTCTCCCACGGTTAGCCCGTGCTGTCAGGTGGCTTTTGCTATGGACGATTCCTCTCTCAGGACGCGAAGGACGCGAGCAGCTCGTCGTTTCGCGGTCCAGCGTTCAATTGGTTCGTCCTGTCCCATTGATTCCCTCCTTTAAGGTGTGGGTTATGTCTTAAGGGTGGTCTCATTTTCAAGAGAATCAGTACAAAAACTCGTTAAGTAGGTCCTGTGAATTCGCTCGCAGCCTCTATTTGTTTCTCGCGTTATCTATGACAGCCTCAATGATTCTATTAAACTAATTACACGGCTAAGCTGAATCACGGGCTTACTCTCTTTCTTGCTAACTAAGAAAAATTTTCGTAAATTCATGGCGTGATTTCAATTATCAAGCGGGGACAGGTTTCATGTCTGAATTTCCGATCTAGATTATGATGCTTGTTTTTTTTAGTAATAATGACAGTCTAAATCATTTTTTGTTGATTGCTTTGAATACCCCCATCCTTTTCATCTGGGTGTCAATCCGGTTTTTTATCGAAAAAATTTCGTGGTAAGGAGCCAGAAATGAATGAAATTTCACTGATTCATTTTCCAGAAAAGTTCTATCCATTAGTTGTAGTTACAGGAGATCGCAGAGAGGAACGACCTAAAACCAAGGGAGACCACGAGAATAACATTACTGCGGTTAAGGTAGGAGATGAGGTTAGTAGCTGGTTTCTTATCAAATCAGTAGTTAAGTAGGGTTTGGTCCTATTCTATCCCCAGTTATATGGATCATTTTGGTTGACTCTGTCCTAAGTAGTGCATCAAAGCCAATTGGAGAGCGGAGATTCAATAGAGGAAGTAAAATTTTCCCAGATTTAGGTTATGTTGATGATTCAAGCATCCTAAAAGAAAAAATTTGGCAAAATAAATGATTTTTCAGAAGTTTTGCAAGTTCAGTGTGCAAGAATAAGTTTCAAAATTAATGTTAAGAAGAGTAAGTCGCTAAGACTAGGAATAAGTGAAGGCAAAGAGGTAATGATGGGTAACACGAAGATCGATCAAGTGGACAGCTTCATTAATCTATTTAGTATTATTAGTAAAAACGGTGGTTGCAGTGAAGATGTTAAAAGTTAAATAGCGAAAGCTCAGGGTATTTTTTCGCAGTTGAAAAAAGTTTGGATGAATGGGAAGATAAGTCTGCAAACCAAGAATGGAATGTTAAAAGTTAAAGTGATGACAGTGGTCAGGTTTTATTCTGAAGCGTGGACGCTCCAGAAAAACCGGAGGAGAATTTGTTTGATGTTTTCCAGAAAAACTTCCAACGGATCGTTTTGGGCAGCAGACTGAAATCCTGATCCCAGCTAGTAAGATGTAAAAAAAATGGGGGGTTATTCCGCTTTCTAGTTCTATAATGAGAAAAAAAGTTGAGATGGCTAGGACACGTTTTGTGAATGAAACATGACAGATTGCCCAAGATCGTCCTTGGCGGGCAGCCGTCTAGGGCTAAACAAAAAGAATATCACCCACGAATTGGGTGGGATGATGTCGTAAGGGAAAACAAGGCAAATGGGAACTTATTGGTAGTGTGTAAAGAGGAAGGCTTTGAATGGATCGAGAAAAAGTAGGAGGAGTTTGCGCAGCTTTTTTGGCCTCCGGCGGCTAGGTGCTGCAGTGACCTGTTAGTTGTTGTAGTATTAGTAGATAATATACTTTTCGAAAACTTGTGTTATTATTAATGCAATATTTCTCCTGCAATGCTGCAAAGAATTTTTAAATTCTCACCTGAAAGTATACTATCTGATTTTTGGACTTTAAATATTTTAGGAAAACTGGTCATTAGAAATGAATGGGTGCTTGTAACAGCATGCGTATTAAAAAAAATCGTCTGAATAAGGATTCAAATCTAGGTTACCACGGCAACAATGAGTTGTCCTTACAGCTACCCTGGTGCAGATTTTTGTCCTGAAATTTAGACACAGTTTTTGCTGCAGTGATGTTGGTCAAATTTGTTGGAGTATCGGCCAAGATTAGTAAATATGCTCACTACAGGCAGGTCAGGATTTACCAAAAGGCCCGGGACTAAGGGTGCACAATGCCAGGGGGTGCAATAACTTATCAGTGAGTGATTTTTTTTCTTAACAGAAACTGAACTGATGTGATTTTTCAAATTTGTTGGAGTATTGGCCAAAATTAGTAAATATGCTCACTACAGGCAGGTCAGGATTTACCAAAAGGCCCGGGACTAAGGGTGCACAGTGCCAGGGGGTGCAATAACTTATCACTGAGTTATTTTGTTCTTAACAGAAACTGAACTGATGTGATTTATCGTCAAAGTGCTAGATGCACTCCACTGCCTCGCTGTCTATTCACAGAAAAGTGATTTTAAAACAACACAGGAATTTCATGACCACTTATAAACTGTCAGCTTTTATATCAATAATGACAGCTGAGAGATCACATCTCTCTTTCATTACTTTAGGCTCATCAGTTGCGTTCTGTTTAGTGCTTCCACTATCCCCGAATTTCCGGGGACTTCCCCGAAAATATCGCCAAAAAGGAGCGGCAAAAACGCTTGGGCCTAGGAGCGTCAAAGCTTTAAATCCGGCCCTGACCATAGGTCGCGCGTTCAAACTATGTTCTAAGATTTTCTGTTACTAAGGGCTAGAGTTGGTTCCTCTAAGTTGCGGTGGATGCCGCAACCATGGAAAGACTTTTTTGACTTTTTGCCAGATGTGAATACATAATTGTTTTTTGTTCTTTTTTTGTAGATGGAGGTCCGTTCGATTGTACAGCCTGTGGAAGCAAGTCGTTCTTAGACGACAATGGAATGTGTATGCCCTGTAATCCTGGAACGTACTTTGACAAGAGAAAAAATCAGTGCGTGCAGTGTCATGCCAGTTGTCCAATTTGCAGTGGTCCTAGCAGGTCAAATTGTCGGCCCCAGTAAGTGTATCTTTTTTGTATTGAACGTTTTTCGATATTTCTTTACTAAGAAAGATAACTACTTATGAACAGTTAGTTAATTCATAATTTTTTCTTTTTAATTTCTAAAATACTTCTTTGCCAAGAAAAAAAAACTTTACTGAAAAAAAAAATGTATTGTTCAAAATCTGGGGTTGGGATTTTTTGGGATTTTTTTTTTTTTTTAATGAAATACCAAAAAAAAGTATTTTCAATGGAAATACCAAGAAATTATTTTTTGTATATTAGGAAGAAATTCTTGTCTGCGCTGCAAAAAGGATTTGGATTCTGTGATGTTGTACTGGGGTGGGACAGCAACGATCAACTCTACGACAATGTCTCTTATACGGGTTGGCATAGTGCCTATCCGGATGCTCAGGTAGAAATCATTCCTGACAGTTGCCGCATTTTGCCATTTGAAAACGATACCCTGTTTTTCCTGGCTCAGTTTAAAGGTGAGGCCGAACAACTTTGTCCAAGAGGCGTATTGCGAAATACGCTGCAAAAAGCAGAGAATATGGGATTTGCCGTCAATGCCGCCGTGGAATATGAGTTTTTCCTGTTTGAAGAAACCGCCCGCTCGGTAAGAGAAAAACAATACCGAGATTTAACCAATATTACCCCTGGTTTTTTTGGTTACTCGGTGCTTCGCAGCTGCGTAGAGTCAGATTTTTATCACGAACTGCTCGATACCTGCGAGAAAATGCAAATGCCATTAGAAGGACTGCACACAGAAACAGGTCCAGGCGTATTAGAGGCGGCCATAGCGGTAGATCAAGCCCTTGCTGCCGCAGATAAAGCCGCACTATTTAAAACCTTTACTAAGGTGCTGGCGCAAAAACGCGATTGGATAGCAACATTTATGGCGAAATGGTCTGATGAATATCCCGGCCAAAGTGGTCATATTCATCTGTCTCTAAATAATCTCGACGGTAGTTCCGCATTCTTTGACCCAGAAAAGGCCAATGGCATGTCCGATACGATGCGCTATTTTGTCGGTGGACAACGCATCTTAATGCCTGAACTACTGTCAATGGTAGCCAGCACAGTCAATTCCTACTCTAGATTAATACCCGGTTTTTGGGCACCTACAGCTTCTGCATGGGGTATTGAAAACCGTACCACAGCGCTAAGGGTCATTCC
Organism: Alatinidae sp. Z8VKAUB7J3; assembly: GCA_010016025.2. Taxonomy (NCBI): domain Eukaryota; kingdom Metazoa; phylum Cnidaria; class Cubozoa; order Carybdeida; family Alatinidae; species Alatinidae sp. Z8VKAUB7J3. The sequence goes on from JAAAKM020073195.1 coordinate 95,747,074, forward strand.
CGGTGACGCTAAGTCTCAGCGGGTTGAATATCGTATCGCCGCGGCAGATATTAATCCATATATTGCGATGTCGGCAGCTCTGGCATCAGGTTTATGGGGCATAGAAAACAAAGTCGACCCAGGTGAAGCCATTGCAGGCAATGCCTATGAAATGGAATTCGAACAGCAGTGGCAGCTGCCAAGAACCTTGATGGAAGCAGCAAGCAAACTGCGCAAGTCAGAAGCCGCAGAAGAACTGTTTGGAGCTGATTTCGTGAACCATTACGCAGCCACCCGCGAATGGGAAGAAAGAGAATTTCGCAGAGCCATCACCGATTGGGAAATGCAGCGCTACTTTGAAATTATTTAAGAGTGTGTAATCCATGACTACAACTTTAATATTACTCCTTACGTGCAGTTAAAAAACTATTTTTTTTATTTATCTTGAGAAGGCATGGGGGTTATCAGCCCAACTCATGTTAAATTTTGCTGGTTTGGGTTTGACTCCTGCAGAGTCACTGTAAATATCTTGCAGGAATTTAGATTACTTTGAGTTTTATATTTATTTATGTCGGTACTGTTTTGTATATCTTATATTTAACATGTTGCGACACTACACCCTATAGCGCTTTTGCCTAGAGTCAATCAAAAGGAATCCATTCATAATATCTGTCTTCTTCTCATTACTCAGTAGACAAAGGCCTCCTTCTTTTAGATTCAACTACCAATAGACTAGAACGCTACCTATAGATTAAGACGCAACCCAGAGTTATTAGCAAGCCCTACCGGGGTAAAAATAGAAGTCACTGGTCTTGCCCCTGCCAGGTCACTTCACTACATCTAGGGGATAAAACCTGATTACTTTTGGCATAGAAAATTGAGAGCTTCAGGTAGCAAAAACAATAGTTCAATGAAGAGTTAAAACAGAGTATTTGTTATTTATTGACTTGTTAGCTGTTTAGGAGTTAGCCAAGAGGTATTGCTGATTCTGAAACCTGAAAGCTTAATCTGTAGTCTTTCAGTAATTTCTATTCCTTATAATTTCCACTTAACGTTTTCTGTTCACTTCCAATAAACCTCACAAGTTTTTGAGCTGAATTTTCCACTAGAATCTTCGTGAGATTGATTTTTGATTAAGTTTGACAAAAGGACTTAAAAAACAATTTACAAAAATCTGCTGGAAAATTTCAAAATAAGAGTCAATCAGATCTTAACCTTCGACATAGGCATCAATATAATCCAGACTCCTTTTAGCAATTTATAGTGCTTCTATCAGGTGCTTACTGAGTATATGAAACACACCTCCTGATAAGGAAGCAGATCCACTTCATTAGTTAATTTAGAAAAGAATTTGGTTGAATCACCAGTGATTCAATCACAACTCAATCACAAAGTCAAACTGTTGGCTTTAGAAGAAGTCTTTAACATCTAAATGGAAAATCAGTCTTTCTTGAGCATTTTGAAGCCTGTTTTGAAATTAGGACATATGATTTGTTCTCATTTGGACATTTGTTATTGTTAAATCTCCTAAGAGTTTTATTAAGAGTAAAACGTATTTAAAAGGGTGTGTTTGTGAATATGCTTAAAAACGCAATTTTTTAAGCATACATTTTGGTTCTCAGAACTATCTATAAATATCTATAAAATAGATAGTTGAAACTCAGTATATAGGTATGATAGTTTTTTTTGTTTGCTTTTTATTTAATTCATCTGCAATGACGAGGAAAAACATAAAAAGAACCAGTGACTTTAGCCCCATAAGACTAAAAATTTAGAGCAATAAAAAAAAAAAAAAATGACTAATATTTTGAACCATTGTAAAGATGTCTGCAGCAACATGGCTGATGGTTTTCGCGGAAAAGGGCTTTTGCAAAACCTGTTCAACACCCTGAGCATTGACCTTGTCCCGCGTGAGCCCGGTGATGTAATAAATCTCTCTTTTCACTTGCCGCTTTTCGAGCCATTCCACCAATTCGTAACCGGATTCACCAGGCATCATAATGTCGCAAAAAATGAGGTCAGGAGCGCCTTCCTGTTCGATGAGGGCCTTGGCTTCCTCGGCATTTTGGGCTCGGAAATATTGAGCACCCAGACTGGAAACAATCAGCGCAATCATGTCCAGGATCTGCACCTCGTCGTCAACGGCCATAACTTTGATTCCGCAACAGACTTTTTTATGGGGCAGAACCATTTGATTGGCTTTGCCGAATAGCGGAAGTTTTTCCGCCACCAAGGCCGCTTCAATGAGCTTTTTGAGTTTCTTGTTTTGCTCGCGCAAGCCGATAAGTTTGTCATAGCCGGGCACACCGGGTGGTACATCGAAATGGCCGTCATGGGCATCTACATAAAAAACAGGTCGCCCTTCTTCCAATAAAAAAACCAGTTTCATATGAGGGTACTGAAAGTTGCCGAGACGCAGGAAAAAATGTTGGTCTTCTACCTCAAACCCAGACCATTGCAACAATTCATCCTTGCTCCCCAATTCGCCCATTTCACCGATTTTGTTCTGAACCTTTCCTGGAACCCCTTTGGGGTAGGCGTGTTTTAAATAGGCTTGGGTTGCAATTTGAACCTGTTGAAGAAAATTCATTCTTTTTTTACCAACGGCAGATAAAACTTGAAACTAGTGCCCTGATCGGGGCCATCGCTTTGAGCGCGAATTTTCCCGCCCAACTGCGTGATGATGCCCTTGCAAAGGGAAAGTCCAACCCCGATCCCTCGTGTGAGGAACTCGAAATGACCAGTTTTGTGATGGTTGGCGTCACCAGCCTGATAAAACTGATCAAAGACCCGCTTTGTATCTTCTTTCCTGAGTCCCACGCCCGTATCCTCGATTTGAAAATAGGCTTTATTACGGTTACACCAACTAGATACGGTAATCTTGCCGTGATCGGGCGTGAAGCAGATCGCATTTTTTAATAAATTTGACATGAATGTAAACTTGTTGGCTTAAGGACACATAAAAAAAGCCAAACAGTCACAACAATCACAGAAACAAACAGAAACTACAATAAATTCACATGCAATCAAGGGGCAATGAAGATACAAAGGAGAAAGCGAAATTAAAGCGAAAGAAGAATTACACATAGATTCAAGAAGCGTTCACAATAGAGTATATAAAAATTAATATTTATATTCGTGAGTTAGTGACGTAGAAAGGAGGCACATTGCGGTGGCTGAACTAATAAGGATTGTTGTAAGCCTTATACCCGTGTTTCTAATTGCACATTTATTTCTAAAAATATTCTTTTTTTAACTTCTAATTTTGTATTATTGTTTTGTGTATTTTTTATTTTTTGTAATCCTCTATAACAACATCTTTAATATTCTGTAAAGGGTGTAGAAATTAATTACCATTAATTATTGCCATTTCTCACATATGGCCGATAAAATTTTCAACAGGCTGAAAAGCTGAAAAAGTTGTAAAAAAGTTGAAAAGTTGAAAAGTGAAAAGTGAAACTTCTAACGTTGTATTATTGTTTGTGTATTTTTTATTTTGTGTAATCCTCTATAAAAACATCTTTAATATTCTGTAAAGGGGGTAAAAATTAATTACCATAAATTATTGCCATTTCTCATATATGGCCAATAAAATTTTCAACAGGCTGAAAAGTTGAAAAAGTTGTAAAAAAGTTGAAAAAGTTGAAAAGTTGAAAAGTGAAAAGTTCTTTTGTGGCAAAAAAGTACATTACATAATCTGTGGACTAAAGATGGAATTTTTATCCCAAAATTATTAAGATAGACCAATCAACCATATGGGTCATACGCTGGAATTCAAAAAAGCGCTTAAAAGTACATTAATTGGTTCTTTTACATGATGGAGTATAATATATTAGGAATCAATGTCTAATTAAATAAATGAATTAGACCTATACTGCTGGATTTCCCAGTCCAATTTACTTACTAAATATAATTGCCTAATCACCACTTTTCAATTATGGTAAATTTGCAGCAGTTTAAATTACTGACCTACAAATAAGGTGAACAACAGCCCAATGCCTTTTTCATGCTCTTTCCAAATATAATAATTGCTTTGCTTAGAAATTCAATATTAAGCCCATTACAGACCCTCAAAGATGATACTTTTTTTTTCTTATTTTTGGCTCTCTAGGCTAAAAAGATAAAAAAACAAAACAAAAAACAATTCTTACTTCATTATATGCAGAATAATTGTAGCTAATGCATTTCAACTGTCCAGGTGCCTAAACTCAACCGCCTTCTCTATTTGGTCATCTCTACATCTAATATAAAGAGAAGATCCAAGGTCTCCAGTGTCAGTTTGCAAGTTTCAAGAAGGCTTATGTCGTCAACAGAATCGAGATCTTCAAGTCTGGCCGGCTCACCAATATTAATCCTATATCGCTCATATTTGCTTAGGATATAGTCAACAACAAGGATGAACAGTTGGGCAGATGGGACACATCCCTGCTTTACTCCTGCCATTATTTTAAACATTTGGTATTCCCGTGTCTAGTTCGTGCACAACATTCTGTATCTTTGTAGAAAGCGATAATAAGTTTAATGGTTTTCCCGGTATGCCGTCGTGTGAGAGTATTTTCAAGAGTGATCCTCGATCTACAGAGTCAAAAGCTCTCTCAAAGTCAATGAACACAAGGTACAATTTCCATCTCACTTCATTGGTTTCTTCCAGCAGCATTTTGAGGACAAATATGAGGTCAATGAAGGAGCGGTTTGTACGGAAGCCGTGTTGCTGCTCGCGTAGGTGTATGTCAAGATGTGGTTTTAATCTGTTGAGGATTATGAGAGCAAACAACTTTCCTTTACAAAATCTCTTTTTGTAAAGTTTTACCAGTGTGCTCTTAGTTAAACCTTTAGGTACCTTTTCCGACTCCCACATTGTCTTGAAGAATTTGATCCACAAGGTCATGCAAGGAATTACAGTCGTCTTAAGCATTACTACTGTGATTCTGTCTTCGCCTGGGGATTGTTCATTTTTCAATTATTTTGCCGCCATGCAAATTCTGTGGTATCCGGACGGTCTATGTTGATTGGAAGGTTTATTAGTGGTATATCAGGAATCATGAGTGGCTCTGGAGGGGAGAACGGTTTAGAAACGTCTGAAAATGGTCTGCTCAGACTGTGCTCAAATCTTCTGGATATGTTGCAAGACGTCCATTCGGTCTCATACAGGACCTTCCTTGCTCTGACATTTCCCGACATTTCATTGGTTAAACGGTACACAGTCTTCGAGCTCCCTCTTCTTGCAACTTCTTCAGCTAGCTCCGCGTTCATCTCAAGGCAGTTACGTTTGTCCTTCATAGCACTCTTTTTCACCATCTTGTCATGAAATTGGTATGTTAGGTTGCTGAACAATTCTCGGCACTAGGAAGGAGAAGGAGTTTCGCCTGCTTGTGTTTTTTTTTTCAATATAGTCCTACGTTTCATCCTACAGCCATTGGTCTTTTGTTCTTTTCTTGAAACCAAGGACTAGTTTAGCTGTAACTCTTAAAATTAATTTAGATTGACTCTACTAAATAGCACTCTAGTTTTATAGAGTTGAGTGGAAGTACTAAGTTCCTAGAAATACAGAAGCTATAATGATACCTTTCAAGCTCTGTAAAGCCATTTTTATCTTAATACATTTGAGAGTCAAGACTAAGCTCATTCAGTAATAAAGATCATTAGGAACATAACAACAATTTCTTGTGATATTTTAAAACAAAGATGGTTCTAAAAATCAAATCACAATAGCTTTGTTTTTCCAAAAAATTAGTGAACTAGAAAAGTAAAACCTGCATAATCAGAATGAAGTTGAAACTAGAGTCCAGGAACATGATTTTTTTCATCCTTCTGTTTATTTATGGAATTGAGGCCATGATAGTTTAAAAACAGAACATTTCAATTTTAATTTCTAACAAACTTCTGGTTGCCAAAATATTGAACAGCAAAAAGCCAATTTTTTTTTTTTAATACTTGTAAGACTCAATATTCTGTGACATTCAATTAATTCAATAATAAAAAAAAACACAACAAGCAAAATAATTAGCAACTGTTTTTCAAATAATGCAACATAAACTGCTACTTTTCAGGCAACCCTCATACCATAAGTAAAATTAAAGGAATAAAAAAAAAAAGATATCAAAGCTAACAAGTTGTGTAGTCTCTATTATCTACTTAAATGGAATACTATTTCCCAAAAATAATGCAATAAATTGCTTCACTTTTTTTAATCTAACAAAGATTGACAATTTATTTAAACACTTAAGACTAGGCCAAGTTGCCTTTATTTATTCTACTATTCAAATTGAAAATGTTGTTTCACAGATTTAACTAATACTATCATGGAATAAATTTACCTCTTTTAGAACTGTTTGGTTGGACTTCCAGGCAATGTCCAGATGTTAAACATTAACCAAAATAAACCTCTGTTTCCAAATATAAAAAAGTGGTTTAAAATAGAGAGGGGGGGGGGTTTATTTCAAAAAGATTAAAAAGCGGATATTTCATAGAAATTACCAAAATAGGCATTTTTTAGTTTTAATCTATTTTAAATATATTTAAAATTTTATTTATCCTTAATTTTTGCAAGCATGTTTAATTCTTTTTTTAGGGTCTAGGTGTCCCACCCCTTGAAAATTACAACCAGGATAGTTTTTATGTCCATTAGAAGGGAAATTCACATATAATCCCTCTTAATTTCTGGGGATATTTATAGTCTACACTGTTCTAATGAAACTAAAAAGTAATATTAAACTCCTGTGATAAACCTTCAAGAGTTGAAAATGTTTTTTTTTTACAAAAACTGTTGAACCATTGGTATCTTTACCCTAGTACTATAAAGTACCTGTGTGGTGTTTTTAAAGTACTAAATAGTACCTTTATGGTGCCAAACGGCTTCTTTTTTTCAGTTTTTACTGTCATTTTCACTTGATTTGAGAAAATTGGCTCCAACTTTGCCCCCACCCCAGGATTTTGATGAAATTATGCCCTTGGAGGGGATGCCATTTTAGCCTACAAGTTATTGAGGGCTAATACTCTTCTAGCATTATTCCCTACTGTTGGTACCAACTCAAGAACTAGAGGTTATCACCTGAAACTTGTCGAGCATTCTATAATATCCAAAGCCCGCCTTCAAATCCTTTCATCAAGCATCGTCAACAGTTGGGACAAACTATTGAATGAAACAGTTACTATTGAATCGGTTGATGTTTTCAAACAAAGGCTGGAGGCCTGGTCCTCCAGAGAGTGCATACACAACTCAATGGATATCCTACTGATCTTGGAACAGCATTTGGTCACTAAATAACTTCAAATCAAGTCCTAATTTTGGAGCTCTACAATTGCTCATAACTGCGATTTAAGGTAATTTATAGTGTTGATCTTTGGGTTCAGAGCGTATTTATGGGGGGCTCTTCAACAAGTTTTGCCAGAGTTGTGTGATTGAACACAGGCTCAGAAATCTACGAACACGGGTATTCAACATTATTATCAACACAATAACTCTCTAGTTTTATGATGAATGTAGGGTGCCCTAAAAACAATTTGCACTGCCTATGTTGCTTTAATGTTACTTTTATTTCATAAGCCACTTTGTATAAGAAGAATGGTCTTAGAAAATTTGTAGTGAGATAACTTGATTGGAAATTGAATGCTCCAGTGTTATTTTTAAAGGTCAAAAGGGATCCAAGGGCACAAAATATCCTCTCATACCCTTTTCAGCTCCCCCACCACACAATACATTCAATTAAATTGTTAGATAACTGTTTTTCTTTGCAACAGTCGAAAGATCCAAAAGCTATACTCCAGGAATGAAATGACTATAAACTATACCAGCTGTTCAATGTCTATGAATGCACTTTATTACTGATAGGGGGAACACTTGGTTCTGGGTATCCAACAAGACTAAGAGATGAGATATAATTTTCAGGGAATACCGAGGGGGTTGATGATTTGAGTAAAAAAATACTACGTACGTCCAGGTTCTCATAAATATTTATACGAAGTGTGCTGCTACAGTTAAATTCCCGCTACCGGTGAGGTTTTACTATTGGACAAATAATATTTTTGAAAATTGCTTAGCATTTTTTTTTGTACTGGATCATACGTTGAAAATGCACTGAAAACAAAAACAAAATAGGAATGCCCTCCTATTTAATAAGAAAGTTTACACAATTTTCTAACAAAAAGTCAACTAAATATTATAATTTTTGTAATTAATACTTGATCTGTAACTAATGAATAAAATTACGTAGATATAATCATTTTGATGGAATTTATAATTGTAGACTTGTCGCAAAATTACATGTTACAGAGACAAAACAAAGCACGGTACTTGTGTATTATAGCGACCTCTCCCAAGAACTGAAGTCAGGTTAATCATAATGACATATACCAAAATATGGTGAAAATATAATACTTCAGTGAAAAAATTATGAAAATTACAATAAAGAATTATGGAACACAGACCGCATTATATTAAATATGTGAGCTAAACTAAACTAACCAAACCAAAATACCAACTAAATATGTAGTTTCAATGTTTCAAGTTTTAATATGTAGCTACAATGTAGTTTCCCCATCAAGCTGAAGCTGATATTGTCTGATTTGTCTCGTGATGTTTTCTAATATCGGAAGAATTCTAAAAACTAACACTTTACTGAAAATACAAAACTGAACTCCAAAAAAAAAGGATGTCTTCTTTGGAGAAGAAAATTGCACATACAACCCGCACAAAATAAAAGACTAATTCATGAGTTTTTCATAAGTCTTTCACCACCCATGAACTTCAAGTGTACAATCATATTTTTCAAAAAAAACTCAAGCATGCTTTGTTTTCAGTAAAGTGCAAAAGGGTAGCTGTTGACAGCTGTCCTCTTATCATTCCCTTTTGAAATCCTTAGAAATACCCAGAGATGCGTTTGGTTTAGACCCTCCCTTTCTTCTCTAAAATTAATAAATTAAAATTCTAACTTGCTTCAAAAAGGGCTTTTCCACAGTCTGGCTTTCTGAAATGGATTAAACCTCTATTAAAACAAATTGCAGATGAGCCAAAAATTAAATTGAAGTACTTTCATACCAATTAATAGCTTTCTATTTATGACTGACTTTTAGATTTACTCCAAAATAATTGTGAATCTGCTAAACTACGCGACACAAAATTTACCTGCTAGAAAGAACAACTTTCCCCCCCCCCCCCCCCCCCCCCCCAACCAAACCCCCCCCCCCCCCCCCCCCACCCCTACCCCCCCCCCCCCCCCCCCCCTTCCGCGAATACCCCACCCACCCCAACCACCCCATTGTGTTCATATGTGAATCATAAGTTACAAAAAATTATAAAGCGAAAATAAGTAAAAATTGTTATCATATTTCCTTCTATTCAAAATTTTAATTACAACTGAACCAAATAGCTCCTTACTTATAATTCACTACCAGGAACTGTTCATAGTAGTCATTAGACGTATCAGTAAAAAAAAAACTCTTCGCCTACTTTTTACAAAGAAATTTTTATTTGTTCCTTTTTTAAGACACATGTAACAAAAAGAGTCGTTCCTTTTGTGGTTTGGAAATTATAGAAGCAATGGATCTGTTTTCAATTAAATTAAAGAAGGGCTAGATATTTTTTTTGTGTTAGTTAAGGTATAAAGCCCAAAGATTGTTGTTAACATTTTTAAATATCGAGATATTGTGTATTTTCAGATGTCATATATCGAGCAATTTAATCATAGGCCTATATACTGAGTAATATTGATATTTTACGTTCAATTTAGAATTTAAAATAACGATATATTTGATTGCTTTATATTTCAGAACTACAAGACATTTAAGCTTTTTCAAAGTAAACAACCTAGATTAACACAATCACTCCTGGTAATAAAATAAAACACCAAATCATGCATTCGTTCTGGGGGAAAACACAAAATCGAGCATTTCTGATTATAGTGGCTTCAGATATCGGCTTATGCCATTTCAAAGCTACTGCAAAATAGGAAATGGATTCCTGTCAAAAAATAAAACTCAAGGCCGTATTCAAAGTGAAGGGTTTATCTGGCTTCAGCTCACCCCCTCCCATAACCCAAAGGTTGAATTCAACTCGTTGAAAAAGCTGCGAAAATGCAAACAAACTAATTTTTATGCGTTTTGTAAAGTTTTTGTAACCCCTCCTCGAACAAAACATCCAAAATAAAGCATCTAGAATGATGCTATTGGGCTTTATATCCCGCCCTCTAGCTTAAAGGTTCAATTCTACTCATAACAAGACTATAACACTTTCTGATCTATGACAATCCACAAAAATTTTTGATCTAATTAGTGTCCTCTAAAGTTTCTACGATCACGAGACGGAGGTGGGAATAAAGAAGGGGCATTCTTCCTTCTCTACGGGATAAATTCAGCTGATTTTTGGGTTTAACATTGCTCTTTGTTTCCATAATAACTGCATCATAAATACTCCCAGAAATTTCACATTTTCACATTTTTGATATCTGTTTTAAAATATTTTTTGTGCCCCCCCCCCAAAAAAAAGGCCTGGATACGGCCTGGAGACTTGAAATCCGTTTCTACCATTCAGTCTCGCTCTACGCAGGGAATATTTGTACTCTCGTTTGGTTTTCTGTTTTATTTGATGTACTGAACCAGAAGGACGATAACAGGCTATCCACATACGGAGCCAGAACTTAGCTTTTTGTTTAGCTATCTTCACTTTAGGATCAACTTTCCAAAAGGGATTGCGAGTACCCGTTCGCACGCACTCGGAGGGTACAGCTGTTTTAGCGGCAGACTTTAGACAGAACACTATTTGCTGATAATACGAGTTGATATCTATCCGAGTTGAAGTTGTAAATACAGATGTTTGCAATAAGTGGAATGGCACTTTAATCGATGATAATAACTGGGACAATGTCAATACATAAAGTGAAACATTGGTATTTTCCCAATTTAACTTTGAGAACCACTTGGGAGAGTTACGTTGCACAGAGGTCGCCATGGAGCAAGATAGTTGGCACGTGATTGGTAAATGATCGTCGTCGATTTTAGAGTCTTCCACTTGAACTATTGATGAAAGTAGAGTTGAATCTGACACAATTACATGATCAAGGTTGGAAGTAAGACTACCACAATTGTGAATATAAGTAAATAGAAGGTCCTTATCAGCAAGATGGAATCCTCCAGGTAGTGAATCGAGAAAGATTTCAGATCGGTCGGGATTAGATAATAAGTCAGTGTTCATGTCGCCGGGGAGATCCCATTTGGTATTTTGTTTTGAAAGGTCGCTAAGTAGTGTTCGTAGGCGATTACATGCTTGTGAAAAACTAGACAATGACTGCACAGTCTTTTTATTACAGGGGAAATAAATGTTTATAAATGCGGTATCACCACATTTTATCGCTAAGATGTTAGCGTCGCTTTGCAATAATATCGGCTGAGTCTTGTGTCTGAAATAGATGGCCAGACCTCCTGATGGTCTACCACGGGTTTTTTGGGCGGCTCTCAAGAAGGTATAATGGGTCCGAGAACGCTTTAGGCTATCAACATTCACTTTAGAGAGAAGGTGCTCCTGTAGAAACACAATATCATTTTCAAGTAGCTCACTTATCAGTAGATCCTTGTCTTTTGTACCATTAGTATTAAGGGAATCAAAGCTAAACGGAGTTTGAGCATTCATTTATTAGCGTTGTTGAGAGCCGATCGGAGAACATTGCATTTCAGACTAAAACTTACGTGTTCCATAGTGCAATTTGCACATTTTGGCGAGGCTTGGCAAGGGTTTTCCTTGGAATTCACATGAGGGCCAGAACATCTGGAACACTTGGGATGTGCTGGTGAGCGCGACTAGCAGAATAAACAATAATATCGTCAAAATACACACCAACGAAATTCCGGCATTGTTTAAGCACGTGTGTCATCGCTGCAGCTAGCGAATGCGATGCACCATGTAACCCGAAAGGCATTTTAGTCCACTCAAACTTGCGGTCCTCATGGACAAATGCCGTTTTGTGCTGATCCTCCCTTTTGACCGGAATATGATAATATGCCTGCTTAAGATCAAGCACACTGAAAACCCGCGCCTCCCTAACAGACTCTAACAAATCTTCTAAACGAGGAACCGGGTATGAGCACGACACAGTTTTACGATTAAGACCACGATAATCGATACACATACGCAACGTCCCGTCCTTTTTTATCACTGGCACGATTGGGGCAGCATAAGGAGAAATCGACTCCTTGATATATCCATCACTTAGCAAGCCATCGATTTGAGCATTAATATCGGCTCGTTGTACATAAGGTAACCTTCGTGCTGGAAAAGCAACTGGTTGCTCATCTGTAAGAGGAATTTGATGCTCGTAGGGTAAATTACCGGCTTTACCTGCTTTAAAATGTGCAAGCGACTCTCGATAATCGCTTATCAGCAAGTTAATCGTTGCCTGCTCGTCATTTGACAAATCGTCACGCTGACTCAGATCATCACCGACAGTAACGGTCGACATTGCTGTGCTCGTGATATCTAAGTGTATTTCGTCCACTGGTGTTACATCGGCCAGTTTGCCTCCTTTTCTTAACAGAACATCCTGCTCCGAAGCATTCAAAACTGGGAAGCTGACTTTTTTATCAATAGTAGCCACCTTTAAGTCATGAAAAATTACATTCTCCTCCAACGTAAATGACTTAGTAAGAATATATCCGCCCGGCGACTGTGGTGAACTGGCTCGGGTTGCTCTTCCAGTGACAACTGCTGTCTGGCCCTGTTTAATTAGGGTGGTCTTAGCAATTTGAATAAACGAAGTCTGATTCCCCGAAGATTCTCGATAGCATTTAACAGTTACTTGTTTGCTGTCGTCATCTGTTATGTACGTGATAGTCTCTCGAACATTGTCACGACGAATTTCTTTGAACTTCCTCTCCAGATCAATACCAAAAATATTCATCGAGACACTTGATGATATCAGAACCGGCTCATACTCCATAACAAACTTCGACCCGTCGGATTGTAGCATAGCTAAATTCAAATAAACGAGGCCATCGAAAGAAAACTTCGAGCCATCAACACTGATCCCCGATTGAGAAATTGGCTGAAGTGGTGGCTTTTGTATAAGCCAGAAGCCTCTACACTACCTCCCCCACTACAGTCACTTTATGAGGAGAAATATAGTATGATGGACTATGATACATTGCTGGAGACTAGAAAGAAGATAATCATCCAGGTAACTGAGAAAGAATCACAGCAAATTGAGGTGGCTACGAGAAAACAGTCACGTAGTAAAGCATGGTTTTCCCAGAGAGCTGGTAGGATAACAGCTTCGAAACTGAGAGCAGCATGCCACACAAGCCTACTGAACCCATCACACAGTCTGATTAAAGCAATCTGTTATCCTCAGACTCAAAGATTTCAAAATTCAGCAACAAGGTAAACTTCTGTTTCATTTGTTTATTATCAATAGTCTTTACACATATAGATTCACACATAACCACTGCATGTAACCATTTAGTATTTATATGCTAAGGAATAATTTCAATGGCTTCTCTTAAACAGACAACAAGCATATAGTTAGTAGTAGTTCATGAAATATCTATGCAACTTAATTGCATATATATATGTACACATTCAAAACCCAGCATAATTTGTTACAGTCATAGGGCCTTACTGTTGCACATGTGGTTTCTATTTTAGTTTTTGTGAGTACTGAAGAATCTTTGACCAGAAGTGTTTCATATTTGAGTTCTTGCATTTCAAGTTACACATTTTGCATTAGTTATGACAGACAAAATACTCCACACTAGGCCCTTTTGTTGTCCTTCTTAGCTTCTGGTACTCGTTAAACTACCTAGGTAAATAATTTTATTTCCTCCAAAGTTCAAATTAATAAAGCATATATAAATGTTGCATCTGTCTCAGTACAATCTACTTTAAAAGTCTCTTGAAGACTTTACAAGAGAGCATTTCCACTTGAAATTTACAATACCACTGATTTGAGAATAAAAAGGCCATTAGGTGAAATTATGACAAGAAATGCATAACATGCCAACATAGTCAAGTGAAATAGATTCTTTTGTACTCTCAAGCTTAACAGCTGAGATGTCACTCTAAAATATTACTAAGCACATATGTATGTGCACAGAATCCTCTGCATATCAAATCTAACATTTTCCCAAAACTTTGTTTCAGATGGGGATGCATGCATGAAAGTGAAGCAAGAACCACTTATGAAAAAGAGATGAACAAGTCCCACGAGTGCTTCACAGTAACAGACAGTGGCTTTAATATCAACCCTCTCTGGCCACACATGGGAGCCTCACCAGACGGTTTTACAAACTGCAGTTGTTGTGGCCAAGGAACCTGTGAGGTTAAGTGTCCATAATAAATGCCTTCTTTGCCTGGGCCTTTTCTGCTCATTATTTCGCAATCTCTCCATCAAAGACAACTGATAAGCAGTGGGCCCGACATTGAAACTACCCTAAATAAACAGAAAAACCACCAAACAGTTCTGTACAGTTCTTATTCGGTATTAGCTATTATTAGCAACTCAACATTTGTCACTCGGTCCTGCCATAAAATTTTAAACATTCTACACCAGAACCAGACCAGATCTCCACAGCCTCTAGCCTTTTTTATGCTTGTCCTCACAGTCCATGCTTCACACCCATACATCATAATAGACCAAACGTAACATTTCAGAGCCCTTAGGCTTGCTTTCACTTTTAACTTCTTATTACAAAAAACTGTTTCATTTTGATAAATGCCTTCTTTGCCTGGGCCTTTTCTGCTCATTATTTCGCAATCTCTCCATCAAAGACAACTGATAAGCAGTGGGCCCGACATTGAAACTACCCTAAATAAACAGAAAAACCACCAAACAGTTCTGTACAGTTCTTATTCGGTATTAGCTATTATTAGCAACTCAACATTTGTCACTCGGTCCTGCCATAAAATTTTAAACATTCTACACCAGAACCAGACCAGATCTCCACAGCCTCTAGCCTTTTTTATGCTTGTCCTCACAGTCCATGCTTCACACCCATACATCATAATAGACCAAACGTAACATTTCAGAGCCCTTAGGCTTGCTTTCACTTTTAACTTCTTATTACAAAAAACTGTTTCATTTTCATAAATGCCTTCTTTGCCTGGGCCTTTTCTGCTCATTATTTCGCAATCTCTCCATCAAAGACAACTGATAAGCAGTGGGCCCGACATTGAAACTACCCTAAATAAACAGAAAAACCACCAAACAGTTCTGTACAGTTCTTATTCGGTATTAGCTATTATCAGCAACTCAACATTTGTCACTCGGTCCTGCCATAAAATTTTAAACATTCTACACCAGAACCAGACCAGATCTCTACAGCCTCTAGCCTTTTTTATGCTTGTCCTCACAGTCCATGCTTCACACTCATACATCATAATAGACCAAACGTAACATTTCAGAGCCCTTAGGCTTGCTTTCACTTTTAACTTCTTATTACAAAAAACTGTTTCATTTTCATAAATGCCTTCTTTGCCTGGGCCTTTTCTGCTCATTATTTCGCAATCTCTCCATCAAAGACAACTGATGAGCAGTGGGCCCGACATTGAAACTACCCTAAATAAACAGAAAAACCACCAAACAGGCTAACTAATAAATAGGCCACACAAATTGTATTAGGCTACCCAGCTCTGAAATAATTGCTGAAGGTGTATTTGCCTGTAAAATTAGAAACAGACCCAAAGTCCCAGCCTCTTCCTTGTCAGAACTTCACATAGCATTAAAGCAATAGTATAGGCTATTTTACACGTGACCAATGTTGTTATTTTCGCAATTATTATTGCCGTTTTAAGTGACACGTGGCCAGACAAGTATTTTGTTGCTGACCGTGTCCGAAAGCTTATTTCACAAAGAATGCTGCATCCAGATGCAGGGTTAATTCTGAATACTCAGTCCGAAAGCTGTTTTCGTCATTTGTTCTTTGAAGCTCAAATCTCTACTCAACAGCAACTCAGTAGTAGGAGAAGAAACAGAAATCAACCATCAGATTGAAAACAGCTTCTATGTAGCTCCTAATCACTTTGCTACTACTGCAAATTAAAGTACTGGACATGCTTTTGCTCTGTCTGATGGAGGAGCAATTTTTCTCTTACAGATAATGCATGCACAATTGTCAAGATTTTGTATAGCTTAGGTCAGACACTGGGTATATCTAGCATTTACCATAGTCTTTGGTAGGCCTATGCCTAACAATAAGTAAGGCCCAAGACTTTCTTATGATGTCAATCAAGATCGAAGGTCATCACTAGATTCAAGGATCAAATTTTCTCTGGCCCTTGAAATCTAGTGGTCATGCAAATTGGGTGATCATTAGATTTGTAACATAGTGCATATCCACTTATGCGCTAAATATACCTCTAGAGAAAATAAAATGTAAATGTCTCCATAACCATCTAGACCATATCTAGTAGGCTAATAGAACTGAGATTGTCCATTGCCAAGCTGCTGCTAAGAATCAGAAACACAAAGAATTCAGAATAGAAAGCTGTTGTTTTTATAGGCATTGATTATTTAGACCAATAAGATCTGTCATATATTTCACCACCTTTTAGCTGAATTCTTATGTTTTGCATTTGCTTTGCTAAAAAGTTGTCTTAAAAAGTGCCAAGTTTAGAGAGTTATGTTAATATTTTTCTTGCTGATCAGAACAATTGTCTTTACAATTCTTTCTGTTAAAAGCATTTCAGAGAGTTTATAAGTGCACCATGGGCATATTGCAGTCTCAAATGAGCTTATGGAAAACAAATAGGAAATATAATTTTTCTTATTTTGCATTATTTCAAGACTGGAATATCACAAAACTAAGCTTTCATATTGCTTATTGTATCTTAAGTAAATACAATTCCTGATGGAGTTTTGTTGATATGTTAATATTTTGAACGCTTTGTGCACCACGGAATGTACGGATCTAGTGTATGCAAACTATGTCAAATATGCCTTATTAGCATATTTTTGAACGCTTTGTGCACCATGGAATGTACGCATCTCGTGTATGCAAACTATGTCAAATATGCCTTACTAGCCTATTTTGAACGCTTCGTGCACCATGGATTGTACGCATCTCGTGTATGCAAACTAAGTAAAATATGCCTCATCAGCCTATTTTTTCACGTTTTGTGCACCATGGAATGTACACATCTAGTGTATCAAAACTATGTCAAATATGCGTCATTAGCCTATTCTTAACGCTTTGTGCACCATGGAATGTACGAATGTAGTGTATGCAAACTATGTCAAATATGCCTTATTTGCCTATTTTTTACGCTTTGTGCGCCAAGGAATGTACGCATCTAATGTATACAAACTATGTCACATATGCCTCATTAGCCTATGTTGAACGCTTTGTGCACCATGGAATGTACGCATCTAGTTTATGCAAAGTATGTCAAATATGCCTCATTAACCTATTTTGAACGCTTTGTGAACCATGTAATGTATGCATGTCGTGTATGCAAAGTATGTCAAATATGCCTCATTTGCCTATTATTTGGCTTTGTGCGCCATGGAATGTACACATCTAATGTATGCAAGCTATGCCAAATATGCGTCATTAGCCTATTATGAACGCTTTGTGCACCATGGAATGTACGCATCTAGTGTATGCAAACTATATCAAATATCCCTTATTAGCCTATTTTGAACGCTTTGTGCACCATGGAATGTACGGTTCTAGTGTATGCAAACTATGTCAAATGTGCTTTATTAGTTTACATTGAACGCTTTGTGCACCATGTAATGTACCCATCTAGTGTATGCAAACTATGTCCAATATGCCTTATTAGCCTATTTTGTACGCTTTGTGCACCATGGAATGTACGGTTCTAGTGTATGCAATCTATGTCAATTGTGACTTATTAATTTACATTGAACGCTTTGTGAACCATGTAATGTACCCATCTAGTGTATGCAAACTATGTCCAATATGCCTTATTAGCCTATTTTGTACGCTTTGTGCA
>JAAAKM020073195.1:95765090-95984915 GCA_010016025.2 Alatinidae sp. Z8VKAUB7J3
CCATGGAATAAACGCATCTAGTGTATGCAAACTATGTCAGATATGCCTTATTAGCCTATTTTGAACGCTTTGTGAGATGTTAGGAGCTTCAGAGACAACAAAAACATCTCATTTACTATGTATTGTCTATCCATTCTTAGTTCTCTCACGTCGTTTTGAAAAGCTATCCGATACATGCAGACCATCTAAAATTTGACCGACTAAGTGGAAGCGTTCATCAATATAAAGAACAGGTACTTGGGACTTGTTTTGCATTGTTTTGGCAAACGTAAGCGAATATTTAATACGGTTTTCAAAAAACTTCTGATGTATGATGCTTTTAATTCAATGATAAAATGTTGACAGAATTACTACAGGTTGTCTTTTTGGAATAACTTAAGCAAACATTTTTGTGGTTTTCGCTAAACTTTCTAATAGAACTATTCGTCAAATTGACTATTATTGTTACGTTGATGATACTTAGGTTTTGCATTGTTTAAGCGAACGTAACACGTTTCTTTACTTCTGCCCCCTCCTAGATCATATACAAGTATGCATGGTGTAACCTTTTTCATCCTTGGTGCGCTCGTGGCGAGTGTAATTGGCTCCAATTGTGTCTATCGGCATACTAACTGGAACGACGGAGGTGGTCCAGTATATTTGGATCGCCACCACCCCAAGTGCGAAGACTCGGAAGTCTTAAATGGCATTAAGCTGGAAACGCACTACCCTTGGCCTAGGTATCAGTTTCGATACAGATACAGATGCTGCCCAAGCGAAGTTAAATGTCAGCCAAAGAAGCACTACACGGAGTGGAGCAGTCAAGGTGACGGTGCCGTGGGGAATACAAAATATCTTGACCGCCATAACATTGATTGCCGTACTGAGGGAGGTATTCAATCCTTACATTTGACTCGCAGACATGACAAAGAGTTCCGGTACGAGTTTGGATGTTGCTCAAGTGATACCGGGCACTTTAAATGCCTTTCAATGAACACTGATTACAACGACGCTAACGAGATGGCTCAGTACTTGGATCGCCACAATGTGCAATGTCCACGTTGTATGTTCCTGTCAAGGCTTCAACTACACAACAGCGGGAATAAATTTCGTTACGATTATAGCTGCTGCATTTATGTTCAATCTAGCAAGCCAACTAAACGTTAGTTTAAAAGTTGTACTACACTTGTAGTCTCATGGCGTAAGAATGCTTATTATGGAACCAAGTCTTGTTGTTTGTCACTCTTAGACCGCCTGGCGCCCCACCGTCTCCTGTCGTCCGCCATTTTCAAATCAGCACTCATCACTCTTCATCTCTCAATTGTCACTGATCATCCATCACTCGTCATCCGTCATTTAAATGCAGGGCGGTAAGGTACATAACATACTATATCATACTGTATTATACCATGTTATCGTCTTCTGGACTGGGCCATATTAGAACGTGTTGTGTTGTTCCGTGTTGCAAGGTGTTTGACCACAGCACAAACGACATCAGTCTTATCCCAACCCGATTCTGTCCCATAGGGTAGTGTAACTAACTACAGGGTCCTCTGTTTCCTTCTTTCACGTTCTGACACTGCACTCTCTTCCTTTGTGAAGTTCTTGCTGTCACCTGCTGTACTATTCTAATTAGTCTCATTATGTTCTATGCTGCATTGGCTATTCCTGTACTGTGCTCTCTCTCTCAGCTACTGTTATGTCCTAAACTTTACGGCATGCAAGTTTGAACACTCAACACCGTTGACATAATTTTAACGAAAGTGAGTACCTGTAGGGTCCGCTGAGTGCAAATCGGCTCCTTCGATAACTGTTACTAGTAGTTTTCCAATTCCAGTGCCAAGAACAGACCGCGCTGTAAAATAGAAAACACGAACTTGCTTTACAATTGGCCGAATACAACAATGCATCACATTAATAAATGACATTGAACTTCGACAGTAATCTTGCTTCAAACACTGTGAGAATTGACTGTAACATTTCCCGAATGCAGGAATTGCAAAAATTTCTTAAGCATCATGTAACACTATCTGCTACCCCAAAGCAGTTATTGAGTTCTCAACAGCGACCACTTCTTCAGTGTGCCAGGAAATTGGTATCTCAAAACAACGTAAACCTATTTAGTGCACGAATGCCGGATAACGCAAATCTTTTCTAAACCAAATGTTAACTACCTCTGCTTGCTTTCTGTCTCTGTAGTCTCTCCGTTTCGATAAACTCTTCCGAAGCGCGTTGCAGTTTTGACACCCATGAATTCCTGTGAAAAGTGAAATTCGGAAAACCAAGGTCACAAAAAGTAGACATTACAACATCTTTAGTTTGAAGTTGACTAGAGACAACAAAATGAAACTGTCTGTTCAATCTTTGAAAATTGCTGAGGGCTCAAAAAGGCATACATAATTAAACTGCAATGGAATATATTAATATCAATCAATATTGAAATCAGTGGATCTAGGTGAGGCAAGATTGTCACCTAAATACATGACAAATTTCACTCACAAAGCCGCAGAGTATAGTTATGAGATAATTAAGCACTACATGTAATGCATTAACTGAGTGCTCTTGTACGACTACTAAACTTGTAGAGCGGGTAGACGAACTCTTAGTCACGGGGCTACACAGAGTCACAGATACAAAACTCATGAAGAGTACCAAAGTGATGACGTCACGAAAAACTATTTTCGATGAATCGCAACTACATCAAAGCATGAAGCCTACCACAAAATGGCCGTATACAAAATGTCACGTTTAAATTTCGTATCAACTGTGAGAAACGGCTGTTTGAATTTCCACAAGTCCTTAAGGAAACTCTGTTAATTTTGCTAAGTTCATAAAATTATACCATGGGTTCAAATAAGAAGGTTTTGATAGACATGATTTAAAGTTTGAAAGGGCGTATCTCTATGATTGCTTAAGGCATGGTTATCAAAGTTGGACAGGCTATCTATGTCAACAAGAAGAAAGTAATGAGTCTAAAATATTTCAAATTTCTGATATTCATTAAATCGTGACGTCACAATTAAGTACTCTATCACCTGCTACTCGGTAACCAGAGGAAAATCTTGCTTATAAACGGTCTACATCAGTACACAATCCAAAAGAAAGCATGGGCTCCGCAACATCGTCAGCGGCGACCCAAACTAGGAAATAGGGACACAGTATCCGTATAAGAACAGTATCCGAGTAACTCCACTGCCACCCCCAACCACTCTTCAGAAGGTCAAGCAGACAGTGGACCACCCCAAGGCTAAACAAGTAGAAACTTCCATTTCACAACAGCCGGCCGAAGAGCGCTTACGTAACATCGGGTCGCGAGTTGTCTGTTCTCTCTGATCATCGCTGACGCCAGACGGTGAATGTGAAGAATGTAGCGTGACTACTAATTTTGGAACTGATTATAATTTTGATACCCAACTGCCCAGATCAGCCCTGACGTCATATGACGTGTAGAGTCTCATATTACCCTTTGTTTTCGGTCCACACAAAGGATATCATTTTCCAGACTTACCAGCGTGCCCCAGTTTGAACGTGGAGCAGCTCACTGAGAGTCCCGTTATCAAGTCTGAATTAGAGCTCAGAGAAGTTTACTTCTCTGCAGGTATTTGACAACTTATGGTTTCGGAAGAACTTAGATGATCATAAGACGGGAGCTGGGAGAGAAAGGTGAGGTAGCAGTGCTGAAGACTCTTCTATTACGATTATTTCAGTGCATTGTATAACTACCTCAAGGATTTGATACAAGGATAGAATAGTAGTAGATCTGGAATGCATTGCTAAAGAAAGCAAACATCATATGACATTGGTACGCCTACGACATAACAGCGCAATTGAAGGCAGTTAGGCTGTAAGAGGGGGTAATTTTGCAGAGGATCTGGTGCTAAGGTTTTGAAAAGAATTGGATATACAGATACCCATACAGCAGTCCATAGTTATACAGTGGAACCTCACCCAAGATCAACCCCACTAAGAGAACACTTCGCTTCAGAGATTAAGCCAGGCTCAGAACCAATATTTTCTCACTATTTGTAGTTTAATGAAACCTCTCTAAGAGAACACGTCGCATCCTGATCACAGATAAGCCCAAAATTCGGAACAAAGAATCCGGAAAACCTCTCTAACAGAACACGATCACCACGATATTAATTCAAATTACTTACTCTCTTTCATCTTATCCAATCAAAACTATCAAGAACTGTGTTGGCTGCACGTTTTGAAGTTCACAGATCACAAATCCAACAGACGGTAAAAAACCAGGAGGCAAATTTGAAGGCCATCAATTAAATTGCAAATCCTGACAGCATCCGCGCTTCACATGCTTGATATTATGCATATCATGCAACTCACTCACACGTGCCCAATTGGATGCTGTGGTCTACAAGTGGTTTTGCTGCCTCAGACAGCAAAAACTTCCTGTCATTGGTTCCATGATCCGGGAAAAGGCCTAAGAAGTTGCTCCTACTCTAGAGCTATCTGATTTCAAAGCATCCAATGGCTGCCTACAACGTTTCAAAGAGAGATATTCCATTGGGTCTGGCAAAATCTGTGGGCAGAGGTGCTGTGGACGAGACTGCAGTGGACTGGCTGGATAGCCCTTCGTGATAGATTTAACACGGACGAGACTGGGTGTTTTTACAGGGTTTTACATGATCGTACACTAGAAAGCCGTGGAGGAGGAGCTACAGCAGCTATGAAGTAGTCCAAAGAGATTCTTATTGTACCATTGGGTGTAAATGCTGCGGGGGAGTTTGCGAAATCCCTGGTGATTGGGAAATCACTAGGTCCACGTTGTTTCATTAATCTCAAACTGGGAAATCTTCCAGTGATCGCGCGTGCCAATAATGAGGCCTAGATGACTACACTTTTCTTCAAGGAGCAGGTGATGAATCTAGACCACAGGATGATGATTCGAGGTCGTAAATGATCTTGTTCCTCTATGATATGTCATCACATCCCTATAAAATTAATCTGTCTAATGTTAAAATAGTGTTTCTTCCCCCAACAGCACTTCAGTGCCCCAGCCTTTAGATCAAGGGATCATTCAGCAGCTAAAATGCCACTGTAGGTGCCAGCTTCTGACCTATGTGATCCATGTCATTGATGCATAGGAGGGACATATCACACCTTCACAAGTTTTGAAATTTGTGGATGTCTACTTTAGATTAAACTAAAATATTGCGCAATGTATTGACGACGGGCCACAAACTATTCAATAATATTGACCAACCGCCAATAAATATCTGAGGATTTTGAGTTCGTAAATATAATATGCAATGTTTCAATCATTGCCGATAGATAATGTTGTCAATATTTAGTCCCATCAATGATATTGTCAATATCATTGAAATTCTGTGCACCACTTAAACGTTAGTACAGTTTCAACATTCTCATAGGTATGTTGCTATTCCTGACAACACATTGTGAAACAGTCATTAATAGGTCTTTCTATTGATCATTTAAAACTATGGTTCTCATGAGCATGCATGGGCAATATTTTGAAGAAACGTGACGTATCCCCCTGAAATATTACGCTATAATATGAGCACCAAAGGTCGTTACTTGTACACTTTACGTGCCCATCCAGAGAGTGAAAAAGATCACATTTAAAACGTAATGACGCTTATGTTTATCAACTTATAATAAGGCGTGTATGATATTTCATTTCTTTTCTTTTCTTATATATACGTGATACACCTCACTGATGTGACGGGCTATTTGGCTGAGAGGTATCAACGTAATATTAAGAACGTCACATATGAACTCTATAGGTATTGAGAAGTTGCAACTTAACTCCCATTTCCTTCCAATTAGTCAAATTTGTTCAATATATCTTACAATAATTACTGCCTGTCTGCTTATATAACTAATTGATGGGCACTGACATTTGAACTGATATCTTTGGCCTTTGGATGGCTACGTAAAGTGTACAAGTATCCCAAAGGTCATGGCAAGTTTTTTAAGACGATTTCGTTCTCTACATATCGGATAGATTTTTATGTCATGATAAAAAGCTATCTGACATGATCCTAGTCTAACATTAGCTGCGGACCCACACCAAAGTAAAAAGGTTTGCCGTTATCAAAAGTGACAACTCAAATTATCCGCACGACTCAGCGGGATACACTGAAAACGCCATGACCCCTCATGTGCATTGTGACCCGTGGGTCAAATCATCTCAGTGTGATGTCTCGCATGTCCTTTCTATTAGTGGAAGACTTTTCTAGAACTTTTCCTCATCTGCCAACTTCGATTGATGAAGCATGATGACAAAGTGTCGCATTCTTACCTTACCATGAAATTGGTGAAGTCGTCAGTTGTTGTCACCAATCCATATGCTTTCTTCAATTTCCACATTGGGTTCATGTCTATCATTCCATGAATCCAACCTGCTCCAAGGCTGACAACAGTACCTGATATCGTTCCGACCCTTCAAGGAAAAACTTTTTATATTCAGCATTTCCTGCAAACAGAGATGTAAATCCAAAACACTGGGATAGTAAATTAGCATTTTGGACAAAGGAGATCAGTAGTTCTTCCACACAGCTAAATGATGTGTTTGTAGACATATGCAAACTACAGGAAAGATTTCGTGATGGATCGTCTTGTCCACTAGGTAGGTATTGCTACTTTCCCTAAATATATATGGATTAAACACCCATTTACTTACATCATTTGTGATTTATATCTATATATTAATATATGTACAAAATAGTTAATTATTATAATCATTACAATTATAACAAAATATAAAAATTACTTAAGATGATCCATGTAGAATAAACAAACTGGTTTTTTGATTAAGAATTATTTCAAAGCATTAAAATGCAAGCATTTATTTGTTGACATTATATATATAAAATTTTAGGATAGAGGATTTAGGAAGCTTTTCATAGAGCTATATATATATATGTGTGCTCTGCAGACACCTAGTAATTACATATATGTATCTCTTAATGACTGGAGCATTACTATAATAGGTTGCAGTTTTATCCATACTTACTACTTATCAGTTTATAGTCTTTGAACACGTCAAATGTGTATTTGAATGGTATTGTGATTGGTGTCCATGCTTCCTACGAGCATCACATATTTGTAATCAGGATCATGAGGTTTAAGAGTGTAGGAGTTGATGCAGAAAGGAACATGGAGGTTTATTGTTGAGTTAGAATTTGATTGCTCCTCTGCTTACTTGCTATGGCTGCAAGCCAGATACACAGGACTTAAATTTTCAGGGAGCTGAGAGAATTCAAAATCAAAGCTGCATGATTTGAAAATCCAAACCTTAACCACTGGAATATCAGCTCCAAAAGTTAATGTACGAAATTTCAAGTAAAAACCTGTGATTGTATAAGTTGAGTAATTCTGATTTAATTATGTATATATTTGAGAATGTCCACTGTCAAAGTATCTTTACATGTAGTAAAATTATTAATCTCTGTTTCTCTTTTTGTTTGATAGGCATTAAAGTTGTTTTTGACCAGATGGTCAAAGACGGCTCCTTAATTTCATCAGACTCATATCTTCGAGCTTTTCAAGATGATTGGCTGAACTGGACATTGAATACATCAATTGCCTCTGCATCATGGATGTGGAGAAAGATTGTGGGCCAAGATGATAGCCAAAAAGAATATGTGGTAGTTGATCAACTGAAGGTACGATGTATGCATATTTATCTCCCATGACATATTGCATAAGCATTTACTGGTGTCTCTGGTGTTGAAGTAGTAGAAGAAGGTTCTTTATGAACTGCTTTTTGTAAGGTATTTTTTTTCATGGCTCTACTTTTTCTTTTTCGTTCTGCTGCTGCAGCTTTGTATTTTTGCTTTTGTATTGCACCCATTGATGCTAACCTTTTCTTTCTAAGAGCCTCAATTCTTTTACTCTCACTTGCATTGTAACCTATTTCCTCTTTCTTCTTAAACCTATATTTCCTGAGCCTTTCAGCCCCACTCATTTGTTTTCTCCTTTCCATATTAGCCTAAATGTAATAAAAAAAAATTAACTTATTAACACCAGCTATAATTCCAAGAACAAAACAAATCAATTACAATTATTCAAATATATACATATCATGAGACAATGATCATAGAGCTTCAATGACATAAATTGAATAATATTAAATGATCACAGATCTCTTAGAAAGATTGTTTGGGCAAGGCTTTGAATTTGGAACACTCATTAAGTTTTACAATCCATCAATATATATGTTTTCAATTCAACTTAATCATCAGTTGATCTATGTTACCAGTATTTCATTATTCTACAGATTTGTATAGAAATTCCCCAGTAAATTTTTGAAGTATTACTTCACCTAACTTAACAATACTGGATGTAAACTGAATGAAATGTGTATGTATAACAAAAAAATTATGTATTTCCTAGCAATGTAATTTGTGAGCAAAAGCTACCTTTGCTAGATAATGTGAGCAAAAGAAATGAACTTGGTTCCCATTATATGTTGTTATTTTTAATTATACATTTATAATATATACATGAAGAAAAAAACGTTTAGTAATTAAGAAAACTGTCTTTCTTCTTTGCAATTACTGGAAATCTGGCATTTTTGGTTGACAAGAAATGAGTAGAAACTGGAACACTGCTCACCAAATTTCCCTGATACCTTCTCTCTGTAAATCTCAAGAGGGAAAGGAAGAATAACTTGAATAAATGAAAATTGCATGCTGGGTAAAACAACTTGTCCCCAGGCCTTATTTAAATACCCTGATACTGGATCAGTAGTTAGATCTAAGTTCAACATGTCCTTTAGAAACTTGAAGTCTCAAATTAGGAATGAAATTATGCATAGTAGACTGATAAACCATAACTTAGAACCATCGATCTGCAAAAAAACCTAAAAAACTTGGAAAAAGCCACTATTTTAAAATTGTAAACAACAGCAAGTAATATTTATACTTACAGTTGGCTGTCCACAAACATATTTGCATCCAAAACAGGAAAATTCAAAGACGTACGGAACAAGCAAAGAAATACAATGTACCCCGAAATTTTGTCTGCCTCTAATTTTCGCCCTCAGGGGGGGAATTAAAGGAGGCCAAACGAAGGATTAGGGGGCGAATATTAAAGGGACGAAAATTAAAGGGAGCGAAAATTAGAGGGAGGCGAAATTTGAAAGGAATAAGGTATATCAATTGGCATTTTATGTGGTAAGAATTTCCGATGATCAAATATTTGTGCTAAAAATGTTAGATATATATAACTCATATGTCAATGAGGTCCATTAAAGAATTATATGTATTAACAAAATATTTAAAGTGTTCAAGAAAAGCCGCTGAAGGACAAGGATACTACAGAGTTTGGTATGCTCAATTTTTCAAAGAAGCTAGTATCTTACACTTAATACCACAGGAGGAAATGTCCATATATAAAATTGATGAACTTTTGAGTGAGTACTAATCCATCTCCAGTAACTAGTTAAACATGCATGCCTAGTTGATTTAAAGGTCTCTGACTATTTGACATAACAAAACTTGCAAGAAGTTACTGATCATTGAACATTTGACTGCCAATTTTATTAGCTGACTGTTCAACTAACATAGACATGTAAAATACTTTATCACTGGTCAACACATACTCACCTTAATGTAATAGCTCTTGCAACTGGATCATTACTGTGTATCACCGAGTAGATTCTTTTCAGAAATTCATCAACATTTAAAACTTTGTCCATATGTTTGGTGCTTCTTTGCATGACTTTCAGTACACATAATTTCATAAAGTTTGTCCTACAAATCAAGTATTCACATTAACACGTTATTCGTAAAATAGCAATGATCTTACGAGCTCTCAAACTTCATAGATCTATACTAAACTGAACAGGCCTATATGTATATGGGTGTATATATAGCACAGAACAGTACGTTGTAGGCCTATATAGTATCCATGCCCAGAGTGCTCTATTTCAGGGTTTCTCAACCTAAAGTAAATTACCTCCTTAAGCTACCAAATTTTCAAGTACCACTTAGGCCCAAAGGAATTTGTTATTGTGTTATTCACATCATCTATATTGAACATATACAGCATGAAGTAGACAATAAAAGAGTCATAACTTACTTACTAGAATTTAAACAAAAATATTTGCAACAAGGGAGTAACTCGTCTCCAAAATAAAGCCAGAAGACTAATAAGTTACTTGATTACTTCATCCATTTTACAAACTCCTCTACCCATCTGAAATAATGAAGCTGGAATTTATCAACGCATAAAAGACATTGATTCTGTTTCGTTCATTGATTCTGTTCATATTGTGTTTTGAGCTTCAAATAAAATTTATTTCTTTATCATTTAAAATTTTTTATAATTGCCGCCTTCTTTTTAGCGCCGCACATTGTAGATGAATTTGTAAATAAGCGCACGGGATGCTAATAAGAGAAAATACGGTAATTTCGAAATCTATGACGTAAGACCTATATACCGAGCTTCACATCGGCATTCGAATTTGTATGTAACATGGCTTTACTTTTGGGTGGGCGGCATGTCTTTTTGGGCATAAGGAAAGAGCTTCACAGTCGTGTACGCAACGTACTTGGAACCGATAACGGGAATTAAAGGTCGACGCTGCTCTTAGTTAGCACTTGTTGTTAAATCCTAAATGCAATGACGGGTTTACTGAAGCTTGTTTTGCGGTCATTTACCATTGTAGATCTGTATTTCTATTTAAGGATTTTAAAGGCTCTTATTGTCCAACATTTTCTACTGGCTATATACTGAAAAACAAGGGAACATGTGCTCCTTTCTGTGATAAATTCTCACTAATTGTCCCCCCTTCTGTGATATCCGAATAATAAACAAAATTATAGAAAAGAGCTATTCAATTTCCTCTCAGGTTTTACCCTTTTCCAATTTAGGTGGAGACAAGACGTAACTGTTAAACCATCATAACCCGTCAGCTCGCTAGTTCTGAATAATATCCTCATTATGCCTTCACAGCGAAATCCTAAATCAGATGCAGTGGGTGATCGTTTCGGCTTAACTATAAATGTAAACTATCATTCCGCTTATATTGTCTTTAATAATGCAATGTATGAGGCCTTTCTTTCGTTGACAGGACAACGCCCACAGGTGGGCATATTTTGATACATGGACACCCGTCTTCTGTCAGGAAAGTTACTGTTTAGACTACTACGGAATTTATTAGATTTAAACTAAAAGAAACAGGACAGACGTCCTTGTTTTTAAGCCTAGTTGCAAAAGACGAGCTTCAAGATTTCGAGGCACGACTCTACAGTACTTAGATGTGAGTCCACGAAACAAGATTCAAAGATTCGTTTAGGATACTTACTGACATCTCCAACAGCTCACATGTTGGCAAAGCCATCGCGGTCACATAACAAATATGGATATCAGTGCCATTTCAGTCAGGCATTAAGTTAGATTATGTAACTGTCTTAAAGCTAGAGCCGTTAATAGTGGCTTAGAGAGAGGAAATTGGTTCTTGACTTAACTTGGTGGAAAATGCAGTTACTATTTTCTTTGTTGCTCATTACCTTAAAGGTACCCGCATAATAACTGAAGAGACACGCTAATGGCACATGTGCATGGAACCAAGTTACGTGGTACTAATCCTTAAGCTGGCAGTGAAACCTTTGACACCAGAAGTGCATGCTTTTCAAATTTGGCTGAAGTTGTTGGCCTATTGTTTATTCCTCGAGTACAAAATTACTTCGACCATTGCCTCAACCTCTGTCCACCAAAGACGAGAAGCCTCTTGAAAATCACATGTTTTATGCCTTCTTAAGTATTGGATACTTAGAAGGGGCTGATAGTGAAATAGGCGATGCGATGAAAAAGTTTTATTCAAACTGTTGATAAAGGGCGTAATTCTAGCACAAATCGCTACTCATAACTGAAAAATGTTAAGTTTTATTGGCAAATTTCCATCCAGTAAGTTAATTTTTCGTGGTTTTGTTTTTTAAACATCATGGGAAAAATTTTTCTTGACGTTTGGCAAAACCACTTTATTTATGTTCTTCCATATCTTCATATCTTTAATTGCAAAATGGGTTGAATATTATGAATAAAACACGGGATTAAGCAACTTACAGGGAAGACTGAGATTTTTTCAATAAACTAGTTAGTTGCTTAGGGCGCTTATACAATACCAAGAAGTATGATAGATGCCACTTTTTTATACAAGATGTTTGGCAAATTTCATTTACTCTTCTTTGTGACAAATTTGGTTTCCATACATAAATTTAGAGCACAAACCGCTATTGACAGTGGGTGGAGGTAAATTCGGAACAATGAGGGTATGCAATCAATCATCGCAAATATGTTTATTCCGCGCAGCACATTTTGATATTTTCGCCGGACGAGAGGTGGGACTAAGAATTTGTTCAGTAATTTTACTTGTGAATGGCCCTCTTGATATTCTTTCAAGTTTTATCAGACCTTCATTGTAGCGATCCTAAGCAGATTGAAACTGCATATTCACCTGTCTTCATACTGGCTGGCTTTCTGCCATGATCGAAGAAAGTAAATTCAAATATTTTGAACTTTCTGGCGCTTGTCTACTTAAGTACTATTTTACTTCCTTTGTTACGGAGATCTGTGTTCACTGATACACACTTGCAATGTATTTTATGACTATTAACTGGCACATCTCCAATTATATGACAATAGATCGCTTTTCTACGAGACGCTCCTGAAACTTTACAGCGCTAATTGACTGAAAACATGAGCAAATCACTTTTGCTCTCCTGTTTTCACACAATGACAGGTTTCCAAACGGTTTCCAAAGCACTTTCATACCTTTCTGTGTACATGCAAAATATTAAGACATTTATTCAGTGACGGATGGATCAGTGGTATCTCGGACCCCCAAACTTTCGGTGAGAAGTGATTTGAAATTGTGCTAAGAAGTTTGAAAGAAATAGTTAAATTTCGCTCGCAGCTGTCATAATGCCATCTCACACATTTCTAATTACTGCGACATGACAAAATTAGGAAAGGGTTTTTGTATGGCAAACAAGCTTCGAATTTGTTGTTTGGAAACTGGCTAATACTTACTTCACTGTCGTGCAATCAAAAATTTTCTTGTGTCTGTTTTACTTTAGAAGCCCTTTTGAGAACCCACTCTATGCGTTTATGGTATATTAGTTACTTCGAAAATATTTTGTGATGGTTTATCGAATTACTTGTCCCCCCTACCCTTAATTTTTGAAAGACTGCTACGGTACTATCATTACGTGAAAACTCAAGTTTAATACATTACAAATATAAAGTTTATTCTAAAGTTGAGGTTGTTATCTTTCTATTTGATATGGATGATATCGGAATGGTAAGAGAAAGGAAAACATTTTCATAGAATATTGTTTACGAGGGAAAAGCTACTGACACTTTAGATTAAAGTGTCTCACTAGAGCGGTCAATGACTATCATGAGGTTGAGTCAGGAAATGGTTGACGATAACTTTTGTCATATAAAGTAATTAACCTAATAGATAAACGTAATTTTTCAGCAAAAAAGTATGACCTAACATCTTATTTTCAGCAGCTGTTTCATTTCCGCGGCTTTGAAGAGTAAAAAACCGTTCTTAAAATCTAATCTCATCGTGACATTTTAGAACTAAAGACGCGAAATGAGATGTGTTAAACTTTTACCGATAACAAAATCTCTTTGAGTGACAAACGCCACTTTGCTGCCGACACAAACCAATACAATGAGAACAATAGTTGCTGAAATCTGATTGGTTGTTCTTGAGATCACAGGTCAGCTAGAACAACAGGGAACACCTGAGTTGTTCTCAGGCGGTTTCGTCTCGGGGATGGCTTGAGAAAATTATGGTCAACCATAGAGAAACTCTTGCTTTCATACCTCTATTAGACAAAGTTAGGTTTAGAATTAACACAATAATTAAATACAACTTGATAAAGAAGCGTCTAAGATGAGTTGGCAATTGAGTAAAATGGCGGAAACCTTGAGCTTAACTTATCACGGACAAGATAAAACATTCCCTCTGTTATGTTTGTTTGGCTTCAGGTTGATATTCGAAGGGAAGTAAAACTAATCATATCCCAGATCTAGACAATGCTCATTTACTCATCAAGCAGAGCGACCGGAACCCACGCTCATTTAAAGACAAAAAACAACTGCTTTGATTAAGAATATGGTAACTCACGACTTAAACAGTGGTAGTTACCTCATCGATCCCGCTCTTAGAAATTTGATTCTTCAGTTTTAGGCTACAAACATGAAGCTATGTGTTGTTCACGCTCTGCGTATTATTATCTTTCCTATTGAATGACTATTTGAATATTATTTATTGATTTGTTTTCCAATATTTCGTTCTTTACTTCTTATAATGTATATTATATTCATGGTAATATCATTATCATTTTTTCTAGTTAAAATCCCTAGATTTCTCTTCATTTGTTTCGTACCAACTTCCTTCCCCTTTTATTAACTCTTCCTCCTGCATGCAACTGCATTATTTCTTATGTGCTTCAGCTCCTGTCACCTTGCATTTGATTTTCTCAAGCTTCGTTGGTAAGTTGCAATGTAATGACAATAGCACTCTCTAATTGAAGTTCAGTCACCGCATTCGAGTAGTCCGTGGTTCAGTTTAGATTATTCTAGTAACAATTTGTAGTTGACATGAAAACGTCTTTCAGAAGACGATACGTTGCCTATGAAGTTTCTTTATTTAGTGTTTTGTCAAATAGCAATATCGATCGGACTCTTTGATAGTCAAAAGGGCTTTTTGAACCATGTGTTGGGGATTACATGCTCGTTGGCTATTTTTACCAGCAAGACGTTTAGAGCAGCAGATCTTGTTAGCTCTGTTGACGAGGCAGGCGACAAGCGACAGTTTGACTTCCCGTGCACAAAACGAGTCCCATCTGGTATATACAACACTAAATGTTGGCTTCCTGTAAACACTAGTAATAACACGTTTGTTAGACTTTTGGACAAATGCATCAAGAAATGGCAAGGCACCACTACTGTCTTCATGTTCTATGGTGAATGATAGGGAAGATTGAAGAGAGGAGAACTTCGACTTTCTTGTTTTGAAAGTGGTCTATACTGATCTTCCTTCCTTTCAATGAAGGCTTTCTTGTAAGTTTCTTACTTTATAAACTGTATGGAAAATTCACTCTCGGCGCTTATAATATACCATTTACTTATAAATTGTTTTATAATGGTCAATCGAATTACCAATTTTTTTTACCCCTATCCCCAAAATAAAATTCCGAAGGCTGCAACTGTACTTAAACGTACTTTCCCTCCGGAGGTAGACCGCCTGTGGGGAGCAATAAACAATTTTTTCGTTATTTCGTGAAATAGTCTTTACGAGTTATCAGCTTTGGGGCAAGCTCAAGGGCAAACTCACTTACCTGATTGGTCAAGTCTATGAATGATGATAACGCAATTGCAGCATCTTTTGCCTTCCCTCTGTAGGAAAATACAAGCAAACTGCAGTAGTACCTACTCATATAAATCACTCAAAATAGCAATGGTAAGTAACATTTACTGTCCTAATACTTCAACTACAGGGGCTTTAAGTACAGTACACCCCCAAATAAACGCCTTAATAATAAAGTCGCGTAAAACCCTCTCAAGACATTGTTTCTATATTCACTTTGAACGAAATGATTGCGGCTAAAAGAAATAAAGGCGGACCACAGTGGGATTTTGGCGGCAGTGTTTGCAAATGGTCTGGTCTAAACTTAGATACACTATACAAAACCGCACATAAAATAAATCTTTGAAAAACGCTGTTGTCAGGGTCTGGGAAAGGAGTGTAATTATTTGGAAACAAGTGTTAAATTTTTGTTATTAATTAATTTCTCAATATCCAGTGTGTAAATATTCATATTTTAGATTCAACGTGAGCATCATGTGCAAAACTGAACAATCTCAGTGCTTACAGGACCAGTCTTATTCCGCAGAAGATTCCCTTTCACTTGAATTTATACTAATGGGTTACAACTGGATTACAAGTTGATGTTTCTAATACAATCACGAACTTCTACTTCAGAACAATCTGTGTGTTAACATGAGTGGGCGATACTGCAAAATATTTTCCAGTGGTCAGTTATTATGTTGTTAGTTATTATGCTGAGTAGGGAGACAAGGGCAACGTTGTGCGTCGTCGTCAACGTCGTCAAATAAGCGTTGGACAACGCACAATATTTGACAGGCTTTGTCCTATGTCTGGTGGTTTTACCGATCCTGACCTACACAAATGTGTGTGATAGTGGATTTTCGAAACTCGTAGGATTTTCATCGTAAAAATGACACCCCACTGTAATAGTTTACATCGCGTCTGGCACAAATCGTAATCGTTCCACGAATTTGGTGAATCTGGAACATGTGGTCCTACATGTCAGAATAAAATTTAGTATGCAGTTCGAGCAGAACTGCGACCCATTCACTTATCTACCTTACAGCCCACTTATAATACAACTGTATTAGAAACACCCCTACAACTCTAGGCTAGAACTAGAGAAAGCTACAAGGGGGCGGCCACTTTGTATAGTTGTTGTTAGATGACGTCATACCAAACGGTTTCCTATTGTCCCTTAATATCACACTGTTGATAATGTGTCAAGCAAAGAAATCAAAGATCCAACCATCATTTGGTATTTCATCATTTACAACTGCCAGGGGCTGCATTTTGTTAACCGACTGCACAACGAAATTCGACGATAGCCTATAGTGATACCTAAGCAACTACTTAAGCAACTGCAGGCCTGATTGTGGAAAATTGCCAAGCAACTCGAGGACTGACCCCGAAAAAGGAGTGTAAGATCTTTTTACTGTCTGGCTGTTAAATTTGTGACTAAGTTTGCTGCAATACGCAACTAAGATCAAAGCTAGAATGTCCTTAGTTACGCGGTGGGATATGAGGTCTTTGAAATATTTGGATCTACGTGATAACAGCATCACATTTAGTCACAGTGGTGTGCTTGGAAAGCCCACTAAAGGACTGTTCGATCATCTTCAGAACCTTCAATTCTTTCTCCTAGATAGAAACCCTTTAGGTAACATTAATCAAAAGTTGTTTAGTAATCTGACAAACGTCCGGCAGCTGCGGTTAAGAAACTGCCACATAAAATACCTTCATTCAGACGCTTTTGGGGCACTGATGTCATTGAAATATCTGGATCTTAGCAGTAACAATATTTCATTTTTACAAAGTGGTAGCTTCCTTAACAAAGCATATAACTACCGAATTTTGAATGGAAGCAAAGGATGCTCCAACAGCTTAAAAAGACCGGAGAATTTGAACCAGTACAAAAATCCTCTACGAATAATCAGCCACAAATTTTCGCATGACCTTGGAACATTAAAGTATTTACTTTTAAGTAATTGTAGCAGTGTATACCTTAAACCTCTTGAATTTTGCAATTCTCGTTTATTGGGAAGAGGGCATATGGTTGTCACGAGAAAAACGTTGCCGAAGAACAGGAAGTCAAACTTTGACTTTCTAACCAATTGATTTTGGGATGTTCTTGGTTCAAAGAATTCTTCAATAAAGACATTAAAAAACGTAGGAGCAATCAATCTTGAGAACCTCATTCTTTCCTATAACATAATCAAATAGTTGCCCCCAAATTCTTTTCAATGTCTTAATGTTGACAAGTTATTGGATCTCTCTTTTAATCGAATAAAAAGACTAGAGAGAGATTTCTTGGGTAACAATACAACCACCAAAACCACCAATTTCAGTCACAATAATGTCAGTTTTATACACTCTGAAGCATTTCATGTGTGAGACAGATATTCTTACACGAAAACAATCTACTGTCTCTTTCATCTCACGTCTTTGGAAATTTACCTTTCCTTGTTCCCTCAAGTTAAATAGAAAATCACTTCACAGCACTTGAAAACT
The DNA here is from genome assembly GCA_010016025.2 of Alatinidae sp. Z8VKAUB7J3. Lineage (NCBI taxonomy): Eukaryota > Metazoa > Cnidaria > Cubozoa > Carybdeida > Alatinidae > Alatinidae sp. Z8VKAUB7J3. The sequence continues at coordinate 95,782,921 of JAAAKM020073195.1, forward strand.
AAAGAACTCCTTAGCATAGTAAGGATAAGAGTCACTACATGCCAACATTTGGACAAATGTAAGTTGGTTACAGAGAAAGCAAGTATACGTTTCCAAATTTCAAAAATATCTGGGGGGGCCAAGCGAGGGGCTAAGCAAAATTGGGGGCATGGCCCCTGTTGCCCCCCCCCCCGCAGAATCGCCCCTGATTTCGACTTATTGGAATCTTTCACATATCATAAATTGCTATTAGGAAAAAGGAGATTATCTTGAAAGAGACAATTACAGAGGTCTGAAACTACAGAGTCAAGTTCTAAAAGTCATCGAAGGAGTACTTGAGCCAAGGACTGTGAATTTCGAAATGGTTGCCACACAGTATGAGCTCCTTTATATGGGTCAACGTGGTCATCTTTGCTGACTCTCTTCCATAGTTGACGCGGAGGTTTACTGCCTGGAAAACCGGTCTTGAATCGCATAGGCTTCGGGTCAACAAGGATAAGGCCAAGGTGTTTCGTAGCACCTAGTAAACACTGCGGTGCAACTGGTGCTCTGAAAGAGGACCCTTGCTTCATATACAAGAGATGTCATTGTGAGACTGCTCTGGTTGAATCGGTCATGATCCGGTTGCAATTTGTAGGGAGGGAATTACGAAACTGTTTCCACCTTTTGCTATCTCAGTGATATGATTGAGCAAAGGGGGAAGTTACAAGAAGCCAACCATAACGAGGATAAAGTATGGAAGGAGGAGTTTTGGGAGCTCCTTCACAACCCAACGAACAGCAACATTCCTTTCCGACGACGGGTCATGTATTGAACTTGTGTCAAAAGTGTACTGTTTTTTGCCAGTGAACATGGCTACTCACTGTGGAGGTTATCGATCGGTTGAAGCGTAGCGATAATGCTATGTTGCAGTCAGGCACGCAGCGAAGGACGGCGCGCTTGGCCACGTTTAATGCCCAGAATTATCCTTACGGGCATTAAAAGATGAATCACTTGTGATTTTCAATTCACTTACGCAATCTTTTGTTGAATGAATTGGCAAGTCTAAGTCTCTCAAATGCGCCTTCTAGGGAGGGTAAATGGTCAAAATGTCCGCTGTCATGGGGAGCTGGCTTTGAAGAATGGAGGGGAGCGAAGAGGTTTTGTTTTGAATCCCCACACCCCCTCCATCTAAATTTGGCTAGCTGTATGGCTAGTGGCTGTGGATATGCTGCAAGAAACTTGCAGAGAGGGTACCAACACAAGTTTGACACCATGTTACTCTCAATTATCAGTGCTTACCCCTCAATATTCCTTCCCTATGAAGCAGCTGGTGATGCAAGCACCAAATTCATTCCAAAATATACATTTTGAGGTTTAAACTGTCTAAATACAAACGATTTACATTCATGCTTAGGAATTCGATATCAAAACATTTAGAATCGACCTCCTCAATTCCTTGCTTGTGTTTTACGAATGTATGGACATATTGTTATAACCCATAACCAAGGGGTCGGTTTTCTTACATTAGGAAATCAGCATATAGGTAGGTTATCTATTCAAAGGCCACAAATTTCTTTCTTGCATCATTTCCTTCGAATTTATGACCAAGTAGTTTTAAAAATAGATATCAAAAAGACAGACAAGTACAAAAATTAAAATACCCGCATCGACAAAAACGTAAATAAAGAGGGTGAGAGTGATTTGCTTTTGGTATAAATAAAATCAGGGTCCCCTTGTCTATGTGATTATTCTAGGATAAGAAACAGCTAAAATGTAATTGGAAAATTCCTCTAAGATGTGCATTTCACTTGATTTGAACATATTTTCAAAGAACTAACAAACGTCGATGAAATTGTCCTAGTTATCTAAGCAGGTATCCGTAACGATAAAGATAATTATGGTGGTTTTTTAATGACAACGAGAAAGAGGAGGAAAAGGATCATGAGGAGAGGAGGAGGGGGGAGGAGGAGAAGGAGGATAAAGATGACGATGATAAAAAGTTGTGACGATGATATTGATTGTGATGATAATAGTGGCGGTGATAATGATGATAATGATAATGATGACGATGATGATTTTAATGATTATGATAGTAATAATGACGAAGATAAAGATGATGATGCGAATTATCATGATGATGATAATGAAGATGATAATGACGATGATGATAATGATGGTCATGATTATAACGGCGATGATGATGACTTTGACAAAGAACTATTCAAACAACTAGTGCGATGAAAGCAATGAAAGAGAAAACTGAGAAGAGAACAGGTGGAAAGCAACTTTAATAAGCAAGTCTATTTAATACAATAGTGAAACAAAGTCGCACTTTTCACTCTGCAGTGCATCGAACCAGGGCTCCTGTTACCAAGAGAGCTGATCAGGTTCCATTATCTCACGACCCAGATAGGTCCAAGGGCCTATGTGTCTACATTCAAAATCATCTATACTTCCATGTGTGGTCACGTTTTAATCCATTTTGTTTTGCATTCATTTGGCAATCGACTTTAACCTTTAATAGGGTACTTGACTGCCCAAATCAAAAACGTATTTCTCGTGGACAGTCTTGCACTTTTTCTGGACAAGCTTTATGAAATAACGAAATTAAAGTCTTAAATAATCTAACAATCAAACAAACCATGACTTACGCAACTCTACCCTGGTAACCAAATACACTGTGTTCCCTCATGCAACTGCAACTCACTGCTATATAGATACTGTTACTTCATCATCTGTTATTGAACATGCCTTTGACAGATCACTGAGTTCTATACGTCCTGTAATAGATATCAGCACTGGATTGATGGGAAAATATAAAACGTGTTAGTATTTAAAGTATCACCTTTAAATTAAAGTATCATTAAAGTATTTTCAAAGTATCTCTTCTTGATGATACTTTCTAACTTCAATGGGCTTTGGACAGATAGACGAGCTGGAGGGCAGTCCTTCCTTAGTCAAGTCACATGGCGCAGAGAGGCTGGTCTCCAATTGCGTTGAGCTGGATGTCGATGTCCACCGATTAATGATTGGGAGCTTATGTGATACCTACAGAAATAGAGTGAGTTAACATCGGAGGACACCTAGTTCAGTTGGTATAGCACACGCCGCGAAAGCGTGGGTCAAGAGTTCGATCCCCGGTGGTTACATATTTTTTCTGTTTGTAGTGTTCTTTCAAAAATAGTATTAGTATTTTGTGGAGAGTCTCGAAGCGCTATTATGTAGTTCCCATGTAGCTGCTGTTATTTAGGAGAGAGCTTGTCACGCAAGAGCCAGTGACTAAAAATACCAAATAATGAATATTCGAATCCCGTTGGTGACAAATTTTAAAATCTGTACCACTTTTTTAAAATTAAATGTACTTAACCAGTAGAAGGGATCTCTCAACAAACGAATTGCGGAGTGTATTAAATATAAAAAACTACCACACTCAGCTTTCCGTGATTCTTCACGGCCATTTTCCTGTACAATCTTCTAGCACTCGATTTTTTTGATAAGAGAAAATCAATAATCGAAACTGTAGTGAAGGTAGACCTATCCCCCTCGAGAATAAAATAAAAATGGAATTCGTGAGGAATATTTCACAAAATCAATCCCTTATCGTAGCGGTGATTCTTTATTAGCTACTATGTATCTATCACGTATTCACAGGCCTCTGTAATTAACAACAGGTTCACAAGATCCGAACTTGGTTGATTGAGCTTTTTAAAAGCAGACTACTCTTGTGATTCATTCTTTAACATGGGTCGGCAATTTCTGACTAAGAGGACACAATAAGTTTCACAAGGCTCAATTTGAACTGTCGTACTCAATTGTCTCGAAAGTATTCCTTGATATTCAGTAGGCTACAGTCGTTGACACCATTTGAGTCTTTGTTAACATGCCACCCGACTTCCCATTTATTACAACTGGTATTCATCTAGGTAGCTTGTCGTTGTTAGTTCTCGTATGTGTACATGAAGTCCCAGATTTATAAACCCAGCACCTTAGCAAGACCCTTGAACTCAGGACCATTTGGTTCTCTGATTTGAGGCAGTAATAATTAGCGTATTAGATAGCCGTAATTATTGTGAAAGATTTTATTTATTTTGCACGAGGTTCTTAGTACGTACGGTCTGCAGCGTGTTAAAATCCGGTAGGTACGCATCGGACGAAGTAGTTTTTGCAGTTGATGATGCTCCGAGTCAATGTGATTTGGAAGAATGCCGTTCGGTCAATTCAGGTGTCTCGTATTTTCACGGAGATGTAACTCGGCGTATGGACATCCAGAAGATGCATAGATTACAGAGGAGGGATTTAAGGAACATTACCTTCATTACTGTGGAGTTGTTTACAAGGAAGAATAACCAAATTGTTTTTGCGTGTCTAGTGTAAATTTTGTTTCATGTAGGCCCATACTTATATAAAGGAATCGTTCTGTTTTGTACCACCAACAACTCGTATATTTTTTCAATGCTACTGAAGGCTTGCGGCAGGTCGAGCAAATCGCACAATGAATAGCTTTTGCTTTGTGGTGCTACTCCAGCCCACTGCTCATCAGGGGTCTTTGATTGAGAGATTGCTGCTCCAGCTGTACTTGTGCTACGTTAAGCACTTGCGAAAGATAAGCTACGCTCGTGTTTACAATTTCTACAGAACATTTCCTCTGCTGCACTTTAATTGTATCTTCAGAATAGTAGAGGTTTATGTGACCTCTATGGAACTATAACAATACTTTGTTCTGTGAGTGTAATGGTATTTGCATGGCACTTGACTGAACTTGATTTTGAAATACTGTCCGAGGATTGACAAATGATTAGCTGTATCAACACTATTATTACCACTCTATGCCCCTTTAGGAAAAGCAATGCTGACAAGGCGCAATTTACCACGCGTGTACATTTGTGAAAAAGTGTCTTTCCAATTTTGATTTGTCTCCTATCAATAATAATACTCCTTTTCGAAAAAAAACTGTTCTCGTTTTCAACCAGTTTCATAACGAGACTGGGTTTGCACATTTATTCAAGGGCACAGTAAATGCTACCAGCAGTTTAATATTTCTATCCGTTATTTTTAGGAGTTTTTCGATTGACAGCAGAGCAATAGGGTCTAACCATCAAACTTCAACTTGCTAGGCCAACTCTCTGCCGACTGAGTTTACTCGTCTCCTTACGTAAAAAAAAGAGATAAGAAAGAATAAAATGCGAATACTCACATTGCAAGTGCACAAATATTCCTCTGACCTGAGAAGATACGTCGAGAGAGTAAAGATTAATGCTCAAGATATGATCAAATCGAGTATTAAAAAATTAAACTACTTACATACACAAGTGCGATCATCCAGGCATTAGGTACAACGTTAGAACTTTGCAGTTGTCAATAATCCAGTGCTAGCAAGATGAAATTAACTAAATATAGCAATTGGCTTAACCCGAATGCACGCGGACGACCATAAGAACTAGTATACTGAATGCATTTTCCAGAGTGTATTTTAGACGTGAAGCTAGGATGGAAGGCCAATTCTAACTGCCGATCTGTAATGCCTGGTAGTCAATGAAATACAGGCTTAAGGCAACACTTTTTATAGTACCCGTTAAAGTATATGTATAGTACAGAAATAGGAACACGCTACTAATCACAAGCTATAACAATCTACAGAATTACCCCCCGTTTCATATCTTCAAACATCCTTCAAATGGTTGACTAATATTTTCTACTTTTAGCAAAGGAAAACTCTGATGTAGCACAATCACTCCAAAAAATGTTTCAGTTCCACTAAGCTCCTGCCGGAAATGAAGGACTATCTCAAATCGAATAACTTACCTGGATTTGTTAGTTTTACCGTCGCAAAAGCACGCCCTTGGTTGAAGACCTCTGTCATATGAGAAGGCAGGTAACTCGTAGGGGTCATTAGCGCCTTTCCGAAGTAGCCTATCCAACTTTGAGGTTCTTCTGCCGGCCTTTGGATGGATCAGACAAAACATAAGTGAGTATACAGCACTTTATGTTGGTTACTGTAATAACACAGCCTTCACAGCCTTTCTACATTTATAGCTCAAAGTATAGCCTCTTCTGGCTAAAAAATATACATCAGGTTTAACGATTTTTCAAGTAACCAATACTTTTGTTACCAAATTGTACCCTACTAGCAGCGTACATGACATCTCAAATGTAAACATGTAAGGAAGCACGCAGATATCACCTATTAAAATTTACGTGACACTCCAAATGTTGGGGATAACGACTCTTCAATGTTTCCAATCGCAGCAAGTGTATGATCTCGTATGATTATCTGGCATAGAACTGAAAAGCAAATGACGACGGCAAAAATCGGGATTAACCACTTGATGCATTTCTTTCCTCAACTTAGTAAAGTAATAATCATCTACGTTATCATTATTGTTCTCAGAAAGCAATGTGTGTTCCATTCAGTAGCACGCAAGTGCTAAAATGTGTGGGAATAAACTTTTTTAGGGTCGCAATTTCTCCCCTTTGAATTTATAGTGATCCAACTCGCACCTGATTTTGGTACTCAATGCATTCCCCATTTTATTTAGTCAACTAAGATATCTTGTAGGAGGAAGCAAACGCCAGCGATGGGGAAATCGTTGAACTGTTTAATTGGACTTTGCTTTGCAAGAATACTGTAGTTGGGTCATTAAGTATCCTTGTATTAACATGTGGACGTTTTCTCTTATGCTTTCCTTATATACACATATTTTGGATGTGTTAGGTGATATAAGTGGTAAGCATTTTAGGTCGTTATTTGTGGGTGAGGGTAGTAGCTGATTGACATCGAGGAGTGTTTGTCTAAGACAGAGGAGAATAGATGTAATCATTAATTGGTGTTGCTCATGCATATTATATTATTCGCGTCTTCTGAATATTCTCAAAGGCAGGAAATTTTTTGTCCTTGTTTTTTCCAGCACCATACGATTCTTACAAGAAAGAAGCCATTTTCAAAGCCTTTTGGGTACAAAGCCCATCCAGTAGTCATAGCGATCGACTACCTCTACCGTTAGTGATGAGCTTCACGACACAGCAAGACCAGCAACTGACGCAAGACATCATCAATGAAATGGTAATGTCGTGTCAACAGAACGCGTCTTTAGCGCATGTAAACTATTAACTAAATTTTGTCATAGACTGCTAATTTTCGGCCCCACTGGTTTCAGGACCATTGGGGGAGGGGCGCTCGCAATAACGAACACCATGAAACTGAAATTACAAATGTTAGATGCTTTAGAGACAAAAATAGCCTCCGTTGACTCTTGGTAACTCGTTTGACAAAAGCTCGACGAGGGAAAGCTCCAGGATTGCAGTTTGATCCAAGATATAATCTTGAGAAACTTTTTTGTTGGCTGAGGTCCTCACTCAATAATTTTATCCTTAATATCGAAAAGTATCAAATCTCCTTGACCTTTTATATTCTGCGATGCAATTTTCGTTTTTGCCTTAAAAAATATGCTCATTAATGACACTGCGTAAAAAGATCGTATAAAGCCAGTTTTGGGGTTGAGCACTTTTGTTTTTACGAGATGGTGAAACATGCTTTTTCCATTCAGTCTTCGTTTGCAATTTCTGTTGTAGTAGTCCAGATCGGACAGTTTTCTTCGGTAAATGTATGCATGATCTGTCTGTGCTATATGTAATATTTTCTTTTCTCCTCAAAAGCGATCCTATTTATGTGCACAAGGCCCGCTAATTTTCATTTTATTATAGTCTGAAAAGGACTAACCCCGTTCCTGCAGTCTCTCAATCAAAGACCCCGGATGAGCAGTGGCCCCGACATTGAAACTACCCGAAATAAACAAAAAACACCAAACAGACTAACTAATAAATAAAGGGCAGCTGGGGCGTCCAAGGGCAACGCCTCTCAATTTAGGCTACCGAGCAGAGAAGCAAGCCATGAAACAGGCTCAACTGCCCAGTAGGCTCGCCACTCGCGGATTATGGGAAGCATCTGTTATCAATGAGAACAGATGCTACATCCATTCCTCGCCAAAAGGCCGAGAAGCGGTCGTGCTGACGTCTAGTGCTGACGTCTAGCACTACCCACTCCCATTTTTTCAGGCAAGTGCTTCACACAATAACGTTACGTGAATGCTACATTACTTGGATACCACTTTAAAACACACATCGTAGAATATTGTGAGGGTGGCAAAAAGCCCCTCTCATACGCGAATAGGGTGAAAAGTAAAACAATAACGGCAGTTATTTTGGCAGTTGAAGGTATCTTGGAGTGAGTGCCTGAAAGCAGTTTCAATCCTTTGCGTCTACTTATATAATTAAAGTAAGAAACAATGGAGGGTAATTTTAGCTTTAAAACGTCGAGTCTCAGGCCATGATTTATGTTTTAATCTACAAAATATGTATTTCGTCTTCTATAGACAATTCCCTCGTTTCTTAAATCAAGTCATTTTTATATTAAAATCTTATTCCAGCGACACATAAAGGTGAAACAGGACCTCCAATATCAGTCAGCATTTCGGGAAGGAACGTATTGTTCTTCTACTTGTTGAATCAATTAATCATATATAGGCCTACAGATTTCTGAAATGAAGCTATGTTAACAAATGTTGTCTATAAAGCCTTACGAACAATAATTTTTATTTCCCTTATCATGCACAATGAGGGTCTACTTACCTTAGGTACTTTGCAAAACTACAGGACCCTTCACGATCACAAACAGTAAGTAATAAAAATGTTTCTTGTCTGAGTTGTCATCAACTCTCGTTGGCTTCGTTCCGTTTTCAGAACTGCGTTCTAGACGCTACGATAGCTAGGCCTATCAGGTACAAAGAGGGGCCTACCAATACTTACAGAAAAAACATACATCTTTTCACATCATAGTTTCCCTTCATTATCAGGGGCAGGCCAAGAGAGAGAGGCACTCGTTTTTTTAAATAGTGGAATCTAAAAACATAGAGTTTAGGAGTATAATAACTTGTAGCCCTTTTTCTTAAGCATTGTAGAAGAACATCAAAAACATGCCCGTCAACAGTTAGTAAGTTTTGTATCTGATCTTTGTTCACAAAGGAGAATTATACACCTCCCATTGGGGGACCAGACCCCACCGACCCCTGCCAGTATGGGCGTGGCCGTGGGACGCCGGGTATAAACAACCGATTAATCGATCTATCGTTAAAATTTCTGGCGATAAATCGATTACGGAAAGAATCGATAAAGGACAGCACTGACATGAACTAACATAAATTTGATGAATAGTCCATGAGCTCGGGAAGTTCTTTAAATATGATCGTTTAAAATTTCTTTGCTTTTGGTCAAATCAACACATTAACTAACAAAAACTCTAGAAAGTTCTTAGTTTAATACCATCGATCAACTAAAATAGCTATGATGGATCGTCCCTGAACCCTTAGAAGCTCTTTCAATTTCATCGTTTTAAAATTACTTCTTTTTCCACAACAACCGCATCAACCAACAGGATTATGACGAATAATGCATTAGCTAGTTCAATTGTTTTGCCATTTCTTTGCTGTGACGACAGAGCGATAAAGAGGCGACATAACAAATCTTTCAATTACGTACCCGTAATCAATTTCCAAAAAATATTTATACAACGCAACATCACTAGAAGCTAAATACAGGGTGTGAAATCATGCGTTGATACACACTGACATTGGGTGTGAGCAATTTTTACAGACAGGGTCAGTTTAACAGAATACAACTTCTGTCTGTACAGCGGCGGCAGAAGAAATTTTATTTAGTTGTAGAGACTTCCGTTAAAACGTGGAGGCCTAACAGAGACCGTGGCGGTACGACTCAGGTTTCCTTAAATTTATATTTATATGTTACCAACCCTCTTTTGGGTTTTAGGTACTACGATACAGTGGCTTCAGAGAAACCTCTTTTTAGTTGTGAAGGTTTGTACTAAGACGGTTTTAAGCGTAGCTTGGCTATTCTGATATAACCTTCTTTCATTACCCTCGGTCCCTCCTCTAAATTATATTATATCTAAATAATTATTCTTACATGAAATCTTGAGGAATTTTATTTGGTTGTCGCAGCTTTGGTTAAGATTAAATGGCATTAAGGGTGGCCATGGTGACACAAGTCTCATGTAATGTTCTTGGGGCCCTCCTCTAGTTTAAATTAACATGTCACGGAAACCCTTTTCCAATTCTTGGGTATGAATTTTGTTCTTGATTTTTTCAAACTCATTTCTACCGATCATACTTTCAGCGAATATTTTTTGCTTAAGAAACTTCTGTAAACTTTGGCTTCTCTTCATAAAATATTGTTTTGCAAAAGTTTTCATATGGTAATCCAGGAAAGTTAACCATGCTAAATTTTTAGACGCATAAATTTTTTCATCTTGTGAAACATTTCTAACTTTTCTCACACTCTTATCCAACAAAGTTTATCAGAGGTTCTAAAGACGCTGAGATAGTAAAAAGTAAACCAAAATGGATTATTTTTGCCCCTTCGCTTGCGTAAAAATTACCCGCTGTGACTATACTGGACAGATGATTTTTTTTCATCACATACTCTGGGCCTATAAAGTTTTCAAACAAATTACGATACACGAATAAACCTCCGAAAATCTTACCAATTTTTCCATTCAAGAATTTTTGTGTCATGATTGATTCGTGATTTACTTTTCTAAGTTGCTAAACCAATCCAACTCGTTAAAACTGTGGATGAAAAGCAAATTTCTGAGTTCAAGGACAAACTAGCCAAACATCAAAGTCCCAGGCTCCAGTCTTCGATGTGGCAGTGTTCCCTTAACACGCAATATCACGTTTGTAATTTTTAAAGATACAGTTGTCCAACACGATGAAGAGGTCAGTTCAATACCAATAAACGGGAATGCCATTTGGCATGAGAAATAGAATGAAAAGGTAGGTTAGGTACAATTTAAAACAGTTAAGTACAAAACAGAGCTTTTTCTTGTGCTTTAGATGGTACTAGCTAGCTTTTGAAACCAGGGGGCTTTCAGTTACGCTGTACCGATGCTATGTGATGCGAATACGGTATCAAAGTTGATTGACCAGTGAATGCGGTGGCAAAACTTTCTTCGAGCACAATATTTCATTTCCGGTTGTCTAGTACAATTTCTATACCCATTCCTCTCTTTCAGAACGAGATTTCGTGAAATCGAATGATCACGTCATCAACGTTTATTTTGATCTTCTGTAGAGGAAGAGATCAATGACAATGTCGAGATGCAGTTCATCAGTCGGAAATGTAGGACTCCAGATCTAGCTTATATCGAAAGCTGCCCAGCAACGGACATACACATCATTTCTAAGCACATTTAGCTGTAAACAGATTTCCTATTGGACATCAGAAGCTGTAGAGTACTTGCAACAGAGGGCCTATCTTGAATCAAAGCGATCTGGTACTTTTTAACTGAGGCAGAGGATGCGCATATGTTCTCGTTGCCTCCTGCAGCCTGGCACTCCTTGTGGCGTTCTATTCATTCTGGGTTCTCTTCGGGTTTTGAAAATGACATTTCCTATAAAATTGTCTACTGTGTTATCAAATCTGCTGTTATTCTTCGAAAGTGGGGTCTTTCATATATAAAAGAAAGTTGTTCCTTTTGTGGTGTGAGAGAAACTTAGGCTCATGTCTTTCTCGAGTGTCCCTTTGCTGAAGCATTTTGGACCTGTTTTGGTGATGTTCACAAGTCTTTCTTCCTCTACCTTTTCTATTTCCCCATGCTCCATTTTCTTACACCAATTTTCTGGTGTAAAACAGGTGTAAAATATGATTTATTATTGTTCCTTGTTAAAACCATCAAGTATCAACTTTGGCTTATGTGTTGTGAACGTAGATTCGATAAAGCTAAGATTTTTATCCTTGATGGATGTTCCCGAATTCGTTCGTATGTTAAAACTCGAATTTTAGTGTCCTTTTACGCCAAAAGTCCTATTGTCAAGGCAGAGTATAGGAAATGGAGTTTTCAATCTATTTTATGTAACTAAAATAATGGTGTTGTTAACTTGATGTTTTAATTGTTTATTTGTAGATAATATTTAATAACGGAATCATTAGTGAAATGCCATTGACTGGTTTCGTTGCACCCTCATCAGAATGGCTCGTGCAAAGAACGAGTTGTTCAAACATTCAAGCATTATTTATGATAACTCGCAAACAAAGACAGGGATCGAAGCAAAAATTTGTCGACTGCTGGTTGGACAATCATTAAGCCTACCAACAATTTGGAGGCACCAAAATTGTTAGAATAATTTCAGAGAAAACACAAACTCCTTTTCTCGGCAAAGTAAAGGATCCCGGGTTTTGATGAAAACCGCTTCTGAAACTTTTAGATGGAAAGCTGACCTAGCTTTAGCTAATAGTTTATTTGTTTATCTCCTAGAGATATGTCCTTTAAATTATGTATTCCTTATTGTTCTTAGTTTTTGGTCAGCCGCATATACAAGTTCTTCATCATTGTAAACTTTGGTTTTGAGTAGTAATAAAACAGTACCTACTGTTTACCAGTAGGTACTTACAGAAATAGAAAAAAGTATCTGTTCCTATTGATGACAGATGCTTTCCATAATCCGCGAGAGGCGGTCCTACTGGGCAGTTGAGCTTGCTTCTCTGCCCGGTGGCACAAATTGAGGGGCGTCGCCCTTGGACGCCCCATCTGCCCTTTATTTATTAGTTAGCCTGTTTGGTGGTTTTTCTGTTTCGGTTAGCGCCGATTCATGGTTTGGCGATATTAAGCCTTTTCGCGGCGTTTGTTTCGGTGCCTGCGTTTGGCGAGCCACTGCGCACGGAATTGGGCCTGCTTTTGCAGGAGCATCCGGATTTGCGTCGGGCACGGAACGATGCGGCGGCGGCGCGGGCGCGGATCGAAGAGGCGCGTTCGGCGTATATGCCGCGCTTTGAGCTTTCGGGCGACAGCGGTGCGGAGCGGACGGACGACCCGACACGGCGTCAGGCGGGTTTGGGCGCGTTTTTGATGCGTCGCGACAAGCTGACCCTGACGGCGACGCAGAACCTGTTCAACGGCTTCCGGGACGAGGCGGGGATCGTTGCGGCGGAGTTGGGTCATATCGAGCAGCAGATGAGCCTGGAGAACACGCGCCAGGAATTGCTGTTCCAGGGGTTGAACCAGTATCTGGACGTGCTGCGCAATGTGCGGCTGATCGCGGTGGCGCAGAACACGGAGAGCACGATCCGCACGCAGTTGCGGCTTGAGGACGAGCGGGTGCAGCGGGGTTCTGGTATCGCGGTGGACGTGCTGCAGGCGAAGTCGCGGCTTCAGGTGGCCAAGGAGCAGCGGGTGGCGTTCGAGGGCCGTCTGCAGGAAGCGTTGGCGCGCTACAAGCAGTTGTTCGGGCATTTGCCGGAGATTTCGAGCCTGGAAGAAGGCGTGCCGCCTGAGGGGATCGTGCCGTCGGATCTGGACGGGGCGATCGAGACGGCACAGCAATATCATCCGGCGCTGCGTCAGACGCGCTACCAGGCGGACATCGCGCGCGAGCAGAAGCGGATCGCGCGGGCGGATTACTATCCGACGGTGGATCTGGTGGGGGTTCTGGACTATTCGGACAATGTGGGGACGACGCGAGGCATCGAGCGGGAGCAGAGCTTGCTGGTTCGGGCGCGTTGGGAGTTTTTCAGCGGTTTCCGGACGCGGTCTCGGGTTGAGAGCGCGTCGCGGACGTTGGCGGCGCGGAAGGACAGCTTCAACTTCGCGGTTCGGCGGGTTGAGGAGGATGTGCGTGTGGCGTGGGACCGTCTGCTGACGGAGCGTCGTCGTGTCGATCTTCTGAACAATGCGGTGAATTTGGCGATCGAAGTGTTCAACGCGAAGAAGCGGCTTCGGGAGGCGGGCAAGGAGACGTCGCTGAACGTGCTTGACGCGGAGCGCGAGGTGTTCAGCGCGCGGATCAACCAGATCTCCGCCGAATTCGACGCCCGCATCGCCTCCTACCTGCTGGCCCGCCGCCCCATTCCTGGCACATTGACAATGATATGATAAACTAACAGTACAGTAAAGATGTGTTCCACTTAATTACATCCATGTCTAAATCATATTAACAGGGTAGAGAGCCAATAACAAAACAGATTAAAAGTTCACCAGAGGAACTATCTCAATCCTTTACCTGTATTATTAAATCCAATATTTCCAGCACAATAAGGTTTGAAAATTGTCAACATATATACTATATTTCATGAATGTGATCTCTATGTTTGGAAAGATTGGAAAGACCAACAACTCAACTCAATGCCTTATAAGTTCTAGGTTATTAGTGGTACACGAATCACCTTGATTGCGGGGTTGACAGATCAGTTAAAAACCCACAACCAATCTGGCAACCCAAAATCTGATTGGCTCTTTCAATAAAACCCAAGAACATGTAGGTATTATGTTTTTTGTTTTAATTTCTTTGTTTGGTTCATGATGATTTGTACCCTGAGGAGTTTCAATGGAAAAACATTTTTAAGTGGAAAGGTGATTTTACTTTCTTGTCCATTGTTTGTGTTGTAAGAAGGACGTTAGGTAAGCTGTCACAACTGAATCTTGAAAGATTGTACACGCCAAAGCTGAAACTAAATCAGAAAACTTTGTTGCAAGTAGATCTAATGTACTTGGTTACATGGTGGCAAGGCTTTACCCAACACAGTATTTTCTACAAGATGCTGATAATATTTCTACTAGTTTTGAGTTAAAAGCCAGAAAAAGATTCCCTCAATCAATTATAGTTGTAGCTTAGTTTGATCGATCAAAAATCTTTACCACATCTTGCGTGATACCCTCCATAATCTTGACGTTTCTGAAGCAGCATTAAGAGAACACTGTAGTAAGAATGTCGTTGCCACCAGGTAACCAAGGACATCATAGCATGAAGAGCACTTCCGGTTTAGTAACGTATACCTGCTTATACACAGGTTACATAATCATTTCTTCAAAATCTTTCTCTTGATAGTCTATTGCCCTGGAATTATCCAATGTTGATCAGGAAGAGCACAGTGATGATCTGGATGCACTGGCAGCTTCACTTGTCACACCTTTTATTATGGATCATAAAGATAAAGATGTCAGAGCTATAGCTGCAGGGTGCTTAGCAGACATATTGCGTGTTTATGCACCAGATCCACCTTACAATGAAGACCAGCTAAAGGTAATACATACATACTACTACTACTACTACTACTACTACTACTACTACTACTACTACTATTACTACTACTACTACTACTACTACTACCATGAGTGTTTATCCCCTTATAAATTTGTCACTATTGATATATAGAAAGCATGTATTCTCGTCACCGGCTTTGACCTATTTTTGGTCCGGCTAAAACGTAATCCGCCTGAAGAACCATATTCTGTGGCATTAACTACACCAGGCTTTTGCAAACTCGGAAGTATATTACCCGCTTCGAGCTACCAAAATTCCCTATCATCCCCTCAGTCCATACGAAATTGGATTTCTTTGTACCAGGGATCTTCGACGTAGGTTGAAGTTCTATGTTTTCACTCATCGATATGAAACGAGTTAATGAAAGAGTCACAACTTGCCTCCCAAATGTAAAACAAAAATATGGGCAAGGTACTAGCAAACAGTGACTGTATTAATCCTTTTGTTTGGTTTTGTCAATTTAAACAAGGGCCACTGGAACATACTATTAGTTGCTATCCCTTAGCTTTAAATTGCCCCTCTTGTGCCCCTTGTTTCTATTTTACTCTCCGCAAAATCTCTAACACTTGCCTAAGGGGGCCTCTCCCCGTTGAGAAACACTGAACTAAACTGCGTTTGATATTTTCTGACCTTCAATGAACCTTGTGATACCAATGTTGTACAAAAACACATTGTTTTTGTACAACACTGGTATTGCAATTTTGTAAGGTATTGTCATACCTTAGTCCTTTCAAATTTCGCTTCCCTTTCAATCAGGCAGGCACAGGCATAGATGAATTGGCATTGTGAAGAAGGTAGGCATGTCTGCTTTAATACCACAGATAATAAAATTACATAGGAAGCTGGTTTTTAAGGGGTGCGATTGTTTACACCGTCATATAAGCCTGCGATGGTTTTCCATGTACTTACTATATATGACAATCCCGCTCACGAGAAACATCATTATTTATCGTCGTTCTTATGCACGTCGCAACAAGTAGGCCTAAAAAAATTGACGAAATTCAGTTCATGTGACTAATGACGTCATAGAGGGTTATGTTATCAATTAATATTTGGTTTTCTTGGAAAAAAGTTTCTTGGCAAATTTTAGGAAAGGTAAGTGAGTATCAAAACCAAAAAAAGTCCTTCATATATCAAAATCCAGCCGCGAACCTACTAGACCCGCCCACCACACCCCCGAACCTAGTAGGGTTGAAGCCCTAGATGTAGTTCAATGGGACAGTTACGGGACTCCTTGCTGAAGGTATTTCGTACTTTTTCCTACGGAATTTCGTTTTGCCGTGGGAAAAAGTGCGCCGGTAACTTTCGCGTTACCTTGCCTTCACCGTGCGAAGACCTGTTTACATGTTTCCAGCTTACTGCCAGTGATTTTAGAGCATTTTAAGCAAATCATAGGTCTTTGAAGATATTAGAACTGTTTCAAAATTAATAGTCTATTTTGGATATTGATGGTAATCCACGGAATGTTAGGTAGACTGATTGTTATCGGGGAGCATCATTAGCAGCAAGAGAAGATAAAACAGTAAACTTGTAGCACATACTTCATTGATAGAAAGAACATTTAACCAACCAGGACCAAGGTTCTCTCAGGCACCTTCATACTCAAGTGATGATTGGTTTTGACAATAACAAAACTTGTGAACCAATGTAGAGGTCTTTCATTTGAAAAGAAGCCCTTCAAGTTTTATAATATAAAAATAAAGCATTAGATTCAGACGATTATACCATAATTACGTGAACTGATCAGTATACAAATTTATTCAAACACTAGAAGCTAAATGTATATACGTTGCTGTTGACAGTAAGAGGTTAGGGTTGTAAGTTAAAGTCCTGTACGTTTGAGTATTTGATCTCCCTCGGCGCCGGCATCCCCAAAATTTTGACCCCACTCAGATACTCTACATATTATGATAATACTTCATACAAGTTATGACGGGATCAATCAACCGGTGTCTATAAAGAACAAACGGCTTCTTTTGGCCTTTCATTTGGCTTTCAATCTAAATTCGGGAGACTCTAATGTATGGACGCTAGACCCGGTCAAACAGCCTGCCTGCCAGCCAGATAGACAGACTCGCTTTTACTATTGTGCATTTTAGAAATACATTGATTGTGGTAAACTCTATAAAGTCGTATGCAAAAGGAGATTACTTAGAGTTTCTAGGAAGAGATCGATCATAAGAAGACCCTTTCCCAACTTAGTCTATTACAAACATTTGTCTGATTCCGTGTAGTAATGATGCATTTATCTATACATTTTCAAGAGTAGTTTTTCACATTCGTGTTGCTTGGAAACTTCCTGCATGCTTTTATCAATATCAAAGTGTAAGTGATGTTATGTTTCTATTTCAGTTCCAGCTACTGTAACTAACTTGAATACAACGCATCGCAACGCCTGTTTCGGAGACATAGTAACCATCAACTGCAAATCAGAAGGGAAACCAGAGCCCTGGGTACAACTCAAGAATGGGTCTGAAATCTTGGCATCGAGTAACGGAAGTTTGCAGTACACCATGACGATTAATAATGAAAGTTTTGGTGTTTACACATGCACGGCAATTAATAAGATTCAAAGTGACAATAAAAATATCACTATTCCATACCTGTCGCTTCATTGTAGTAAACATTAATTCGTTCAAGTTGTAAGTCTGAATCTCCGTGATAGGTTCCAGTTGGATCGATGCCATGCTCGTCTGAGATGACTTCCCAAAACTAGAGTGAGATAAAGTGATCGAAGTTAACAAAATGCCATGAGATCTATTGTAAAGAAACAGGAAAAAATTTGGTCAAATTTACTGTGATAGCTGTAGATCTTTTTTTACCTTTGCGCCTATCTGGTTTCCACATTGACCAGCTTGAAGATGTACTATTTCACGCATGATGATTGTTAATTTTATCTAAAATACCGTTACTAATGATTTTTCACCGCTCCTGTGCCGCCTGCGACCTAAATCTGCGAGATTTAAGAATTTTCCAGATGTTTAACGGCCAACCATTCGACACTAACAACATCGTTGGCACGGGGGGCAAATGTCAACAATTTCAAATCTTAAGAAATTATCCATGAATTAGATCACTGATTGAAGGTATCGAAGGGTCTAGAATCACACGATAACAACATAATCTATCGCAAATAATTCCTTGTTGACATGCTTTTGTTTTCTTTCAAAACGTCACCAAGTGCACGTCTTAATAAATTTTGTTGTCACGGTAATTATGATAAATGTTATAACTGCACCCCCCGATGCACTCTCTTCGAATATCAAATGAAAAGTAACGATAAGCGTTCCTCTGTTGTCTTGCATACGCCATCACGAATCTGATTGGCTAAGATTTCCTTCCAAGACGAAGACACTGCGTTGAAATTTTATGCCCAGCTTTATCTATTTCCTCAAATAGATATACGAATCGCTAGCGATTTTCTAGCGATTTTGAATGGTAGCTATCTAAAAATAAATTTGCAAAGCGTACCAGTGCAGTCAAAGGAGCTCAAACAAAGAGATGGCACTATGAATCAAAACACTGTCTCAACCCTATCTCGATTGAGAAACTATGTTTGGGCTTGTTACTCAAGAGCGCAAGCTGTTCCATTCCTTGTCGTTAGTAGGGAGACAGTTTGTTAGCAGTGTATCACGAAACTTAACGTGTCTCGGTACAATTCATTGATTCTTTTCTCCTAAGGGAGCTGTTATTTAATTTTTAAGCATCAATTGTAAAACAACATGAAACAGCAGTTACACAAGGCCTATTTTAGTCAGTATTCCAGGCAAAACCGTGTTTGAAACGTGACCCACACATTTTTAGGGGGTCAAAATGTGATATGACTTTTTACATTTTTCTATTAACGGTAGACATCGGGGAGTGTAATTAGAAACCAAACCATTTCCGGTTCAATATTCGTTCTTATTTATTTATGTTGCACTAAATTTTGATTAACTGAGCTGCTACTTTCTCAAGTTTTCTGAATGCAAACTTTTCCATTTACTAATTTACTTTTATAATAATCGTCTGATAGGACTTGCCTGCACATAGCAGAAGCATTATTAAGAAAACGGAACATTCCCTCGACAAATTAGAAGGATGAAGGTTTTACTCGTTTACCAAAACTATCTCCTATCTACTATTCTATTTTCTAATATTTACTTCATTTTATAGTCTTCTCATCACATAGCGCTTGCACCTTTTAGCTACTTGATAGACAAGCTTTTAACCAAAGAGTTTTTAATTGTAAAGAAGCGTTAAGTTATACCACCCCCACCACCAACCCCCCACCCCCTGAAGATGATGTGCTGCATGATAAAATATGATAATTATGTTGATTACCCCTTTAAATGGAAAATACTTCAAAGTAAACAAGAAGGAAGCGGAAAGCGTGTCTTCTGGGAAGTAGATATTCCTACAGTTCACCCAAGGGTTCCTAGTCTATAAGGTCCTAGTGCTCTATCCTCCTAACAATATCTAAACAGTTTGGTATGCAAGGATACTTTACTGTTTTTGTTTAAAACCGCAATTAAATATCATGATTTTGGAAAAAATGGTAGGTCATTATGATTCCTATTTAACTAACACAATCAACTAACGGCATCAACATTGTATTACCGTTTCTGCTCATTTACCTGTAGCATTGCTAACCGCCTTGTTTCCTCTTGTTTTCTACCTTCAAATTGTGCTGTTGTCATTTTCTCATTTTTCTGCAAACAAAAAAAACATGTACCAGTAATAACGAATGAACTACAAACTTGTAATTGTAGTCGTTATCCTAAACCTAACAAATCTGTATGTTTAAGACAACTTTCACTACTAAAAAATATTCAAACATATTAGTGGTGCTACACAACACGGATAATAAAACAAGAGGCAGTTCATAACCTGGAGAAGACTCTTTCCATCAGTTCTAACGAGTAGAAATACAGTAGGATAACCACAAATTGAGGTAAGGTCAACATTATACTTGTATACCTACAGAGCTTGCCATGAAAGCAGCTTTTTTATTTGTGTATACATCAGGGCTGTCCGTAACAAGTCGACTACTCAAAAAGTCGTTGACTATGTGAGGGGTGGCTTGCGGCAGGGGCGCTCGGCACAGACTGGATATAATAAACGAAACTTCCTTTACAACACTCAGCACATATTATTAACATTTTAATTTAAAGTCAAATTCACATCAATCTTATCTCGGTTTATCATTTTGTTGCAAGTATTTGTGATATCGATCATAAAGCTTTATACCGATAACATTTGATACAAAAATCACATAAAAGTAAATCGCAACAAGCACCAAGTAATGTCAATACTGCCTTTTCCCTTTCTTTGTTTACATAGTCATATATAACACCTAAAATCATTAAAGATTAAAAAAAGATTGGAAACTCTAATTTTTTATGCCTGTATAATCAATATATTCCATTTTACAATCCATGAAATTTAACGTATTTTTAAAGAGCCCCCCAGAGTCCCCTCGGTACCAAATTTCAAATCATCCCTATCGGTACATGTATTGATGATGATACGTTGACGTATCAGGTGACATAACAATAACCAAATGCTTACCAGCCATAATTAGTTCCAGATTCCTGTAATAAATGCTTTGTTCAAACTCGTAACATTCTTTGATTGTTCCACGCTGATTCAATGGCACAGGAATTTACCTGTAAAATCGAAATGGATTTGATTAGCGAAAAAGCGATATTTTCTTAAGAGATATAACATAACACTATAATATATAACACTAACGGATCAATAGTGACAAAGAGACCAGCAGCAGAGAGTGCTAGATGATAAGTAATGCCTTCCATGTTATTTAATGATATTAAAATAGATTTATTGTCCATACTACTTTGTTCAGGCATAAAATAAAATTTTCAAAGCATAAGCGTAACAGAGCCTTTCTCTGATTTTACCTTAGTTGGAGAAAATTTCGTTTCTTTTGTCAGCGTGTTTTAACGGCTGTAAAACGGCTGGTGGGGTTGCTGCGGCACGAGTAATGGGATATTGTCTTTTCCATGTGATTCTATGTCCTGTGTCTTAAATCCAACCAGATACTTGCATGTGTGATCTTTTCTATAAAATTTGCAGTTTTAAATCTTAACTAAGGCCTTAGCAAAACAGGGGATGCATTAAAAGGGCAGTACCACCAGATTAACATTGGCTAGCTTGGAACAGTATGCAATTTTGGGATTTTTCTCCATTCGATCGACAGGTACGACATTAGCCATTGAATTACATGGAATTCTCTGCTCCCGTTTCCATTCCTTTTTAACTGATCTCTTTGTCCGATGATAATGACAAAAAGTATAGAATGTATAGAGGCTGAAGTTCCCTTCCCCTCTGATGGCGCCGTCACAGCATTCTCATTTAATCTAACATCTTAAAGGATTCCTGTTAGTGAATTAAAGATCTCTAATTATCAGATAGAAATGGTAAACCAAACTTACAATATCAATGTTCTCTGATATCATCATACCTGGCATACAATAGCAGTAATTAATACTTCCTTTTAATTTTCAAATTCCATAAAAAATGTATTGCCTCTTCCCTAAAGGCTCATCAAACTCCCATTAGGCGTGGCTAGCTACGGGTCTGTTGTGTACTTGATGTAATCCCATACTTGATGCAATCCCCCTAGAAAAGAGGTCACTTACCCAGTCGGCCTACTGATTGCTAAAAGTTAACACCCACTGATATGTATTTGCAAGAACTCCTTTTCTGTACTTGCGTTTGTGCGATAACTCTGTAAAGATTTTAAAGTGCTGCATAACATAACAAACTGAATTTATTCCCTTGAAATGATGGCGCGTTGGTACGAAAATCAACAATGTAAGAGAGTTAGATGTGTGTAGAAGAAATATAACATCGTAACAATTTTATTTAGATTCTGGGTCTTGTGTAAGTTACGCTACTTTATGCTAGGGAGCCCAAACTTATACGAGTAAAAAGTTTTGGATTTAGATCCTTCTGCTTGGCTCAATTCCTTGCTGGATTGCTGACTTTGCCACAAGACATCGTTAAGAATTGTGCAACTAAATCTTAATTAGGTGATATATGACCTCTTTGGATTTGATTCGTCGGAGAATTAAATGGTAAGAATACCAAAATGTGACTTGAAAATGTAAAGAGAGAACTTGGATCTACGAAATGAATGAAAGCGTATCGTCCTGTGCATTCTCACAGAAGAAAACAATCAGAATTTTCCTTCACGAAATTCTAGGCATGCTATGTCAGTACAGTTTGCCTAAATTTGCGAACAAGTACTTACAAACTCGGCAAAACTTTTCTGTGTCGTATTGTAAGCCAATCAATAAGAGGTATTTTAAGTTGAAGGAATGGTCAGATTCTTTTATTTTTGTGTGACCGTTTGGAGCAGGAAAACGAACTTAAAACATAATTTCGTAATGAATAGCAATGCCCAGCAAAGAAGGCATATATCAAACATATTGAAGTTTTAATTTGAATATTTAAAACGATATATTTAATAAACAAGCTTTCGAGTTATTATCAAATCATCCTCAGGGTATAACAAACTTGAACAGTGGGTACGATATTTAAGGACACAGTGGACTAAATAAACAATACACTTAATAACAAAGAAAAAATAAAAGAGCCTCGTAGGAGAAATTGGAATAGTGAAAGTGCCAATGAGCTTATTGTTCCATTCAAATCAGAATGGCTTGTGCAAAGAACGAGTTGTTCTGCTTTTTTGCTTCGATCCCTTTCTTTGTTTGCGGATTATCATATGTGATACTTGAATGTTTGAACAACAAGAAATCAATTATAAATGCGCCATCAAATACCCGTAGATGGTAAATAGCGAAACGTATTTGATGATGAGTTTTGACCGTGTTGCTTCACCATCCATAGTTGAAATATTGGAAAGTAGAAAAAAAACTTTGCGATTAGACCTAAGCCATTGGTTTTGGTCAGGGAGGAAAATCCTTCCAAAAGAAGGAGTTCAAATGTTAAGCGGAAGAAATTCAGCCAAAGAAGGAAAAGGGAATCAAGATGCATATTTGCAAGGAGCAATAAAATTGCATCTTCAAGAACATGACACAAATACGGACATTGCTGCTCACATGAAAATTTGCTTTCGATCTTCGGATAGGACCAGCCTACAAATAGCAGAATCATTATTAATTAAACGGACCAATTCCTCGATTAACAGAAAAGATGAAGGTTTTACACGATTGCCAAAAATATTTTAAGTTTTCTTTTTACACATTTTAATTTCGATTTCTAATGTTATATTATCTTACAGTCTTTTATCACATAGTGCTTGCATCTTTCAGTTACTTGATAAACAGTCTTTTTAACCATACAGTTTTTAATTGTAAACAATTGTTTAGTTATCTCACCCGCTCCTTCACTGCGGTACATGCTTATATTTCTTTACCCCCAGCTATTGTATTAGGGTATTGTTTTTAACTTTGAATTTTAATTCCTCCGTGCGCATTTTACATTCCATTTATAAAATTGTCCCACTATTTTATTGCGCTGCGCTGTCAAAATCTTAACATGAATTGATTATGGCAAATGCGAGTGCCGAAACGTCGTGCATAAATAAATAAATATTGTGGCATTTTACAACAAAGTGGTTTTCTTTTGTTGTATTACGTAGATTAGCGAATGGAAAATCGGCGTTCAGAAAGCTGGAGAAAGTCGCAACTATGCTCATCAAAATCAAGAGAGACACCAAGTTTAACAAACTTTGTAACAAAAATAGTATGCTTCCCATTTACACGAAATTTGCAAGGTTGTATAAAAGACGCATTGTAGATTGTCTTCTATGTTTCCAAGGGCGCCGTCTTCGTCTGCTTGTAAAACATGACGATGTGTCTTGATCAAAAGGTTTATGAGACATTTATCGCCTCTGCTACCCCTGGTACTATTTCTAACATTCTATTAGGCCACATGTTGGTTAAGCACTGGGATAACTAACGTATACGGTTGAAGAAATTAACTAACAGTGTTTTAGCTGGTACTTTTTTGTGTCTGCATTCTTGCTGCGCTACTGCGCTTGGACGAGACTTAAGAAACTTCTTGGCAAGCGAGTTTGCTTTCTGCTTGTTGCTATCCACCGTTAGTTTAAATTTCCATGACGTAGATAATGTAAGGCCTGTAAAAGCACAGATGATCTTGCGATTCCAGAGGTTGACATGCCAGGTCTTTGTAGTTACTCGAGGTATTCTTTGGAGGGAAAGGAAGGCAGAGAAATGCCAATTGATAACAGAAAATAGAAGGGGTAATCTGTTGGTGGTCTATGAAAATCGGTGTTACTGCTTTATTATAGAAAATATTATATTTTCTATTTCTCTAGTGTCTTTTCAATGTTGTCTTTTAAAGTCCTCTCTCGTCACTGTTTTGTTATACAAAATTGGCATTTGCTGATCAATTTATTATACAAAATTTTAAAATACCATTATATTGGTTTTGTGCATGATCAGCAAATGCCAATTGATAACAGAAAATAGAAGGCGTAATCTGTTGGTGGTCTATGAAAATCGGTGTTACTGCTTTATTATAGAAAATATTATATTTTCTATTTCTCTAGTGTCTTTTCAATGTTGTCTTTTAAAGTCCTCTCTCGTCACTGTTTTATTATACAAAATTTTAACATACCATTATATTTATCGATGTAACTACACGGTGTTCAATTAACTCAGATTATTTGAGTTGTTAAAATGACTCTGAACAGAACGACCGTTGCTAGTAGAGATACTGGAAAACTATTGGAACAAGAAATTCTTCTGAAAAGCTGCTGGATTTTGCACAAAGATTCTTTCTTATTGGATATCACAATCTACCAAAAAACCCTGAGATTTGTGCAGTCTAGAGACTGCGAACAAGGTTGGCTTAACATTTGAAGCAGATTTATTAAATCTTATACCATTAAATTGTACCTGTTTTAGCACTTGTATCTTGTACTGTGAATAAAAGCACAATCTTCCAAGCCAAGCTAATGGGAAAATTCTGGTATTGATATAGACTTGCAGATTTGCGTAGGTAGAAGTGCCCGGGGTTGCTAATTCTCTGGAAGCTTAACTAGAAATTAGATAAACTTTGGTAAAGAGTAACTGGAATTCTGGTTTTAAAGTGCGGTGGTCACCCTAAACAAACTAATTCCTGTGCGCTTTGTTTTTATCTTAAAAGCACGAGGAAGAGAATCTGTAAAACATAAAAGAATGTCGAAAGTTCCGGGTAATCGATATTTGGATAATCGACGAGGCACTGTATATGAAACATTTGAATACATCATTGTACTTCTTTGTATAAAGCTCTATAACTGTAATACCAGAGAAAGACCCGGGTTCATAATCCCAGGGTGAAAATTTTGTGTAGGAGACCCTCTTAAAACCGCTAGCTATAGATATTTCCTGAATTGAAACGTTAGCAATTCTTCCTCGCGTTTCTTGAGGGAAACTAAAATGCATTGAATCCACATCGCAGTCAAAATCATCGGCTTTTGACTGGATTATTTCGAACTCCCGGCTCCATGTTGGCTCTAGTTTAAAATCAACATTGCTACTTTCTCATGCCTTGTCAAGGGAAAACATTAAAATGAACCACACTAAAGCTTTGAAATATCATGACATACCTGTACCTATTCATTAACTATCATTAAAAGAGTACCTAATAATCAATCAACGAAAAAGCTGCGACAATGTTGTTGTACCCCATCATTCATCAACCACTGCTGTGTTCACAAACAAACAACTTGCTAGAAACCCACTTTGGCAAAAGGTGAAGCCAAGAGAGTGAAAGGCGACAGTTTATTTCCCTCGGCCACTACGTTTGGCGTTGCAAGGCTCATGTCAACTTTAATCGAGTGGCAGGTCCTGCTAGCACCAAAAAGATAATGAATGCTGCAGCTCATGCAGATCATGAGCCGAGTGAGTTGCCAGAACAATTTCAGGAGCACTTACAATTCGATAATGGACCTTATTGCAAAGGCAGCGAGGTCTGAGAGCCCATCAACGGTCGCCCAGAAAGCCTTGTGTATGAAGAATTGGGCGAAATTAATGCCTTAGAGGTTCACCCTATTTATTCGGATATGGAAGATGAAATCGAAACAATAATAAACGAAACACCATCATCAAGACAAGGCGTGCTGTTGCCGCAAAAACAACCAGAATGAAAGTTGACTAATTTAATCTTTCTGGCCAGTCTTCCCACGGACGGTATTGATGAAAGTATTCAGGACAGCACGATAAAACCGTTAAAGTCTTTTTGCATTTCTTTGTCTAAAACTTTGAAATCAAACCCAATGGTACCTCTAACGATAACGATATGAAAGACTTATTAAAACACGCCGGCAAGAATGAACAGGAAAAAGATTGAAATATCTAAAAATTATTAGCATGATGTTGTATAATAGTTTGTGAGTGGTACAAAACAAGAATATTGCACGAAATAGCGTAAACATATTGTACTGAAAAGCTTTTTCGTCTGACACTCCTCGAAGAAGGAGAAGAAGGAGAAGAAGGAGAAGAAGGAGAAGAAGGAGAAGAAGGAGAAGAAGGAGAAGAAGGAGAAGATGGAGAAGAAGGAGAAGAAGGAGAAGAAGGAGAAGGAGGAGAAGGAGGAGAAGGAGGAGAAGAAGGAGAAGAAGGAAAGATGACACGAAAGAAAAAGATACTGGTAATGATAAGCTAGTATTGCACAGATTGCGTATGAACCATTGAGAACATGCTCTCAATCAATTAGTCGTATGCCAAATGGCATTTAACCTATGACGTGTGGCCAAGCGCATCTACTAATTAGATATCACGTTCCTGTGTATCATGTATCATAAGACTAACCTGACTATGTTTAACAACATAATTAGGTTGAGGAAAAGTTGAATCTCTATACACTGGTCACTGAAGTATTGCGCAGAACATCTAACATGTCGTGCGTGAAGTCAGTGGTGCTAGCTATTAGACTCCCCGTTGCTCTATCTTGAAGTCGCATTTGACAAGTGACTTGTGAGCTGTGACAAGTGATATGTCACACGTAATGAGTGATGCGTTAGGCGTAATTTGAGAAGTGCTGTAGTCAAGCAGCCTCAAAAGACATTCTTAGTTTGCATAGATCGAAACATTTCGTTGAGTCCGGACACGGTGTTTTATCATTGGTGAAGGCACTTTACTCAGCATTTCCCGTCGACTCTCGATACCTTCCAGGCACTTTACTCTGCATTTACCTTGGACTCTCGATACCTGCCAGGCACTTTACTCCGCGTTTATCCTGGACCCTTAATACGTTCCAGGCACTTTACTCCGCGTTTCCCCTCGACTCTTGATACCTTTGAGGCACTTTACTCCGCGTTTCCCTCGACTCTCGTTACCTGCCAGACACTTTACTTTGCATTTCCCCTCGACTCTTGATATCTTTCAATCACTTTGCTCCGCGTTTCCCCTGGACCCTCGATACCTTCCAGGCACTTTATTATGCGTTTCCCCTCGACTCTAGATACCTATCCATCGAGAGTCAGCTAGATAAAGGTGAATCATCTCCTTTATATTTATACGATAGGCTTTCATATGTAGCCTACCAGCTTCCTTTTATCTTGAACGATTCCACCCTAAGCAAAGTATCCTACTTCGACATTTTGTTACCCATCAAGCACATTCACAAAAAGAAGGCTCGTGCTATTAATCTCAAAGACGATAGATTTAAAGTGATGGTTAGAATGATACTCACATTCAGAACTGTTGTGGCTTTACTGCAAATGCTAAATACCCTTTTGTAGGTTAATACTGGCAGGATAATTTGACAAGCAATAAAAAGTGTTGTAAGCATGTTGTAAATAATTTTCTATCGACAGATTAAAGATGCAAAGGATATCAAAAAAGGAGAAAAGGGTATTATAAACAGAAAAAGTAAATTTTGTTTTTATGACTCAATGATGTAACTTTCTTTTTGGTGACTTAAGACAAAGAATGTCAGTTTAATTTTGTTTGAAGTTTTGCTTAAAATGTTGTTTAATAAATCTGCCATTAGGCGTTTTCATTAATAAAATGTGTGGTATTGGAAATTTTCCTTAAATTAGGCCCTGACATAAGGTACCACCTAGTGCAAAGCAACCGTTTTGCCCCTTTTGGTATTCACTCTTAATTATTATTGTGCAAATGCAAGCCAAATATTTTGAAGTGTATTTAATTACTTGAATAATAATAAGCCGTGATAATAAACTCATTGGGAAGCATCGCGAATATAAAAATTCCCTCATAATTACTTTTCTTTCGCACTGAAGCATTGGTTGCTTCCCTCGATGAAGCCTTTGAACTCTTGACCTCCATCCATTCGTTGCAATCATGAATAGACAATAGACAAACAATAGACGTCCCCCCCACCCCCCGCCGGCCCTCCAAGTTATGAGAGCTGGCGTTACCGCTGATGTTGCTATAGGATAAGCGGGTAAGATAGAAGGAATTTTCAAATATGAGAAAGTTTACGGACAACACAAACGCATTGATAACAGTAAAAATGGGTATCAAGGAGGATACAACAAGATCATCAATTGGATAAATGGTAGCAGGCCTGAATTTGACGACACAAATACCAAAACTGTAGACAAAGTAGACAATGCTGGTACATTCGTGTAGTATATTGCGCCGAGCATGGCAAACGCTAATTAGGAGACAAGCAATCCGGTCTCTATTTCTTCACTATTCCCACAATACGGGGAATCTGTATTACCGGTATAACACAACAATACGAAGACTAACAATTCCTAGTACAGTGAACTTAAGACGTCCGACTCTGACCTCAAGGCATCAACTCTCGAGTACGGCCACGTGCCTACTTTACACGTATGAGGGTTTGGACACTAATGTCACCATATATGGCAGACACCATAGTTCGGTCATCAGCCACATTGTAACTGTAAAGAGATAAGACAACTTTGCGTCGTTTAACAGCTGTCGAGTTTTTATCAGTCGATGACTTGTTGTTTACATTTATTGGTTAGATGTTCTTAAGTATCTGTGAATTTGTTTTGAAATGTATCTATTCCATTGAAAGATCATGTATGTTTAGGTATCTGTTTTTCCTTTCCTTAATAAGCGCCCAGGTCCGAATAAGCACCCAGTCTGAATAGCGCCCAGCCAAAAACTTTTGTTTTTAAATAAGCGCCCACAGCGCTTAATAGGTCATTTACGGTATTTGTGCTTGGCTCTTTATGATCCTCTCTGTTCTGCATCACTATTTCCAGCTCTATGTTTAAATTCTTCTTTATTTTGCCTTTACTTTCTAAGCTTCTCCGCCTTCCAGATTCCCTTCTCTTGTCTTGTAAGCCCGTTTCGCGCCTTTTACTACGGTATCGGTATTCCACTACATCCTCTTAAGCTTCAATCTCTCCCTATCGCGCTTTTTGTTGCCCCTACCCTTCTGGCTCTTTGTCCTGAAACCTCAGCTTCTTTACAAGTTGTCATTTCTCTCTTGGACGAGCTTCGTTAATCCGCTCAATCTCGTCATTTAAACAGGTTTATTTCTCAAATTGTACAAATGTGCATACCATCAGTCATGGGCGTCGAAACACCAGGGATGCTGTGTAGGGGACTCAGGGGGCTGAGCCATCCCCTTCTTAAAAATTTGAAAAATTTTGGGGGCTGAACCCCCTCTAAGTATGTAGTTTTTGATTAATGTTACTAAAAATTTTATTCATTTTGTAAATTGTTTAATAAAGATTATTATAATATTTGGTTGGGCATTTTCAGCATTGTGAATATTTGCACTTAATTCAAAATTATATCTTGCGTAGCAGCATAGAGGAGAATAATAGTGGGCATGACATTTGATGCTCATCACACAGCCCCCCTCTTAACTTTTAAGGATGGTCTGTCTACAAAACACTGTACGTATGGTCCGATAAATTTTCTAATGGATTGTAAATGACATGTAAAATGGCTTCTAGTTTTAAAATGTCTAATTTCAAAATGACATAGTTTGCAAGGGGGGTCTGGACCCCCACCCAGAAAAATCAGAAAAATCGCAGCTTCCCACCAATAATGTAAATAGAAACGGAACACTAATTTAGAGTTCTTCCACTGAAACATTTCATCACTTGAAAGGTTGCACAATGCCACTTCCTTGAGGAAAAACACCCAAACGCCCACCTTCTTGAGAGAAAAACTATTCTTAAGTTAGGTGAACCAGAGTCGCTAATACAACTTTTAATTTGAAGTGGATACTACGTGTACAAAATTTAATTTAGACTGGTTTACAACCCCCACGTGCAAATATCAATCCCCACTTTAGAGGCCAACCCCACGAGAACTATTACTAATTTTTCAAGGAAAGGAGAAATAAAAAGGTTAAGTAAGTTCAAGTTGCCATACGCTAGATTAGCAAAGACTGCTTGTCGCATCGCTCTGTTTTACACAATCGTATTAATACCAGAATCAACGGATAGTTTACCCGTTGGCTGATAATGCTTACTATCCAACATGCCTTGCCTAAGGTATATCTAAACCTTTTCACTCTCTAAGGGCTTCAAGGTCAGAGAAAGTAGGTATGATGATTATTACTTAGAATATGAAATGGTTTGGAGTGATTTGCAAAGTAGTTGACACTCTCAACATTTTAAATTTTGACTTGTATCCAAAGACGAAAACAAGCATGTCAGTTTTGAGTTAAAATTACTTATCTAAGAAACTACTGCAGTAATGTGGGTGTTTGTAAATATTATTTTTAGCAGGGCATTAAGATTTGTCTTAGTAAATTTGATGATTCATTTTGTGTCCAGAAAGTGTTAATTTTTAAATACAAGAACACGAAGTGTCTGTGTCCAAGTATCCCTCACAAAATCCCTAGATCTCCACAATCATTTTGATACCTTCTGTAGCTCTTCACCTCAAACGATCTTGGTGGTCAATATCGTGTTGTATGTATGTACAAGATCTCTGATTCTTCCGCAAATAAAGCAACTCTGCATCGAGAACATTACAAATACATTCAAGAAAGGTATCGAGCATAGCATTTTAGAAAATAGCGTCTTCATTCCTCGCAGTTTGCAACCAATCATCATCTTAGGCTTGTAGTTTTTTCCTTTTCTTTCTATTTTTATTCTTCCCTTAATATTACCATTATGATATAAATGTTTTTAATAAAGTGATAGGAAAAGGCTTGACAACCTGAACGGCGACTGTGTGACATCAGGGATCCAGATTGGTGTTATTGGACTGTCACAAACTCGTTAAAATTATTTTAGGTGCAAATTTTGTGAATAAATCATCTGTTCTTTTAAATAGATTTTAAGACGCAAGGTATCGAGCATAGCATTTTAGAAAATAGCGTCTTCATTCCTCGCAGTTTGCAACCAATCATCATCTTAGGCTTGTAGTTTTTTCCTTTTCTTTCTATTTTTATTCTTCCCTTAATATTACCATTATGATATAAATGTTTTTAATAAAGTGATAGGAAAAGGCTTGACAACCTGAACGGCGACTGTGTGACATCAGGGATCCAGATTGGTGTTATTGGACTGTCACAAACTCGTTAAAATTATTTTAGGTGCAAATTTTGTGAATAAATCATATGCATATCTTTCTGTGAATGTGACACAATGTCCGTCGCAATCAATTTCAATTTTGATAAAGCTGAAAAGTGGTCACGGAAAAATTTAGATTAAGCAAATCTTTGGGGGGGCATGGCCCCCTCTGACCCCTGTTCCCACGCCCCTGCAGTTGCTAAAAGGATATTCCTATATTATACAACACTGACTGCATTGCAACGCCATACTAAACGTGTGATTCAATCTTATTTCCTCAATTGGTAAACAGAAACGTGTAGCATCGGAAAGCTAAACGGACCTCTGATTTCGTATTATATGTGCAATTCAACCTGATTTCCTTAGGTTCTACACGGAAACTTTCGGTTGTTCCATCTTCACATATCACCTCTGCCACTCTGTGGAACAACTGAGTTATTATCTCTTTTCTTAAAGACCTGATAGCCACCGTCACCAGCGTGCAGTATTCACGAGGGTGTAACCATTAAGCACTGAAACGGCACCTCTGTCCTCGCTCTTCTTAACAGCAGTTGACCCATACTTTACAAAATCAGGGGTTGTACCAGATTAGCTGGCTTGCACTCAGACTCATCATAGCTCAGAAGCTAATCCGCAAGCCGGGATCTTTCTTCCAAACAGAAGAATCACTTAATCTTGCTCATTATGTTTATGGTTCACTATCATATTGTGTCTTTTGTCTGGGTCGCAGAGAGTCACGCATCTGGAAAGCATCATTCTTCTAGCACAGTTAAAATACAATTGTACGCATGATCTTTATCTGTGTAGAGTAAACGTACGCCCACTGGGCACGGACATTGCTAATAAGGCCCAGGAGGTTCAGCCCTTAGTACAGAGAGTACAGACAATGTGCATACGCCTCTGACTTTAAGCATTTTAATCATTCGCGTCTTCTGACAACTTGCCTTCTATCTACTGACATTCCTCTGAGGCCCTTCATGAGTCTAGTTTTATTACTCAAACGTAATAATAATACTACGCTTGGTTCTTTCAAACAGAGACTGTGGAATATGCGTCAGCTAAAAAGATCTGGTGCACTATTGGGACGAATAAAATAAGGTGACAAGAACGAGGAACTGTGTTCTTGAAGATGTCTCAGCCTCGTCTATCCGACGATGATAGTAATAATTATGGCGATTAAATTGATGAAATTGATGACGATAATGATGGTGATGGTGATGGTGATGGTGATGATTATGACGATGACGATGACGATGACGATGACGATGACGATGACGATGACGATGACGATGACGATGACGATGACGATGACTCAATGTTTCCTTGTGTATTTTACCATGAAGATTATAATAGGCTAGCTAACTTACTTCTTTTATTTGTGAAATGTAAAGGCAGCACGATAAAAATTTTGTTATCCGTAAGTAAACTGAGTGTTGTGTTTGGGTTTACCAAATTTGTACTGGTGTTAGTCTCAGAAGAAAGAATTGCCCTATCCCGGTGTTTCTGTTGCTGTTGCTCGTTAAATGCTAGGTGATTCAGTTTACATTTATACGAATGGTTAATCTCGAACTTTAGTCGTGAAAATAATGTCTTCTTGTATAAAACTTGTATCAGTATTTTATTACAGACACACGATGTTTAACCTTACGTTCACTATTTACTTGATCTTGTTAAAGTTGTTTATGTATCTGATAAAATCGTCAACGACTGCTCGGATGTTATTTTTCATTTCATTGCTTCACTTATAACTTTGTAAAAATATTATTTTTAATTCAGTTTTAGCTCGAAACTTTCGTGTTGGCGTCCCACATGATTCTCTTTTGATGCATCAAACAAAATTTATTCCAGCGTATCCAGAATTAAATTAGATGTTGAAAAATAGTAAATACGTATGTGTTACTTCGTCTTGGATAATGACACAATTATTATGAGATTATTTTGATCTTTAGGCTTTTTAGAGAGCAGCAATTTACCGAGAGAAGGTTGAAGGATTTTGATGAGGCACTAGAAAGAGAAGCAGTAAGTTAATAATTTTCATCATTTGCATTAGGTACTTATTTGGCCTTACTTACATTCGTGGTAGTTATTCTCGTGCACTATTAAATGGGAAACTGTAACAGTAACGTACAGATCAATGACAACCTTTTTTGGTAGTTAGCCGATGGATGAATGTTCTAAAAGACATCATTGATCTCATCTAGCTTGCATTTCTTGTACCAAATAAAACCAATTTCTATTTTAATAACTCGATCAAGCTTTCCATTTCTTTTCTCTTCGGTGACATTATAAGTAAGAACACATTTTGTTTTGTGACAATAGGTTTTTCCAGCGTCGACGCACTGAGAAAACACACAGGTAGCAAGCTAGGCATCATATTTCATCAGATGATGAATGCCATTTTTGGTCACAAAAAGTGCCTAGTCCCTTAACGAGATCCAAGTCTTCAATGTCTGGTGTTGGCATGTTTTTGTAGCAACTCCATTAATGCTAAACAGGGGTTATCAACACTTAATTCTTTATTCGTGTGGAAATTTAGAATCAAGATGTCAAGGAATCTCCTAAATTTTTATTTTTAAATTGAACCTCGAAAGGAAGGATGCTGAACTTTACTATCCAGTAATGATGAATAAACAGGATCTAATTAAGGTACGTAGATCTAAAGTGACTGAGAATGTTACACCGCTGCAAATCTTGATTTCATACGCTCCTTGGTTGCGCATGCGCTTTAGTGTTATGTTATTGACTGCATAACTGTTTCCCTTTGCTCTCGTAAAACAGCTTTGTGGTGATAGAGAAATGATGAATGTAATGATGACGTTGCCAATCGCTGTCAATATTATTGCGAACGCCACATTAACAAGTTGTGGTTGAAACGCCAACAAGGAAACAACTTTTAAGACAGCGTTTGATTACTTCAAGGCTTTGTCAGGTCTACTATACACTGAAATATTAGAAGGTTAAATAGATTCCGACTGCATCGTGCAAAAAAAATTAGCGGCTAAAATGCAAGCAGTATTGTGGGAAATATCCACCAGGAAATGCTACGGCGAGGACATGGAAACGATGCTAATAGAATAAAGATTTAAGTTACTTGGGACACAAAAATGCAAGTGAAATGAAAATAAAACAACTAAAGCTATTAAACAAAATAAAATCAGTCAAAATAGTGTCGTATTTTAAAGAAGCAAGATGATAGCTACCTATGTTTCAGTTGTGTCGTCCATATTTCCAGTGACAGCCGCTTCCATCAATCCTTCAAGAAACCTTTTATAATCATGTCATATGACATTTGCTTCCTCGAACTGTGAAACTGACTTATTACTCTAAAGGATTGCTAAATCAAAACCGTACCCGCAAGTGCGTACAGCAGAGATGGGCCTGATTTGTTAAACTTTGACATACAAGCCATTTGCAGGGTTTCCACGGGCACTGGAAATTAAAAATTGCCTAGGAAAGTGTTAAAGGCCCTGAGATTTATAATTTATGTTAAAAATTCTTGCAAGAGCCCTGGAATTTGTTTGACCCACGAATTTTTATTTTTGCGAGTAACTTGAAATGAGGACTCACCGAATTGCCTTGTCAGATATTGCACTCGTTCTTTCTTTGATTATTCACCCATTTTTAGATTTAATTTTTAGAGATTTCTGTAATTTGCAATAGAAGGTATAACTGCCCTCTAATTATCTGCAAAGTAATTTGTCTGGAGTTCAATATTGTTGGTAGGCCCTTTGAGAGAGGCCCTTGGAGTTTAGGATTTGTGCATACTTTTTGAAAAATCCCAGAAACGGCGTAGAATTTAGGAAGGATATGTTTCGGAAAAAATAAAAAATCACCCCGGAAAAAAACCCTAGAGTTAAAGTTTCTAAAAAAAAAGGAGTTTCTAATAAAGCTTCTGTTGGTACTTGTGCCTTCTTAACACAAACAATTGATTGCCTTTATTGCTTGGGAGTTTAATAATCAAATACGTTTGCTGGTTTACTTACCATGTACGTTGTGGTCAAATATGTTAGATAAATTAGGAAACAGTTCAAGTTCCTAATATGCCTCCATTTGGATTCTGGCCCAAGTGTAAAGTTATTCCACCATGTTAACTTCTTTAATATTCTATTAAGAAGAGCAAGGAAATCCTGAAATCCAAAACGCTTAGTCTTGTCGTCTATGATGTCAACATTAGGAGTTTCTGGCCCTTGATCGTTTCCTTTTCCTTCCTAAAAATTGATAAAAAATGGAATATACATGTACTAGGGGAAATTTCTTAGTTACAATCTGTGTAACAATACCATCAAATCTTTTAACTTAGAGACTGCAGAAAAGTTAGGCCTTTATTGTTGCAGAAATAAATGACGCTCCAGATGTAAGTCCCCACTGATGCAAGACTTCTATACTGCTAAGCACATTCTTTCTGCAAGACACAAATAGGGCTGCGAATGAATCTACCTGGTAGCTCCAAAATAGCCCCCCAAACAAGTTGAAATACAAGAACAACTTTCCAAATATAAGCTCCATGAATTTTGGCCCGTTCATATGTAATAGTTACATTCAGATAAGACGATTAAGGTATACTTAACATTGGAGTGCTGCATGCAACGAATCCAATGAACAAGATAAATAATAGTCGGCTGTTTTCTGTTTTGTTCATTATCGATAAAAACATCCCCCAAGCACTGCCTTATAATAATTTGTACTCCAACTGACATACATCTATAGAGCGCATTTGGAGTTTCGTGCTTTGTATCATTGTCAGTAGAGCAAATAACTTTGGGATTCCTTAGCAATTGAGAGAATAATATTTACATTGCTATTCCACATTAAGTCGCTGCACGATATCCATGGCCTTTTTTCTCCAGATATCATTCAAGATCCTAATAAATAACTGTCCCCTTTTACCTCACCAATCTAGATAATTGCGCGAGTCATTCTACTAGAATTTGACAAGAAACAAAGAGAAAACCTACTCTTAGAATTGAAGGTACATGCGTCGGTTATTGTGAAGTTATATGTTAAAAGAAACAATCTAAATCCTGAACAATAATTTGAAAATTAAACAAGCACTTACCTGTGTGAAGGTTAATTGGAATTCTTCTCTATGACGGACTAGTCCGAGAGTTTGCAGTAAGAGTTTTCAGGTTAATGGCAGAGCATAAACTTGAACAATCAACCTTTTACATGATAGACTAGCTCTCGACGGACTTAGCTAACTTGCTTCACTTGTGTTTGCACTGTTTCACCGTTTGATGTTTAAATTTGCAGCTCAACAAGACAAAACTTAATACATACAACTGTTTGATGTAAATCTCTGGGGAGAGTTAATGGTGTGTATCACCAGGAAAGTGAGCGGTTGCCTTAAATGTTTATTAGCTACTCCTCTATACCATCGGGAAATCACCAACATGGATAAATGCAGCGGTAACAAAGCACATATGAACAATGTAAGGTCTGCTTAATCATTTTCAAGAAAAATCTCTTATTTTCTTCACTTTACGCTACACACAAATATAGGTCCTTCTTTGTTAGTGTACTTTCTTTAGCCAACCCAGGGTATAGTGGAATATTTAAGTAGCTAGATATGTCTAATATCTTGTTAACCAACATTAGTTTGCACAACTGTTAAAAAGAATACTAATTGCCCTTCTGCGTCCGCCAGCTAAATTAAGGTTAATTACGGTTATCTTGCGGTGATTAAGTTTAGTGAACCAGAATGTCATCACTATGCCTCTGAAAGTTCTAGATTGCCAAGATTCAGATAATGTAGCGATTGAGCGGCTGTAAAACATAGGTCATAAGTCATGCTCACAGACACTAGAAGGGGGAAAGGTGAGCCGTAATTGAAGTTGATGTAAAAGGAGACAAATTTTGAAAACAAGGACGTTAGGGATCGGTTATCAAAATACTAAAGTTTGTTTTCTTTGTAGATAAAAATCTAAAATTCGAGATCTTATCAAAGTTTTGTCTAAGTTAAGATAACAATATGGATGAATATTTTTCGTTCGCTTTAAGGTGCAAATGGTGTGGCTAACGTTGTTTTGTAACAGAATGGGGGAGTGTTGCCGGAAACAGTCGTTTTGTGGTTTGTTTTGGTTTTTATTTGAGATGAATTGGAGAATTATGAGCTCATATATTCCTTGTGTCATATCCTTGAAAGTAATTTTGAGAAATATTTTGGTTGTAAAATTCTAGCCGGAGAAAACTTTAGTCATTTCTCTAGATATTAGGTTTACCTTGTCCTCTGACTCAATCGCAGCAAAATAGCTCCTTTCCAGTATCAATCATTCAAGGGTGTAGGACTATGAATTTCTAATTTATCAAAGTTCTGTGTTTCAAATCCATTGGTGTTTGTAAAAACTACTATTTTGAGTATTTTCCGACTGAATAATCCTTAAGGCACGCTGGATTCCAAGACTAGAGAATCTGATTCTGACTGGACTAATAGAGGGGGTGAGAGACAGAGGCCGACAGAGGACGACTTTCTTGGGAAGTCTGAGGGAGCTGGTAGGAAGGAGCTGGAGAAGAGACATCAGGACGAGTGACCTCATGCACCTGTCCAGGGACCAGAGATGATGGCACATCATGGTCGCCAACGTCATACGACAAGGCACTTAAAGAAGAAGAAGAAAAACAACAGTTTGTCGTAGGAGTTCACATATAGCTGCAACAATAAACAATCAGATATGCATGTGCAGAATTACCTGATCAGACCATAAGTTTATAGTTAAGGAAGGTAGTCTTGAAAATCATAAAGCTAGGTAGAAGGCTAAGAAAGGATCAACATTATAAAATACTTAAAAAAAATCCTGCTATGATCATGGGTAGGGACGGTATTTTTCAAATAGCCTTTTGCTATTAGATTGCGTAGATAGGTTATGTCAAAATATCATGGAACGTAGATTTTAACAACTATTTGCAAGAGAGACCCTCGATCGCTTGGGGAAGATTGGAGCAATTGTCCATGTCCACGAGAAAGGCAGTCCTGCAGAGCTAAGTATTATCAACTTTGTTGTATGCTTCAGAATGCTGGACAATACCAGCCGATATGGAAAAGAAGCTGGAAGCTGTAGAGATGTGGTTCTTAAGGAGGATGCCGACAATTTCTTGGACGGATCGGGTAACAAAAGAGGAAGTAAAGACAAGCTACGACAAAGAGAAGCCTCTTGAGGACGATAAGGAAGCGGCCACTGGAATCCTTAAGGCACGCTGGATTCCAAGTCTAGAGAATCTGATTCTGACTGGACTAATAGAGGGGGCGAGAGACAGAGGCCGACAGAGGACGACTTTCTTGGGAAATATGAGGGAGCTGGTAGGAAGGAGCTGGGGAAGAGACATCAGGACGAGTGACCTCATGCACTTGTCCAGGGACCAGAGATGATGGCACATGATCGCCAACGTCGTACGACAAGGTACTTAAAGAAGAAGAAGAAAAATAACTGTTTGTCGTAGGAGTTCACATATAGCTGCAACAATAAACAATCAGATATCCATGTGCAGAATTACCTGATCAGACCATAAGTTTATTGTTAAGGAAGGTAGCCTCAAGAATTGTAAAGCTAGGTAGAAGGCTAAGAAAGGATCAACATTATAAAATACTTTTAAAGGATCCCGCTAAGATCGTGGATAGGGACAGTATTTTTCAAATAGCCTTCAATCTAAGAATAAAGCACGTAATTTTAGTAATCAATTTTACTTATATTTACTTACTTGGAAAGTTGGTTACAAAATATGAATATTGCCCTCTAAGTTGAGTAACGGATTCATTTTGTTAAACGTTTTCGTCATACACAGATCACAGCCATTGTGTGGAGTGAATTGAGAAAGCTTGTACGACGAATTTATGGCGAACGAGAAGACCAAAACACATCCACTAGTGTTACTGAAAATGGCGCAAATGGTAAAGAAATTCTGTTTGTTGACAGAGTAATGGCTTCTTCATTTTGATAAATGCGGCTTCTAAAGCCGCAAGACGAAAAGGAGATCGGTCTTTGGCTAATACCCTATCAAGAGGATTCGTTTAGGGTATTGGCCAAAGCCCGATCTCCTTTTCATGTTTGTTTCATTAGTGCTTTGTCTCTAGGTCTCTGTGCTTCATTCTAAAACATCATCGCTCTTTTGAACCCTTCACTACTTGCTTTCTCAATACATGTCCATGTCACCTCAAACAGGTCTGTCAATCACAACATTATCAATACAAGCCTTTAAATTCATCAGATCTTTTCTACTGTTTACTCCGCTCAATCTCTTTACACAAAACATCCTCAGAATTCCCTTTTCATTATCCCTACTTCAACTCTGGAGCTTGTGTATTAAAAACTACCATTATCAGAGAATGACCTACCTGTCCTTGGCCTTGTCGTTCCAGATCTACAACACACATGTCTATAATTGGCCCTAAATTGGTGAATGTCTCCATGACGCGAACAAATGAACCTGTCTCGTCAGCTTCAGAATTCAGCTACAAGTAAAAAAAAGAAAGAAAAACTTACATGGAATTTGGTATGTAACAAATGGCACTTAAATTATCATAAACAAAGTTTTTAAGCAGAATATCAGAATGTGTGTCCATATGAGTTAATAGAACTGGAAACATGGGCATGTGTTTATCTCACTCACTGCAGTAAAAAGGATAAATTGGTTTGGCTGCTACATTGAATTTCCTCCTGCTTACTATCAATGCAGTGTTGTGTCCTTACATTTCAGTTTGAAATACGTAGCATGCTAGATGATCTAAGCATGGATGGCACACGTAAGAATACTGTTAATCAATGTAGTTCTTATATCAATCTCAAAATAAGTACATTCAAAAGTAAAACTACAATACAAACTATTAGATAACAAAATCGATACTAACCCTATTAGTGTCGAGTGAAAGCTAAACTCACATTCC
Source organism: Alatinidae sp. Z8VKAUB7J3 (assembly GCA_010016025.2). Classification (NCBI taxonomy): domain Eukaryota; kingdom Metazoa; phylum Cnidaria; class Cubozoa; order Carybdeida; family Alatinidae; species Alatinidae sp. Z8VKAUB7J3. The sequence continues at coordinate 95,823,329 of JAAAKM020073195.1, forward strand.
TGCAGGTGTGTGTGTGTGAGGGGGTGAATTGACAATTACCTGTGTCATTGGAAGCTTGTTTACAAACATTTGACTCTTAACAGATCAACAGTAAACACAGGGGAACACCTTCTACAGAATGAAGGTTACTCAGAGGGCCTGAGCAAACTAGAGAATGAAAAAGTATGTTAGCTTTGCTCTATTGCATCTATTAGTGAGCCTTAAAACTCCCTACGAAGGACGTGTTGTGTGTTTCGGAGTTTTAAGATAATTTTTCTGTTACAAATTTTTCCCCTATTTTTCTTATCGTAATGCAACAGCAAGTATTATTGTCTTTATAATGACTCCATGCCAATCAAGCCTTCAGTTTTGGTTTTACTCCGGTAAACTTATTGAAAGAAAAGTCAATAGATTGATTGAGATTGAGTAACGGACAGAGATTTGCTTAACATCGATGTTGTAGGCCAGCAAACCGGAGGCTAATAAGTTTTTTGTCCTTTCTAACTTACGTTTGCCGAGTCACGATTACTGATCGAATCTCAATTTCAAGCTTTAAACAAAAGAGTTCTACAATGGGTTCGTTTGGAAAATATAGGCCTACTCTTTTCGCCTGCATTGACTTATCGAGAGGATAAAATAGCATGTTGCTTCGGGAGTAAGACAATGTTAACAACAAAGAAGCTCAACTGCACCCTTGTTGGCGACTGCCCCCTGCAGGCAGATCAGTTCGGCTATTGGTGCCCATTTGTTTGAAAACCCGAAACGCGCCTCTCATTTTCGAACACTATGTTCAGGATTTTATTTAATGCAAGATCATCTTTGCATCTTAGGTTTCTTGAGTTGCAGTTGCTATTAAACTGAGGAATCCCTCTTTATTTACCTTAAATGTTTTGCTTTTAGGCAGGTCGTAGGAGCTGTATGTTTTGAAACGGGCTCGAGTTTCTCGGCCTATACGGCTAGTTGATGGCTACAGTCACAGCTTTTGTCTTGTTTCGATGAAAATTAGGAGGCTGCGATGATGATCGACGCCAGGTGCAGTTAGACTACGTTTCACCATCAATCAAAATAATTCCTCACCCATTTAAACGAAGTTTCGAATGGAATTCGAATGGCAAGTAGAGAACGTCAGACATGTGTTATATGCTTGACAACCTTATGTGTTAATCACTGAAGTGCTCCTTATATCTTAAATACTACTCTTATATTACTACTAGTTATACTAATACCCGTATGCCACTACTCTTATACTTATAATGCAAGATATTTAACGCGAAAGCTAAAAAATGACAGAGCCATAGTCATCTGTATCGGGGGTTGTAGATGTTTGCACAACTTGGAATAGAAGAAGATAACATGGTGAAAAGTTGGCATGTTGTCTCTTTCAAGCTCATCAGATGCGATCTTGAAATGCCTGATGAAGGATAGCAATTGATCTGTCTCAGTCATGCTGAGGCCATTCAATTATCAGGCTTCTCCGCGATCAATGATCAACTGAGTAACCTTTGAACATACTGTCACAATACCCTTTAGCATAATAAGAGCACTGTTTCATCCTGTGCGTGTGCTTTGACACGAGAACTGGGATATCTCACCTTGCAGAGACACTTTCTTTATTTGATCAATAAGTGACTTTGCCTTGCTGACAATCTATGAAGCCACGGGACATGTACCACTTGATGCAGTGTGATGAATAACCGACACCATTCAATGTCTGATATGCTGCCGCCATGTTGCTTGCATTGGCCAGGAACCAGAAGTGAATATGTTTGTCAGGATAAGGAATTGCCCCCTTGTACCTTGCCCTGATTTTTACTGCACTCCTCCATTTTTAACAAAGTGCAGTGGTATTCCAAAGTATTCTCTCAGATTTGTAATCTTCTGTAATGTACAAGTATGACAAAGGCATGTAGTTTCGACCTTTATACTTTTCCTGTTACAAGTCTGATGTGTGGACCATTCCATCAAGATGATGGAATGGTTGTTGAACCTTACTTTTCATCTCAGTTTACATACTTTTGAGATAATTACGTGTCAGAGTTGTAGGGTGTGCAAGTTTCCTTTTGATGTCTACGCGACCAGAAGCTGTTGCTATGTCTACTAATTTCTGACAGAAAGAAATGATTCCATGATTTGTGATCTCGAATAATGGGTGCATGTCCATAGCACAGTACGTAATTAAGTGTCTTGGTGTCTTCTTTGCGTAGAGATTTTATTGGCGGAAGAGCAGATTTAACTAGGAAGTCCTTCATGGAGAAGCAGATAGAAAGTTTTCTTACCAGAACATCGGTGGTTTGCCAAAGTTGCGTTTCCTTTCGCTGAGTCGTATGAATACACAGCATGGTAGTTATCACACACAGCGAAAAAATGTTATTAATCCAATTCCGTCAACAAGGGGATATCCAAACTTCTTCCAATCTACTTCCTGGAAGGCTGTACCACTTTGGCATCTGCATTACCAAATAGCCGGGCAATATCATCTTTCTTCAACTTCTTCTCTAGTTGTTCACAGGCAGTGCCAGGCACGTCACATTTGAGCGACCTACTTTTCAAGCAAATTATGGATTTATTTAGTGTTGTCTAGTGTGTCCGTTTCCTCAAGTTGCTTATATATAAGTCATATGCAATATCTAAGACATACGATAAAAATAACTGTATCATGCTCAATGTTACTTTTTTCCAGTCTTATTGTTTAAAATTGTAAATGAGGTCGTAGTTCAAACTTTTAAAATACTATTTTTATCCTTAAATGAGATAGTACAAAGAGGTGTATAATCGAGAAGAGAGAATTTGAAATGTCAGTTTTGAAAAGAACACTAGGGAAATAGAATAGGCCTATATATCACCATCGGGGTTCGAACCCGTAACCCACGCTATCGCGGCGTGTGCTCAACCAACATGGCTAGGTGACCTATGATGTTAACATATTCTGTTTCTCTAGTCGCTAAATTAGCAATCATTTGGTGTAAAATAGAATATGGTAACCCCCTGATAAGCAGTCGCCATGTTATATCCCATTTGGAGACCAGCCTCTCTGCGCAAAGTAACTAGACCAAGGCAGTATCGTCATCTGTCCAAAGCCCATTGAAAGTTAGAATGTATAATAGTTACAAAGTATAATAGAAAAGAGAAGATTTGAAATGTCAGTTTTCAAAAGAACACTATTATACTCGTCGAGGAAACAATCGTTCCTTGTCAAAAGGCCTAGAATTTGCCCACCTTTCAATATTTGGTCTGTCACTAGCGATTTTATGAATATATATAATGCGAGAAATATCTAAAAGGAAAACAAGCTACGTTGAATTCATACAAGGGAAGTCTGAACGTGATGAAAAACTTTGTCAACAATTTTATTTAAACAACATGACTGCCGTACCAAAGCACTCTTCGATATTACCGAATGCTGATGAATAAAGATGTAGAAAGCCGAAATCCTTTGAGTCCAAAGGATTTATTATAGACTCCGATAGTTTTCGATTTCAAAGATTCTGAAAAGTTGGGTAATATGCCCCCTCGTGTTTCACACCAGCCTTCCCGTTGAGCATTTGAGACTCCCATTTCGCCCTACTGTCGGATCAATACTGCATACACGGTTACCTGTGTTGTATATAAAGACATCACTGTTTCGGTCTGCAATGCAGGCTGCCTGTGTGTTTACTTGATCATCAATAGAAGATGATTGTCATGCTGGAGCTCTTGTTCTTTCCCTGTCTGGCGCCAATACTTCTGAAGAGCTGAATTTTCCTCTAATAAATCGTTGGTGTCCAATTTCTGGTGCACTGATTGGTTGCTCGACTCAAACGAGGCTGTGATTTATTTGCATTAGCAGTGCTAATGCTTCGGTAGGATGTTCTGTATTTGCCTTAGATTTCTATTTCAACTCTTTTCGTAGCTGTGCAGAGGTGTTGGGGGGAGGGGGAAGAGGGGCTAAGCCCCATTCTTGAAATTTGGAAAGATGTTGTCAACCCCCTCGCAATAGATTATTACTTATTTTTAAAATTATCTGTTTCCAAATTTAAATGGATTAAGAGAATGTTATCCGCAAGATACAATGCTATAGATGTTGTCGTTGCCAACATCACATATTCGTTTTTCGGCTTTTCAAGGCATACTCATAACATGGATTAAAATAGATATGAATATTCTTGAAGGTAACAAGCAGACTTAGTGGACTGTCAATTGGCTGAAAAAGATCAAAGTTACTACGTTGAATAAAGAAAGCTATAATTTCATGAAAATTGGTGAGTGGCAATCTCACTCTCGAAGGAGTACCTCTAGAAGTGAACGAAGGACGACAAGGTAATGCATCTTAAGGTCGGTTAATACAGACAATAGAAGATAATAGTTCTGAAAGAATATTGAAAGGCAACGATAAAGTGATAAATCAGTTTGAGGCGCTTAACACTAGCAAATGGTTACATAAACTGACGACCATCGTTTAAAGGTGAATCAATGGTGAAAAGGTATACGAGTGGTTCCATATTTCAATGAAGAGAATCATCTTTTCCTACATGTAATATATCGCAGACCCAAAACTAATACCAAGACCTATGGATCAAATTTTCGTACAAGAAATGATGAATATAATTGCAGTCAGTTCCTCTGAAGCTGAAAGAGAATTTTCCTACATTGCTCTAATCTTCGCAATAGATTGACGTAGCAAACGTGTTCAGTTTCGTATCCATTTTCGTTAACGTACCACCTCCGCATCTCTGCAATCCGGAATCTGCGATTGATGAGTGGCTTCCGCAGCACAGCTCTGCAACCGAATATCAAAACAGTGTAATGAAAGCAAATAAATTAGACGGTTTGAACTCAGTTGAAAACTTTTTAACATGAGTTTTCTCGTAATCCTATGACTATGTTTACTATCAAGTACATATTGTGTGTAGGGTCTCATTTCCGTCTCTGTTACTTGTAATTTCATTGAATTTTTATATTATTATAATAAAGATTGTTATAGTAATTTGTTGAACATTTTTAGCATTATGAATATTTGCACTTAATTTAAAATCATGTCTTGCGTAGCAATATAAAATGGGTAACGTAGTGGGTGTGGCATTTACTGCGCATTACACGACCACCCTCTGAACACTTTAGGACGGCGTCTGCTGGTCTCCAATTGCGTAGAGCTGGATGTCGACGTCCACCGGTGGATGATTGGGAGCTAATGTAGCGACTAGAGAAATAAAGGTATATTAACATCGGAGGTCACCTAACTCAGTTGATAGAGCGCACGCCGCGAAAGCGTGGGTCATGGGTTTAATCCCCGGTGGTGACATATTTTACTATTTCTCTAGTGTTCTTTTCAAAACCAAGTATAGAGCTATAAAATTTCAATCTGATAATTTATCAATTCAAATTTTTACAAAAATTAGTTAGTCGTAAATATTCGATTCAGTTATTTATTCGTTTATGAACACAAACTATTTATGAATTATGACATATTTTTTCTATCATATAGAGTATCATTTCACATGAAGCATAACTAGATAACAGGGCGTGTTAGAGACTATGTTTTCCGCAGCAAGGAATATCATCCTATTGACAAACTTGTTGATCTGGTAAGAGTTTAATTTCCTTAACAAATTGATACTTCATTTAATTTTACTAGAATTGTTACCCTTATCAACACAAACCGAAAAAAATCGGTTACCTTTATGTATTTAAAGTTTAACTCAAATGGCCAGACCAGACAAGTGATGAAATCATCTCTCTTCTTTACATCCCTTGAGATTAAATTTTAAGGACATTTGTATTTTTTGTTATGTTCCTTTTGCAATAAGCTGCAACTAGAGAAATCATTTCTTTTGTATGAAATTGCAACATCGTAAAAATAGTTTTCAAAAAAGGGAAATGCTTTCCATGACGAACACAAAGGGGTTTCGGCAGTAAACGTAAATTTTCTTCACTCTGAGGACAGTAATGTCATCGCAAATTCTGATAGTTGACAAAAAGGACACCTTCATTCCACACACAGACAAGTTCAATTTCTGTCTCTTCGAAGAAACATTTCATACGCATCAAAATACATCTAAGTAGACTTTAAATTCATGTCGGTTTAAAACAGCCTTCTTATCAACTGAACTTCCTGTAAAACTTCTTTCGTATCTTACCTATTTATTGCATTACTTCTGTTTGCAGGATTTCCGAATCAGAACAGGAGGAGACCTGCTCTCGATTTTTATACCTGAAAATAGACATACCAGCAGCTGCACCAACGACACCAGTCCTCTATTCACAAGTTTTAACGGAATGCGCTGCAACAATCCTGGCTAACTATGGTGCATCAGCTCCAAAGATAATCTGCAAGACTGGTGAAAGTGCTGGCAATGTTAATTCTGATGTCGTCTCAGCTATTCCAAACATAAAGACAACGGGAGAATAGTGAAAACTTGATATTTAGACGAGTTTTAGAGAAGTAGGTAAAGAAGGACATCAATGTTGTAACAGCACTGTAGGTCTTTTAAATGGATTTGGTTTTTGCTGTGGAGCGATTAAGTTATTTTGCTGACCTTCTTTATTCTTCGTGAATGAGAAAACTGCGAGGACAGAAATAGGCTACTTAGATCTATACAATTTGCACACGTCTTGTAAACGTCATGAGCAACATCTCTCTACATGTACACAACTTTGAAGAAGGACAGAAGAGGAGAGTTGTGCTGTAAATGAAACTGATTCATAAGATTCTTACCCCTACTTTGCCCAGGATTTATTCTCATTCCATCCTGGTAGGTTGGGGTGGCTTTGGATTCTCCTAATATACTTTGTAACAGTACCTTCAAAAATACCGAAATATCGGCACACTTCTAATACTAAAACTGAGGAGCAAATTGGTTTCAAAACAAGAGAAATGAAAGGGGAAAAAAGGGGGTGTCATATTATAGTTTGTTAAATTCATAATAATTCTTTTACAAGAGAATCAAAGTTGTATGTTGTTAAAACTTTTCTGTTGCATGCGTAGTCAATTTAGTCACAGCACGTCCCTGCATGATGTTGGTGTTAACAAGATAGAGTATCGAGTGTCCAAATCTCAACATGCAGTTGTTTTTTCTAAAATAAAGCAAAGATTTTTCTAAACTAATCATATGACCAGCACCCAGACTGGCCTTTACCCTGGCTCTAAACCCTATAATAGACCCCCTTTATCATAAACGTATGTTCCTATGTTTTAATAAATTCTACCTTTGTCAAATTCTTCGAGGTCAGCCAAATCAGTATTTTCAAATTTCGTTTCGTTGTCGTAGACATTGCTGAAGATCATATCTACAAAAAAAGGAAATTGAAACTGAGAAACTCATGTGTTATTTATGGAATGAATAGTTTATCACTCTATGCTGACTGAAAAGCATAGAAGAAAGAAATTTATTTCTTGTTGTTGCGTTTTCTGTACAAACGTACGGAATTGCATTTCATTCTGTTTAAATAGCTCAGTATTAAATGGGTCATTTTATTGAAATCTGTCACGGATGGGCAATACTGTATTCTTTAAGATCAACCACAGCCCATTTGCTTTCGCTGCAGCGTGAATAAATACAGAAGACCATTTCCCTTTTGCAGTCTGAACATTATTAATTGATCATGTCACTGTATTTTTCTCTCATTCATTACTGCTGGTCTTTATTTCGCATACATCTGAGTGTAAACCATCAGGCCATTTCATCAAGACTGTTCTATTCAGTTATCAAATGTGCTGTACTATCAATTGAAACTGTGCTCCTTTAAAACCTGGAAGAAATTTTATTAAGCAACACAACTTATTTTCCTATAATCTGATACTAGATCTTTATGAACAAAATTATAAGATGGAACTAGTTCGGCGACCATCGATGTAACGTTGTATTCAATCTGGGGTCGATTTTTCATTTAAAAATTAGTGTAGCTATATAGCAAGACCAGGTTACAACATCTCCGGAGCCCCAAATTGACGTGTATTTCCTCCTTAACATTGATGTAGCAGTGGATCATTTTGTTCAGTGCAACCCTTGGGGTTGTCTTAGAGTGATGGAAACATAATTTAGCTGAGAAAAATTAACAAAGGTTCACCACTGTATTGTGCTTTAGCTTTATTAGATCTTTCTCTGGCAATGACGAACAGTCTTTGGGATTAGTGCACCCACATCGCAATAATCATGTCACTATTGGAGGATTATGTGGTCTTGTCATTCCATTTCATAGATAATTTCAAACTATATAGAAATGAAATCAAATGTCTATGCTTCCTAATTTTTGAATTGTATATGCAGCTGTTACAGCACCTGAACAATAGCATAATTAATTAGAGCTACTTCTCCCAAATCTCTCTGGAGGGCAATCATTCATTTCTTTAAAGTTTGGAGACTGAAAGCCCTAAGGGCTAAATTCTCTCCTTGCGGAAAGTTTGAACTGATGGCAATTAAATTATGGTACGGTCTACAGCTTTGAAAGGGGCGTTTTCCTCAATGTCCAACAATCCAAGTAACGTGGTCCTTTTAAACGTTTTTTAAGTATACATCAGATGCAAAATGTATCAACACTTCCATTTTCGGACATAGACTGGCCCAATATTGTCTGATCTTCATTTCCCCCCAAACATATTCCACAGTCGAAAAAATGTCATAAGATGTGCGTTTGCCATAAGGTGTCTGAATTTACCCGAATTAATAATATTCGATGAGAAAATAGCATTCAAAAACTTTATGTCGGGGAATTTATCTCCGACAAGTTCGCGTCTATGATATTTCTATCCAAAACCTTTCGCTACTGCATATATTTAATTTGGCGGCGTTACTGTACATGACCACAAAAGAATAATTGTCAACTGACCAACTCCATGTTAAACTGCATTTTAATTAAGCGCACATGCTTCCAGATCATGCTGTTTAGTTTTTGGTTTTCATTTCTACAAGACTTCTGCCAAGCTGACCCTATCTAGAATATTTCATTTATCCCCATTACAGTAGTCCCATTAACAAGCCAACTCCTTGATGAATAGAATTTCTCATATTAACATTCTTCAGCAATAGCAATTATCTCTGGCATTAGGCGTAAAGCAGTTATTTGTAAATATCATTCGTTATCCACGAGGAAACATAAGTAGCTTCCTTTTCGGGGTCATGTTCATTTATAACATAAATGTGATGGGTACAAGCGAGCAAACGAGGAGGGCTGGCATAACAAATAACTGCTTTTACAGGGCAAATCATTCCTGAACAAATGTTCTTTGGCGGTAATAATGATATAACATCCGTGAAATAGCAGTTTTAAATTCAGGCGCAATACTAGAAGGCTTCAAACTCTGTGCAACGAGATTTTCGACATTAGCTCATTCCAGTAACATACTCGCCATGGAAAAGCAGTCTTTAGTATTATTAAAGAGCGTGGTGTGACGAAGGTAGCTTCCTTCTTTTTTCACAGTTGAAGTTTACACGTTTCCCCTGATAGTTGCACCTTTCAAGTTAGAAACATTTCAAAGGATTAAAGTAGAATTGATGCAGATAAAGCAAATCGGTTCGGTACCATCTTTTTTCAAGAGGTACTTTTAAATGAGAAGAGCTTGAAGAGTTCTACCTTCTTCGGTATCTTTTCTCTTCTTTTTCTTGTCATACAAGTTGGTTATTTTGCGACAATCCACAATGAGAAAGTAGATACCTTCGTATCGACAGGCTACATCGTCGAGGATGACATAGATCGACAGATATGACTATTTGCTGCTTTGCTTACTATTGGCAGACCAATATTTTGCATTATCAGTTACACGCAAATCGTTGTCTTGCTATAATATGGAGTGAAATTTCAAGAACTTTGAAGAAAACGTTTTTCTGATTAGCATATAGAGCACAAAAGACTACCACTCTTAAGAATATGCTAAGTACGAAGTAGGGATGCATCGAATATTCGGTCTAGGTCTACTGTGCTCAGCCGAATAATTACGTATTCATTGTTCAAAGGAACATTTATTACTATTCGGCAAAATACCAAATAATACTCCGTAGTTGAGTATTGCAAACCAAAATATTTTGATAAACTCATGGCCTTCTTCGCTACAGGCCTATTCAACATGCAACTAGGGCAAGAATTGGGGACGAGCTTTATCCAATTTCTTCTCTTGATGGCCTCAATCCAAGCATTCCGTTTTCCATGCTTTGGGAATGACAAGTATCCACAACTCACACATCCTACTTCGGTTGTCTCTCTTACAAAAAGGTATACAGGAACTATTATGGTATATGTCTACCACGTAATAATAATAATAATAATAATAATAATGATGATGATGAGATGATGATGATGACGATGATGATGGTGGTGGGGGTGGTGGGGGTGGTGATGATGATGATGGTAATGATGATGATGATGATGATAAAAATAATAATGATGATAGCGATGATTAACAACTATCTTAACTTATTTCAGTAAATTTGTTGTAAAGAAAATTTACAACTGCTGACACCAGCACAGGAAAAGTTGCTCCGGCAATTTATCAACAAAAATTCACAACCGTTCATGTCTGAATCTGTAGATTTTTTTCAAAGTGGTTGTTAAAGAAACTGCTGGTATTTATATGTCCAAGGTGTCGCTTTCCTCGATAAATCAAGATTCATTGCAAACAGGGATATACAGTTCATCCAGATCTTGTACCAGCTAAGTTTAATTGTTAAGAAAAGAAAAGATTTGTTGTGATCAATGATTGATGGAAACTCTTGGCAAATGACTATTTTAATGAAAATGCTTTTGAAAGTTTAAAGAAAAAATGAAAATTTGTCACCACCGGGATCAACATCGAAAACGCTTCGTGACAAAAGCTATACCTCCAAATATTTTCCTCTCTTGATATACATTTTTACAGTATGTTATACAGCATCAGTATAATTTGATTTTCTGATGACTTATATTTTATGAATTAACCTTTACAAATCATTTACGCTAAATCATCAGGTTTGCCTTGTTAATTTCTTGATCTCTGTTGATATGTAAGGGGTGCTCTTATTTAAAACCATGTTAGTGATGTGGAATTATCACTGTCTAGCTGTTGCGGGTTTACATAATTCCTGTTGTTGTTTTCCAACACAACATATTGGAACTTCTGTTTGTAAAAGCAGGAACTGATGATTTAGATCAATGCACAATGACGTTGAAGGGACTAGATAGTTTTCAATTTTTATAAAAAGATAACAGTTACATTAAAAATATCTCCAATCGATATTTTAGACACTAACGCTTCTATAGTAGGCATATGAGAGCTTGCACAAACGGGATGGGACATTATGCCCATTTCGGCATACAGATTACAGCGCAATTGTCCTTTCTACCCCATGTTACGACATGCAAAAAGTATTTGTTTTGAAAAGAATACAAGTCTCCACAGGGGATCGAACCCGTGATCTACGCTTTTGCGGTGATCAAAAGTATTTGTGCTGTGAAATTGTGAAAATAGTTATTTCGTCTTACTTATTTATTTGAAAAGACTGAGTGTATCTACTTAAATCTGTCAACAACTGCAAGTGAGAAACGAAAACAATCAATTTAAGGCGATAAATCTAAAGTAGTTTAGAAAAACACAGCAAAAAGATAATGGTGGTGAAACATCACAAAGTATGAAAGACACAAGACCATTGTAAAAGCAACATTCTTGTAATTTTTAGAAATGAAAGTGTGCATTTTGCATGCAGCACACATTGACAGACCATATAAGGAGTAAAGATAACAGAGAAGAAACGGGATTACAAAGGAATCGGACAAAACAAGGGGGAAACGTACGTTGTAAAGTAATGAAAATTTCAAAGAAAGAGGTTGAGATGGATAGAATTCATTCGGGAAGACTTGAAGTCTATGGTAGCTGATGAAGAAAATGCTCTGGAAGATGCCATATAAAATAGGATAAGGGGATGATCACTGCAGCGACCCAAAAATGAACAGCTCTAAAAGAAAATGAAAAGGAAATACTTTCCTCTCTTTGATGATCCTATCAAAACATGAAGAAGTGTCAATTATCTAATAGTTTCTTCTTCTATTATAAAACGAAGGTTAGTAATTCATTTATCAATTATGCAACTTCTAATTGTTTGAGGCAATTTATTAACAAATGCATATTTATAGTCATCGAAATGCTGACTATAAAGTTGTTGGTACTTAAAAACAAAAACAGTATAAGAAACATAGGTAGGCCTAATTAATCCGTCTTCATTACAGCTGGCAAGATGAACTTTTCATTTTTTTAAAATATACATACCTTATCTTTATTAACGTCAAAAATGGGGTATGCTAAAAGAATTCTATAAAAGTACACTGAACTCCACTGCTATCACTTCTGAGCACCTAGAAATTCGGGAAATATAACAGAGCGTGTTCCAGGAAATGGTGCAAAAGCTTTACGACAATCAGTACCAATAGAATCAAATTGAGATCGATGTCATTATAAGAAAAGAGAGAAGTTGGAAAGTGTTATGTTTTGACTTATGTGAACCCGTTCCAGTTCATAGTCACGTATCTGGGAACCAAGACTAAAAGAAGAAGATCAGATTGGATAAGTTTACCTTTTCCATATTTGACATGGACAACAAAAAGGAAGAAAAGAATTCTTTATCCTGAAAATCACCTAACCTTGAAAATTAATATGTTTGGAACGTCGAGAATCCTCTCGTTTATGCCTCATATTACAGGCAGCCAGATTCAGAAACAAAAGAAGATTTGAAAGAACGAAACTGAGAAACAGACCAGGACTTATTTCTACAGTTTTACTAGGTTGAACACAAAGATATATTATTACAATCTGCGACTTTTGTTTCTAATATTTCACTGACGAACCTAATCCACTGACTCCCACAAGGCCAAAATGTTGACAAAATATGCGTTCCTTGGGGGTGATAGTTATTATGTGAAATTGCGGACATAACTTTAAAAGAACCTGGGATTAACCCCCCTCTTCCTACCGTACAACTATGCAGGGGAGAAATAAACTCGAGGATGACATTTCGAAAGGCCCTTGTTTCTTTGGACCAAGTTACACTCGCTTTAAAACTGTTGCATCAGAGAGAGACCAGAAAGTCCGGCATCGATTAAGTTACAATGTTAAAAAATGTGTTCTTCGGGGGTGATAGTTATTATGTGAAGTTGAGGACATTTCTTTAAGGCGAATTAATTGATGTTTACACTGCATTAATGTAAATTTAGGAAAGCAGAAATATAGCTTTGAATATATTTGGTCTTAGTGTCGAGACAATTCTTCTTCGAAATTGAAGGCCGTCCTTGCATGGTTTGTTTTTAAAACTGTAATTGATTCCAACTCAAGGCGTTGCCAGGGAAACCGTTGTAAACAAAGTTAAGCATAAACAGATACTTAATATTTTATTTCTTTAATTGCTTCACCAATACCGAAGTTTTCCATCAGGAAACAAACTCAGGACAAAAACCCTACCAATTGCACCATGGTAATCTATTTAATTTGTCCAAATTTATCTCATTTTATGTGTCTAAGCCATGGTGATCATTTTGAGGCCCTTTTTTATAAGCAAAGTTTATCAGGAAGGTACTTGTTTGAAAGCTAGAAGTATTTTCCTTTTTTCAATAAAACATAAAAAAGGACGAAGCGAATTAAAATTCTACAAACATGTGTCATTCATTTACGTTTGGTAGTATTTAGGAGCCAAAATTAGTTTGAGAAATCTACTGTTAGCATTTGTGATAGTAATAAGAAATCTGCTACTACTACTGATAATAATGAATAGATAACGATAACGATAACGATAACGATAACGATAACGATAACGATAACGATAACGATAACGATAACTATAACGATAACGATAACGATAACGATAACGATGACAATAACGATGACAATGACAATGACAATAACAAGGACAATGACAATGACAATGACGATGACGATGACGATGACGATGACGATGACGATGACGAAGAAGAAGACGAAGACGAAGACGAAAACGAAGACGAAGAAGATAACGATAACGATGAAGATGGTGAGCCAGTGGGATGCTTGGTATGCTTAGCGTCCCCTAGAAGTGGTCGTCAGTGTAAAATAGCAGCCCCTAGTTGATGCTTCTCTGTCCTAGAGTTTTGAAATGTGTCAGGGAATTTCTAGGACTTGTTGAATACCTTGCTCTACATATCTTTTTCAAAATATCAAATCTGCACGCCTAAATTTGAAAATAATGAAGTGCAGTTAACTACAGACACCTGGGTTCTACGAGTGTTCCTACCCCGCTTTGGAAGGGTTCACCGATTTTCCAGAAAGGCTTACACAAAAATTACATTAACTGGTGAACAGGCTGGCCCGTACGCCTTAAATTTATGAAGCATGACCTGAAATATGCCCATAGGAAATAACCATGCCCTACAGAGATGGCTACGGCACTGTGCGACCCTCGCTATTGCTTGTGTTCTTTACAACCTGAGCTAGATGGAAACCGATATCAACGTATTCTATTTTTCTCTGGTCGCTACATTAGCTAACAATTTCCAAAGTTGAAAATGAATATCCAGCTTTACACAGCTTTATAGGCAAGCGTCTCCTCCCAATATGACTTGAACAAAGAAGGACTGTAATTAGACCGTCATTCTGCCCATAGAGCCATTGCAAATTGCTAAGTATGATCGGAATCCAGGTGAATGAACTGATCATTCCCTAAAGATACTAAAGGAACAGAACATACGTTAGCACTGAGAATCGAACGAGAACCCATACATCTTTTTGATTTCTCTAGTATCTTCTCGACGATACTATCAATAATGTATTACGTCCTACATACTCGCTCGCACAGCGGTAAGTTAATTTGTAAACTTGTAGATATTCGTGTGCGATATATGGTACTACGTCCATTTAGACAGAGCAATAACAATAATTGGACTGAATAAACAACACACTGTTCCATCGTCAGAAAACTTTTGATGACGGCTGTCCCTATCCCATTTTAAAAGTCCAACAAAATATTAACATTGTACGGTAGTCAATGATATGCAGAAACTGATGAGATCGTGGGATGTACCACAGCACATGCTTGCGAAATCAGACAGTCTAGCTTTGACAGAGCTAATTAGCCCAATTTAATTCTTCCGACATTCTAATTAAAGAAAGAAAAGTCTTAGTTTATCACTCCTATTTACAGAAAGCTTCAGCAGACACAAGCGTGGACACATTTTGCTGTTAACTACGTAAACCATGTCTTTTGGTAACTCTTGTTCACCGTGCTCTTTTAGCTAGTCAACGAGTAAAGTCGATAGAGAATAAAGTGTATTATGATACCAAGGACAAATGACAACAAGAATTACTGCATGATGGTAACTATGGCAATTGTCTTTCCACGACGGCGGCACGAAAGAGAGATCCAGAGACATTCATCTCTGTTTGGGCGCTCACTCTTTTGAGAGAGAGTCAATCGTAAATTAGCGCTAACCAATTCTCTTAATAACTTCAGATCCTGATGTTTCCTAACCATGCAAGTATTTTTTGCAGCGTCTGACATTTACTTTACTTTGGATGTAGTGACATCACGTACGTATCTGATGGTGGAGATGCTTTAAATTCTCAATGTAGGGTTCTAGAATACTTAATTGCATACAGGCGCTCGAGAAGGCTTTTAGGCGAGCTCAAATCAAAAAGTACACGTGGAAAGGAAAGGAGTGTGTATTGAAAAAGGAAATGGAATAATATGCTGTCCCATTGGAGCGATGGTCTCTTTCACCATCATCATTATTATCATCATCATCATCTTCATTATCATCATCATCATCATCATCATCATCATCATCATCATCATCATCATCATCATCATCATCTTCGTTTAGAGACCCTTTGCCCCTTGTTTGGGGTTGGATTTGCAATGATCCTCCTCTATTTTGCTCGGTCCTGTGCTAGCTCGTCTCCGACATTCATTTGTTCCATAACCTGTTGTACTGTTGCTTTCCATGTTTTCCTTTGTCTGCCGACAGGTCTCCTGCGATGGCCTCTTTATCGGGCAAAATCTATAGGGTTTCGAAAGGTTGTTAAAAGAAGGGCCTTAAATAGGAACGCGGTCTATCGATAAGTTTAAGTTGACAATACTGTATGATAGATTTTACATTGCCATCATCATTGTGTTTAAATGTATTGGAATTTGTTGGCTGAAACCTGTTGATATTAGTATTGTCTGAATCCACGTCTACTGAGGTATCTTGAATCCTATTCGAGCTCGGTCTACTTAAATGGATTCATGGTATCTCTTAATTATTTCGTTGCTGAACGATGCCCAAAATTGAAATTGCTGACTTTCTCCGAGGTCACCATTTTGATTTTCTGGTCCGCTATGCGTGATCCGCCGAATAGTCGACTTGGTCAATATCGATACGGTGAACCGTAACGTACAACGCGGGCGTATCCCTTCCGATACCCTGCGCATGCTCCATGGCACGATTCGTATTGATATGCGTATAACTTTTTCAAATGGAAATGCCCCTTAATTGTCGGGCCGTCCAATACTCTGGATAGATCTAAGATAGATTTTAAAAGACGCAAAATTACAAAGCACAAACGCATAACAAGGTTGCTCCATTCAAACACTTAAAATGCAAATTTTTACACCAGAAGGATTTTTATTAACATTCAAAACTTTAATTTTCCCATGCATTAATAGTTTTTGATGATTTAATGCTATTTTATTTCCCAAAATGGGCTTTATGATATGCGGAATTTGTTAAATGTTTATTCGCGTCTATCAAAGTGCTTCATCGCACGAGCTGGTAAACTCAACCGTCTGCATTTACCAAGCAATGACATCTACGTTTAATCTAATCAGTAAAACCGTTAGATAAGATATCAATATCAATAATATAAATAAATAATATCATTGTTTCTTCATAAATACCTCCTCACCCCAAACAGGTTTATTGTAATTACTTTCATTTCCCCCTTGTTTTGTTTATGTTGATCGTTCATTTTGTTAATTGTCGAGTTGTTCGTGACAGTTAGTAGATACACATCTTGGAAAGGGATATTGATACATTGAATTTTGGTCGATGGACAAAATTAACATATGATTGTATGATGTGATGCTGCCATGAAGTTTAAGTAGGATATTGGTTTGTTACATGCGGAGATGAAGTACGCTAAAAACAGCTTCGTTATGGCCTTGTCTCCGGTAGGACATTACTCCCATGGTTTTCTTTGGCGGTGTAAATATGGGTTGTTAAATAGGTAGATTCACTTTTTAGAAGGTAGTAACTTATACCTACAAACAGCTGATTGATCTTCTTTATTGTTGGTTTTCCGATAAGTTGTCCCTAGACGCTGACAAACACGAAATTAAAATATCTAATGCATCTCTGTGGACTTTTAATAACTCAGGAAGAGACATTTGCTGACATTTTTTTACCAATACTCCTGTTATTCTCGGAAAAGAAAACCATAGAGTTGAAAGCGATAAAAGCATGTTTTCCAGGAGGAAGACCAATGTTGGATAATTTTTCCTCGAGTTGAGTTTTTGGAGCAAATGACAAAGAAACTCAAGAATGTGTCTGGGGGGATTATATCGCAAAGTTTATGGCTAAGAAAAACTACTTCATATTACAGCAATGTACATCAAGCCAGGAACAAACGTAATATCAGAACTTTGGACCTCGTACATAACTGGCAGACATAGAGGATATAACCACCTGACAGTGAATCATTTGATACATTATGTTAATCCTGATGTAGGTGCAATTACGGGCAATATTGAAAACTTTGAACTGTTTGCAAAAATGAGAGTGAGATGCTATTATGACACAGACAGCAATCTGCTAAACTACACTTAGCGCAGGAGTTAAGTAGATTGGGTTAGAATTACTAACAGACAAAAACCTCTCCCCTACTGAGAAAGCCACACAAAAATTCTTATTGTATATAATCACCATAGAGAGTAGTGGGTGTAGACACAAGGGGTCTAACAAATAGGCCTATATATTTAAGAACAGAGAGAAACAGGCTATCTCAACTGTGTTTGTGGTCTCACAATATATCCCAAAAGAAGATTGCTATGGCAGTCATTATTTCAGGTGACGAAGAATGCAAAGTGGAAAACAAAATTTAATGCTCTCTGATAATTTTTTTGTCCTTATCATATAATCATACACGATTACACCGACCCCGCTGTATTGAGGGAAATGTAATCACATATTTTTTTTTAATTCATTAAAATTGTGCGAATATTCCTATATTTTTTAGTTGTTAAGACTCACGACTGACAAATTTAATCAGGTCAGTTGAACTAATTCTAGTTTGCGGAAATAATGTAAAATACTATTTCAACTGTATCGCATTTATTACATTTCAGGTGATTAACACTTAATATTTAAATTCTTACTGTCTTCATAGATATTATTCTATTTATTCAAAGTTATTGCAGAACTCAAATTTTACTCCAGAGTAATATCAATTTTTTTGATAGATCTTTTTGCCCTTTTGCAGCTGTCCAACTGATTATGGTATGATAAAATGCAGCTTTCTACGAAATATATATTATGTTCGATCCTTTTAAGGTTTCTAAGCATTTAGTGTTCTTAACAATGTATTGAGCTCATATTACGGAAGACAATTAACTCAGTTTGCGCTCACAAGTTAGTATACTTTATACCAGCCAAGTTATTCCCTGAGCTACATTAAAATATTTTCCGATTCTAAACATATACCATTGTGAGTATCAGATAAAGAAGTGTTAACTTGCCCATTTTAATCACCTGGAGCTATTTTCAAATTTCTGTTCCTTATTCTGTTCTTGAACTTTGTGGTACAGAACTTAAAAATAGAGAATAACAGCGGACACATTGCAACGATATTTTTTGGTAAAGAAAGCTTTTCGGTCTGCTCTTGTCAAGATTCTAACGCCAACATACTTAATGTGTAAAAGGCAATTCTTAAGTACTAAGTCAAGGTCTGAGCAATATACATGGGTATGAGCGATAAAAGAAAAGAAATGCCATGACAGAAATAGTTTACATTCAAAACGAGATTGTTATAGCTAGTACATTGGTATTTTAAATATTTTATTGTACTTTTAGCCACTAAATTTATATTATTTACTGCAATGTTTTTGTAATTTAATTGTTAAGTTTACTGATTTGCCCTTTATCTTTGATGATTTTGCTTTTTTAATTCCTTTTAATTTTAAGTGTTTGACTTAATGTACTGTTTTGAATTTTTTTTTCTTAGCTTTTACTGACATATAAAGCGAATTCGGCTCTATAGAGCTTGTGATAGTCTTTTGAAAATAAATATTATCTTATCTAAAAGAACAGTTTATTCTTGTCGTCTGTTTTTATGACGATCATCAAATAGAAGAGAGTTTTTTGCGTTTTGACAGTACAAATGACTTGACTGGCCTAGATCTTGCAAAGTAGATTATTAAACTCTGCTTATAGTTTGGATTAGACACGAACAAGCTGGTTGGAATTAGCTTTAATGAAGGTAGTAGCATGTCTGGTTTAAACAATAGTATTGCAGACAGTTGAATGTGTTGGGACAGCTGCCTTACTACCAAGACGCCAACGTTGGTGATTCTCCTCTTCAGACACTTCTCTTTTTACAAAGACTTTGTCTCTTCGACATATCTAGGGCAGCTATGTAAAGAACTGGATATGAAATTTCTTAACTACTAAGGTATAGCATTTCAAATCCAATTTCTGTTCCCTCGTTTTATTGTTGATGTTGTATTAGCTGAGCTTGTGACAGAGCTAATAAATATGAGCAGTTCTGTTCCTTCTAGACTAGCCTCCTTGCGGAGCTAACTGTCTAACAAGACAAATAGAGATCTTTAGGCGAATCTCCTCATCCCAATAAAGCTTCTGAAACTCTTGGTGCTCGCAACTGCAACTTTTTTCTAACTGTATATTCACTCTTGATTTGTATTCTTTGTGGTAACAGACTGTAACTAAGGAGCAACTTGGCTCAATAGCAGTGGCGGATCCAAGTGAGGGGGAGCGGGGCGCGCGCACCCCCTCAAGAGGCTGTGGATTTGTGGTTGGGAACGTTTGTTCTGGTTTGGGTTGGGACGAAAGTTATTTTCTTGTTATTGGTTTTAATAAGTTTTTAATTATGAAGATTGCTTCTTTTTGCAAACAAATTTGAAACAAGGTTTTATTCACTTTGTGCGGGCTTTGTTAGATTTTACTAATATTGCATACCGCCAAAAAGTATTTAATTAAATTTAAGTTTATCAAGGGAATCCGTGCGTATCAAACAGTTCGTGGTAACGAACTGTAGGAAGGAGCGACCCGGCTCAATAGTAACAGAAACTCTAAAAAATGGAATTATGAAGATTGCTTCTTTTTGAAAACAAGTGATAGGGGAATGAATTTTACATATAAGAATTGGCTGCGAATATATGGAATGCCGAGTCCTGGACCAAATCATGGGTTGCACTTTGGCAAGGCATGTCACATATAGCCATTCTTTACAATGGAAAGAGACTGGAAAGAAGCAAACGTTTATTTTGGCCATTCATCCTTGGGAACTTGAAATTTAGGGATATGGTCCACAGCAAAAAGAAAGTGAAAGCAGGAAAGATCAGAAAAGATCAAAGTAAAATTTATCAATTTTCTTAGTCTGATTATTGGTTGAAGGAAATTAAATGGAATGATACGAAGGGGACAACCGGTCTTTGCAAAGACTTGATGGTATACAGAGTTTCTGGTGTAAAGATTCAAAGGGAAATAGAAAGGACCAATTAGAACATTCAACCATAAAACCACAATATATACCCTTACACACGGGCGGCCAGTTTTGTTGCCAATGTAACAGTACACCAGCAATGAAATCAACTACAGACGGATGATTTACCTGAATGCATGCCATAAAGTCTTCACTGACATAGTTGGTGAATACATGAAAGAATATGCAGAGGGAATTGATAACTGGGACATAAGTCATTAAGAATCATGCTTAGAAATATTGAGAACTGCTGACCAATTAGATAATCAATAATAGGTAATGGAGAATGGATTAATGGATCAATGAATTAAAGAATTAAATAAGACAGAGGAAGCGAAATTTAACGGTGGCATTTTATGACTACCAAAAAGCATTGTCAAATCAGGGATCTTTGTTGGTTGAAGTTCGCTGGTCAAATACGGTTGGACAATCAGAGTTTTCAAATGGATGGGGATACCAGAAAAAGTTTTGAATATTCTTACCAGAGGTGTTGTCCTAAAAACTTAAGAGGGAAGGGGGGGCAGGGGGAGGCAGCTTCTGTGTGATGAGCAACAAATGCCACGGCAATTATTATTCTCCTCTACGCTGCTACGCAAGATATAATTTTTAATAGATGCAAATAGTGCAAATATTTATCCTGCTGAAAATGTCCAACCAAATATTGTAATAACCCTTATCAAACAATTCACAAAATAAATAAATTCTAGTAACAGTAACCAAAAATTAAATGTTTAAAAGGGAGACTCAGTCTCCACATTTTCATATTTTAAGAAGGAGGCTCCGCCCCTTGAGCCTCCCTCCATGGCATCTCTGGTTCTTACCAAAGTGATGAAAGGCTGTAAGACTAGATTTAAAGTACATGACAAAGAGGAGTGCACCAAAGGGAAATCAACACTACTGTTTCCTGGGATAAATTAGATTTCCGCACTTAAACTGAGACTGTGAGCCAATATTTTGTCCCCAAGTATGCTATCTTGGGAAATGTAATTTTGCCAACTACAGAATATCCTTGGGAGGTGGGTGTCACACCTCTGGCAGTACCATGCTCATATTGGTGAGACCAAGGAAGTTTAAAATTTCTAAGTTTGCCTACAAAGGGACTTCAGAGCCATTCAAACAAGCCAGAAGCAACTCAAATGGCGCTAGATATAACTGCCAAAAGCCTTTTTTTTTCAGCGAAATCCATTTTTGTTCCAGTATACTGGTGCCAAAAATTCTAGAAGCAAACCTTCCCCACTATTTTCTCTTGTACTCCAATATACTGTGCTGTTGTTAGGCTATTATGATTGGTAACAATGACTGTGCATTTATCAGTCTCGAAGAACCAGTAGAGGCTACTACTTCCAAAACAGCCAGTGTTGGTCCGAATGTATCAAGATCCACAAATATATATAAAATAATAATGTTAATACAATGAGCGATAGTCCTCTAATACTAACATAATAAACTCTTGCTCTGTTATGTTTTTATCGGTCGAGCCATCACACAAAACAGTGACGAAATTAACACAAGTTAACTTGCTAGGTACAACGTTACGAAAGAGGTAAACCGCAATGTTTTCTATCAAGCTTCAGCATCCTGAATTGTTTTGGTAAACATTGCACTTATTCTCAACACCATGCGTTTTTTTAACTCAGGAATATGTTCAAATCTAGTGATTGGTAAATCCCCTTTTGCAACATAGTACATTACATCATGCAAATTTGATAAACGGCTCCCATTCTGTGCATCTCATCTCATCTCAAAGCCAAGGGTTATTGGAGTATTATCAGGTATTTCCTGAATGATACAGACAGGGACCCTATGTCCATGGGCCATTTAGGCTTTCTTCAACAGTTCTGCAATGAGTGGGTGAGCTTTTGTGGTCTTTCAAAGTTGACGGTTTGTAATGTTGACTTCCATTGATGAATGTCAGGCTGGGATTTTTCATCAGCACAATTTTTTAGAGTTTTTTATGACAGTTTTTATGCACCAACCTCATACTGTTGGACAGCTCCAAACAGTAGAACCAACAACCAAACTTCTTTACAAGACATTTCTTATCACAAACGTCTAAGCTTCACCATTCACCACAACAAAACAAGAAACCTTTCATGCCTCTCCATCTGTGAGACCTGGCTTCGGGTATCACTCAGTGACAGGATGATGACATCTGAAACTAAAGCACAAGGCATA
The DNA here is from genome assembly GCA_010016025.2 of Alatinidae sp. Z8VKAUB7J3. Classification (NCBI taxonomy): domain Eukaryota; kingdom Metazoa; phylum Cnidaria; class Cubozoa; order Carybdeida; family Alatinidae; species Alatinidae sp. Z8VKAUB7J3. The sequence goes on from JAAAKM020073195.1 coordinate 95,846,139, forward strand.
TGGCGAGCAGAACGCACATCTGTTCGTATCTTTTCATAATCTGCAATAATAAATGAAAGGTTTTGTTACAATCAAAGTTACTTTTACACTTACAATATCAGGAGTACATGTAATAACATTTTGTACGAATATCATGAACGAATTATTCCACCCAAAACTTTGATGTACTGCAGCTAAGAGACATCAAATCCAAATATACACATACTGTGCACAATTACTTTAAAACAAATTTTTAACGTTTAATTTTGATATATAATCGGTCCTATAGGGACTGAGCCCCTGTCAACTGCTGATAATTGCCTTGAAAGGCCGCTTCAAATAAATCATAGATGTTTCACATGTACTGGTTCGGCAGCATTTGAGATTATTGCAAGTATCTGCGAAGATACGTAAACAGAACATTTATTTCACTGGGGGTTTTAGTACTCAGGCAATACTTTTTATTCGACAATGTTTTACTAAAATTCAACGAGGAGTTAAAACGTTTAACGTCTGCCTGCAACAAAAATATAATGGGAGGAGAGTTAGCTCAGTCCGTAGAGAGCTGCTCTAGCAAGCTGAAAGTTCGAGCACATGCCCTGCCTTCAATCTGAAAACTCCTACTGCGCACCCAGAAGGAAAATGGGTACCTGGCATTAGCTGGGGAAGGATAAAAGGCGGCGAGGATAGGAACTGGTCACCCTGCCTCACAGCGCCGTGGCTCAGGGCATGTGATTCTCTACCATATCAAATCCCTTACGCACTGATTAGAGCATGGGACTACCTTTAACTTTACAACAAAAATATTGTACCGCAATCATTAGGTGATTTGCTTCCAAATTATCTACTACGAAATTGAAATGATCAAGAATTCGGGGCGCAACTGTTTTACACGTCATCGGCAGCATTGACGAGTCGCCAACAAAGGACTGTTTCCATCAACAAAATTGTCTTTCTGTGGAATTTTAATACAAGCAAAGCAGATCGGGCATTCCATGAGTAATGTAGGCAATGAAATTGCAAAGTGCCAGCCTATCGGCTAATACAATCCTTACCCATGAAGCAGACAAACTTCATTATGTAGATATACCCTTTCACACCAGACTCACCTACAGGGCATAGAGGTTTGGGACATACTTTCATGAAATAAGTTATTTCTGTAGGTAAACCACGCCACAATTTTTCGCAGTCAGCGAACTCAACAAGGTCTAAAAGCGAGCAAACAAATTTAAGGATATTTTGGGCTGCATTTTCTCAAAGAGGTACGGGATCATTAAAGTGTCAACACAAGTTGCTTAATGCTATATCTGTTACCCAAGAAGAAATGAATTTGAGTAAAAAATGCCCAGCCACAATTGTAAAATTCCCAGCAGCTACAGATTCAATGAAGAGTTTTCATTCCTGGCCAATTCCACCATGGCAGGCACGAGAATCAGGGGGCCTTTAAGCCTCACAAACAATCAATTACACTGCTTAATATGCAGCCCCAGGAAATCAAACTTGTAAGAGGAACTAGTTTAGGACCTAGCCTGTGTATTGAAGTGGAAATGCAATAAAATGATATGAGTACTTCACCAGCGAAAAAATTACTTGTGTGGTGAATCTTATGTGAATGGACATGGAATAAAGTCTTGCAAAGTTCATTTCAAAATTGCTAGAATCCCAGCATGATATAAACAAAGATTTCATAAAGAATTGTAGAGGAACTAGTTACGCATACACAACTGGGAAGTAAATTACAGGGAAATGCTTCAAAGTAGGCACACAAAACTTAAGTACGGTACACTAAACTTTTTCATTAATATTAAAGTTAAATGTGCTGATAATAAAATGCAAGAAATTTTCTTCCACTTCTAAAAATATGATAACATTTACCAAGCTGACTGGTGATTATGTTTCTGGGCCAATTTCATTTTAAAAAGTACCTAATTTATCATGATCAAAGATTTTTGCCAAAATTTAATATTCTCATTATAATTTTTCAATAATTTAAAAAGTTTACTCAAGAGTGGTTAGAACTAAGTAACTCAATTGTTGAAGAAAGGAGTTAAGATTTTCTTAGCATGTCCCTATTTTCATGAAACTGACTTCTAGAGTCAGCCAAAGTTAAGGTTTTTACTCCCACTTTCTTCTGTTTGTGCCTTATGACGTGCTTTTCATGTTCTGATTAAACGATAATATCTTTGCTACCAACATTAATACAATATGCAATCCTTCAACAATGGAGGACATTCTTTTACAACTTCCAAATTGTACATAAAACACCTGTTGAACTGTACAACAGTGAGAGAGGAACACAAAAATATCACCCTAAGACAATTAGTAAGAAACAATAGCCAACCAATTGACAATGTTAATAAACAACGATAAGACTTTCTGCAATTGACACCATAGCAAGGAAATGGTACAGTTGACACAAGCATATCTTGCTCAACAATGTTCAAAAATTGTGACTATTTGAACGTAATGGACTGAAACTTGACATAAAAGAGGTGGGAGAAAAGTAACATAGTTTAAGCATGATTGGTGGGTGGACAAGTCAAAACCTAATTACACTATTCAAAAGAAATCAAGTACACTCTACAATATTCAAAAGCATGTAACATGTCCAAGAGAGGGATTTGTAATATATCGTTACTTTATTCTTCGGTTGAGGAAGCGTTACGTTTCTAGGCTGTTGCCAAATTTAGGCAACCATTTTGTCCGTCAGGCCGGCTGAGTTTTGAAGTCAGGAACGTAAGAAAGATGGGCTGTGGATCGTCAACAAATGCACCAACACCACCTCCACCGTACCACGCAAACGGAACGGCAAAGCCAAGTTATCCACAACAACCACGAGCAGCGGGGGCATCGGCTCCACAAGCCACTGTACCACCCAATGCAGCACCACATAATGTACCACCGTCTGCACCACCGCCACAACCTGTACAAACGGGGCAACCGAACCCCCCACCACTTCAGGAACCAGAGCCTGCACCACCCCAAGCGGTGGAATATGCACAGGAGGGCTACCACCACGAGCCACCAGCATCCCAACCTGGTCAAGATCCAGTCATGGTACCACCAACAGGGCCTCCAGTTATTACCACGCAAAATGAGGAAGAGAAAGAAAGTTCATCGGACGGTAAGTGGAAACGTGTTTATATGGCCAAACCTGGCGCAAACACACATATTTTATTATAAGAAACTACCTCAGCGTCCGGCCCTCGAAGTTTCTTAAAATATTGACTTTTTGAGCCCTCAAAGTTTCTTAAAATATTGACTTTTTGAGCCCTCAAATTTTCTTAGCAGTTTCTTATTCTCTGGAATAAGAATGTCCTGGGTGGTAAATTTTAAAAAATTAATTAGTGGGGGGCGGGGACATCTATTAGGCACCCAAGAGTACAGTGCTGATTTACAAGTATATATTGTGACAAAATTATTCATTTATTTTTGATACTGATTAGATGAAGATGAAGGTGATCGCTTAACTCCAGAGGTACTGCAGCAATTTGTTGACTATGAGAAAGAGATTCGTTTATTAGAGAAGAATGGTGCTGAGCAGAAAGTTGCTGTTGATGAGGAGCAAATAGCAAACTTCAAAACAGCTTTAAAACTTGCTGAAGAAAATCTAGAGCAGCTGGAACTAAAGACGTAAGTTAACTACAATTATTTTTACAGTACCTCTGCTGCTGCCACTCCTCCTCCCTTTACTCATTCTATTATTGCTGCTACAGCTACTACTTCAACTAGTACTACTACTACTACTACTACTACTACTACTACTACTACTACTACTACTACTACTACTACTACTACTACTATACTGCAGTGAACCTGATCCTCTTTGGTCGCCCTGGGTGTCTCTCTTTCTACGCATCGTGAAATATACTAAAGATCATCTTGCTGGTGTAAAAGAAGGCACTCTCACGTGGTAAACCAAGTATGTCAGTTGTACGTTTGTTGGTGACCAGACTTAAGGAAAGCATCTTGATTCCTAAGAATAGGTCATCGTTAGTTCTTATTACGCAGACTGATACGTACTCTTTTCGCAGTAATGAAGTGATAATGTTTTCTAGACTTTTGGGTGACAGTCCATAGTTCTCTGTTAAATAGGCAGATACTTTTAGCATGCTGTTTCACCATTCTCAGGCGTGTTTGTACAATGACGAGTTAACTGAGGTATTTTTCAGTTTTGTAACTGTCCTGGCTTTGCTTCAACGTCAGAATGCACCCACATCTCGAGTAAATGCCTTGCGTGGATAAAAACATAAATTCTCGGTTTATTACGGTCATCATCTGGCTTTACTAAATCAAGTGTATAAAAGGGGAACAGATGTTGGCAAATTATTTCCGTCCTTTTAAGCACGGCAGTTAAGATGCAATTATACAAGTGCAGCAATGGCACGGAACAGTTAAAAAGGTGGGGACCCAGCCACTATTATACACACCGCAATGCAGAAAAAAATACAAGTAAACATTAATCAAAATGCATTGAGATGGGTACTACATAAGAAGATTCGGATCAATATAACAGGAAATAAAATCAACAGAAACCTGCAATAAGTAACAAGAAACGGGAGGCCAAATTACTAAATATGGGGAGGGAATTCATAGGCTTGGGAAGAGTGGGGGCATGAACCCAGTAGCAATATCTCAAAAAGACCCTAGATTAATACAGGGCCTGGTTTTGAAACTACAGCAGTTAAATCACTAAACTGGCTATCTAATTAATAGGAGGAAGCTGGGGGCGTCCATGAGCATCGTCCCTCAATTTTAAGGCTACAGGGCAGAGGAGCAAGCCATGAAGCAGGTTTAATCACACAGCAGGACTATTTCTCACGGATCATGGGAAGAATCTGTAATATATGAGAACAGATACTAGCCCCATTCCTTACCAAGACCCCCTGGTTCCGAAGAAGGAAAAGCAAGTTGTCTCATTACTTACTTATTTCCTGCAGTAACCTCGATCGCTGTAAAGAACTTATTGTCGCATGTAAAATTTTCGATTAAAGGTCCATAAACACCTTTCACACCCTTTTCTTGCACAATCCTCTTTACACTTTCGATACCATTAGCAACAGCCTGGAAAGATATGTTTCAGTCAGAATTAAAAATCATATAAAGTTGTATGATTAATGCGACGCAGTTTGAGGGTAAACTTTGTTACGTTATTAATTTAAATAATCTTTGTTTAAAATTTTTCTTGTCTTATTTATCCCTTCTATTATGCATTAATTTATCATGTAGCCTACGAAGTGATAAAGGACCTGCGAAATCTGGAAATATACAGTGACGATAGATATTGGTAATTAAAAGTAATAGCAAATTTAAGACGGAGTGACTGCACCTGAGGGGAAGCATTTTTAGGGCTTCAGTCCCCAACATGTCGCTAAAAAAAAATTTCGGGCAAAGATAGCAAAAAAAAAATTATACAGGAAAGAAAACAATAAAAGAGGTGTCCATCTCAAATACTATATTCTCTACAGATGTAAAATCTTGTTGGAACGGAATGTTAGGAACAGAATATTTGTTTATCGTTAAACCTACTCCCCTAAATTTGAGCAATGAGCTAAATTTAAATATAGATGCAAATAAGTCAAAAATATTAAACAGAAGAGGTAGCCTCTTATTAGTTTTTAAGATAGTCCTCGAGTTTTTTGTGGTAGGGTACAATACGCATTTCCATTGCTTCTATTAAAGATGTAGAGAAAGAAAAGGATGAAAGATAATATATCACATGATTCTATATTAGCTTTAGAGAGAAACAAACTTTGTCTTGTCCCCTTATGTTGCATGGGCGACTTGTAATTTTCTTTTTGACTTTTGACTATAATCAGACATTGTTCTTTCACTATATATCTTGTGTTGCAACAGAACCAGCAGATGGTCTGAGCAGATCTTGTGGCACTTAATCTTCATGATTTCGCGAAGTCATTTAATAATATTATCTTAGAACCTCTTGCAGCACCTCTTTCCACGTGTGTTAGTTTTCAAAATAAACATATTTCTCAGATCGCTGCCATTTCACATTAAACACAGGGCACTGCATATGTTAGAATCTAGAGTTTTCTGACGTTAATGTTTAAAACTTTTCTTCTGACCAACTGGTACTTCAGGTAAAGCTTATTGTAACTTTCATGCCTTTGTAAACATTTGAGTTTGTGGTTCTTAAAATTATGAAAAACAATTAAATTTATCTTCCATAAGTAATTTTTTCTGGAAAGATAATGTCCGCATGTTGTTTATAGGTGGGGCAAACAGTACAAATAAGGAAAAAATAAGGAGAAAAAGACCCAATGTCGTGACAGAGTGCAGGTGTGTGACCCGAGAGTATGGTTATAGAAAGCAATCTCATTCCATTACATTGTATCATTATATTTTCTATTCTATTCTATTCTATCCCATTATATTGTATCATATTATTTTCTATTCTATTCTATTCTACTACACTGTATCATATTTATTTAAATTTTATATAATACATATAGATATATAATAGATATTACATTATATTACATTTTATCACATTATTGTCTATTATATTCTATTCTATTCTATTCTATTCTACTCTATTCTATTCTACTCTATTCTATTCTATAGGAAGTACCGATACTCGACATAATATGTAGCATTCAGTTAAAGGTTTTACTTGCTAATGGAATGGGCCCCCAAATATATCCTTGATATTAGCAGGCAAGCATGAACCCCAAAGGTCTCTATTATAAATGTGTTCCTTGTTAGTAAATCCTAAACGAATAAAATTCGATTCAGGACATCCGTCCAACGTGAAAGAACACTACGGAAAGAGCTTTCCTAGGAGCTCAGGCACCTTATATTGATTAAAACCGGTGTATAAACGTTTCAATTAAGAAAGAAATTAATGTCGAATTGGACTGCAATGTCAGGTTAACATTTTTATCATTCTACAGTAATTTCTTGATTTAACATTGTCAGGGATAGTTAAACGCCCCCCAAATTTGTATTATGGATGACGCGCTAATAATACTGCTGATGATCCCTTGTTATTCGGAAGTACTTACCGCCACCAAAAGCCAGCCTGCCCAATAATAAAATGCTCCAAAGAACCATGCATGGTAGAATAATTTATTGAACAGAGATGCAAGTCGAGTTGTAGGACACAGCTCTGTATGAAAGAACGAAAAATCGACGTTAACAGGTGAAACAACGAACTACCCAGCCAACCAGCAAGGCAGAACAACAACCCTAGCCAATATAAAGCAACATTCTATAAGCCTATGCAAACGAAACACCAGTGGAAGCCATACGCACAGTGGTTACATTTCGCACTGCTATCGATGCAACAATTAGCTCTTTGAGCTCTAAAATGAAAGAAACGATAAAATGATCTATAGTATTTCTTTATTGTTTAAAAACGATGAAAACGTGCTAAATGAGCGATTCAGATTGATCGTGTTACGTCACTCTTCTTCTACAAAGCTTTCAAATTCTACCGATGTTTCCGTGAGTTTCGAATTACACGTTGTTTTTTCTATAAGCAACTCCATTTTCGGGGTAAAGCCTCGAGTTGCTTAGCAATTTTCCAAAATCAGGCCTGGAGTTGCTTAAGTAGTTGCTTAGGTATCACTACAGGTTAACAACATACGTTTCCGGTTTAGCTGAGTTACCATTCCATAGGTTGAAGTTCTATGATTTAACTGATTCAGGGAAATCCTTAATGCGACAAAGAAACAGGATCGGACCAGGAACTGTGCCTTGCGGAACTCCGGATACTATGGCTGCTGCGTCAGTTTTCTCTCAGTTTACAACTACTTTCATCTGTTTGTTTGTAAGGAAGTCTTTCAGCCACCTATTTATTTGTTTCCATCTCCCTCGTACTGTTCTAATTGTTACTAGATGTGTTTCACTACGAAGGCCGTCATTTAGTGAGGTGAGAGTTATATTACCCTCTACATGGTCCATAATATGTTTGCAGATAATATGTTCAGGTAATTTACAAGTGACACTAGGATTGTTGCTAGTGAGATAGAAATCCAATGAAGAGGGCTCCTTCTTCAAACTGAATAGTGAGTACCTTTAAAAGCATTTGTATCAGTTATGACATCTGAGAATCGTATTTCTTAGAAATTAGTAGTTTCAATAAGGATTTAATTTGAGTGCAGAGATTGACTGGTTACATTGGAGTCGTCTAGTATTTCCTTTCTGGGGGTTCGAGAAGTTTCAGAAATTGTGAAATTTTAAATAAACGAGTTTTGGCGTCTTTGTCTGAAGCTGGTGGGTTTCGTCTTAGTTCGATTTTAAAATTCAGATTTTCCTTGTTTGCAGTAGTTTATACAAATGTGCTTAAAGGGAAGTTTATTGATTTTTGAAGACACGAAATTTATTACGAATCGACACAGAACTTAGATTTGAAAAGAACACTAGAGATGGAAAATGTGTCACCACCGGGATAGAATCCGTGCCCCATGCTTTTGCGGCGAGCGCTCTACCAATCTCTCTAGTCGCCACATTAGCTCAAAATCATCCACCGCTGCGCATCTATCGATGAAACTTAGAAAGTGCTTCTTTTTCGTTTCAAATAGAAGTACTTGAAGAATGTTTTGGAGGTTTAAGAGTGGTGGTGGTGATGTTGCAAAGCCAATACAGCAGTTTCGTATGTGCTTTTTGTATTATCATCGATCTAAGGAAAAGTGGAAAGATCATATCTTTCTGTACAGTTGAAATCACCACCAAGAACAGCGGTGAAATTAAACTAATGAAGCATATTTATGAAATTAGATCAGTCGCATAGACCAATTGAAATATAAAGCGCTGTCGTTCGTCATGAAATATGAGCCCTTCCTCTCTTCCATTTTTGTTCTCTTTGTTGTAACACCATCCCCTCTTCCCGAGTGTACAGTATAACCTTGTAGGGTATTCTTGTTTTGTGATAATCGGGAGATCTCTTCCATTAGTTTCTTGTTTTCAGCTTGTAAGTTTTCAATTCTCGATCTCAGGCTTGCATTTTCCTTGGTCTTTTCTTGTAAAGAACCTTGTATGTTGGCAAGGTCAGCGTTACACTACGAACGTGAAAAATTCACGTACATTTTGATAGTAGATTATAATTTTCTAGTTCCTTCTAAAATTGTTTCTTTGGATCCCTAGGTACGCCAAGGTACTTAGAAACAGGGGCAAGGGAAGGATCCTCCACGTTAAACACATTAAGGGACCGCGCGGAGTATGAACCATTATCTGCACTAGACAGACTTGACCAAACATCGCCATCAATAAAATCAAAACCAATTTCCCTAAAAGATGTGGCTTAGCCAGTCAAATAAGTTAACAAGCTATAAAGCATAAAAACCGTCTTTGCAGCATCATAGAAACACGCTGTGTGTTCATACGGGATAACATCACAACTGACGTTTCGGAGCTTGCGCTAAAATACAAATTTTTTTGTGCTTCCCGATTTTTTGGAAATCTGAATGATGGGCGGGATTTCAAAGAATATAAAATAAGTTCTTCGAAAATTTCAAAGCTGTAGTAAAAGCAATAACTAATTAGAAGGTGACAACTGCAAAACATGGTACGTAATATGTTTCAGGAGTGGTTATGTTACATGCATGATCATCTTTCAGTTCTTGAGAAATATCAGTTGCATTTTATGAGAACAGAAACTACAGAAAATTCAATTAACAACAAACGATGTATCTCTTTATTTACTCCTTAGAAAGGGGAAATAAAGGTGACAAGTATGGTTTGTATGGATTGATGACAAATCAAATTGATGTAACATCAACGGCGCAGTAGTGTCTCTACAGAAACTGATCGAGTGTCCTGGTACCGTGTGTACAAATATGGCGCCGTTATGAAGCGTCTTTGTAAATTTGGTCTTGATCTGAAAGTAGTATGGGAACTGAAATCACTCTGAATAAAAAAAGTGCTGTCCCAAAATCTTTTATGGCACGGGCCCTAGGTAATCTGGATGTGTTACACGGCCAACTAAACAAATAGTTATCAGTGTATAATACGCCACATGTTTGAAGGCACCACATCACCTCCCAAGGATGCACCGGTGATCGTTGCATCCAGCTTTTACAAGTTCGAAGCTCAGCCTCTCTGAGCTACGTAATCTGAGTAAGGAATAACGGCCGTGAACGCGAGTCATATGATCCAAAGTAAACTATAATTACACCAGACGCCTCCATTTGCAAATTAAAAAATCGTGTTTACAATTAAAACTACATCAATAAAGACATCTCGATAATAATGAAAAAATGTTTTTACATCTGCACTTACCTAAAGCAATAATATCTCAAAATGTTAATTACAGAATCATTTTCACCATTTCAATTACATTAATAAAATATCTGAACAACAACTACAAATTAAAGAAACATCTTGACAATTTCAATCACAGTTAAAGACGGAAATCCATCGCAGTTAAGATTACAAAAACATTTAATAACTACAAATGTATACAATAAAAGACCTCCATTACAAGAACAATTAAAGAAACAATTAGTTCTAACAAGAACACTACAGAAATGGAAATCATGTCACCACCGGGGATTGAACCCGTTAGCCAATGAAGCTGACTGTATAGCTTACTTATTCAAGTTACCCCTGCTTCTAAAGGTAGCCCTTTGTTCTTCCTTTCCTTCTAATATTTTGCCTTGATGTCCGTCTTACTACTGTTTGGCCCGTCTACCATCTTGCATTCTGGCCACATGCACCACACAAGTCCGCTTAAATGTCGATTGTCTATCAACAATATCCGACAGTTTTGGGATTTTTCCCCAACATGTTGATTCCTCCATTTGTCTCCTCTTGCTATATGAAGCATTCATCTTTCCATACTCCATTATGCTATATGATTTCCTTCTGTCTTTTAAATAATTTCCAACCTTCATCAGCCTTTCTCATCGCTGATAAGACAAAGTTGCCCTTGACTTCGTGTCCTAAAACTTACATTCTATTTCTGTTTTCTTCGTGAAATAATCTACGCAAACTAAATGTTTACGATGCATATCTACAGACGTATTTCAATTTCGTGCCTCTAACGCTACCCACAGACTACACCAAATCTAATTAGATTTCCTTATATTCTAAAACAGATATCAGAGCTTTGCTTAAATTGCAAAATAATGTCGCAAAACAAGTGTAGTTCAGTGTCAAGTAAGTTGTCGCAGAGAGACTGGTCTCTATTTCAGAAACTGAATGTCGATATCCACCGGTAGATTCACTGGGAGCTAATGTAGCTACTAGAAATGTAGAGTATGTTAACATCGGAGTTTTATATAGCGCAGTTGTATTGCACACGCTGCGATAGCGTGGGCCACAGGTTCCACCCCCGGTGGTGACATTTATTTCTCTAGTGTATTTTTACTGAAGCTTCAACTCCTCTATTATCGACGATACTTTCTAACTTTCAATGGGCCTTGGACAGATATCACAAGTTCTCTGGTGTTTATGTATCATAAACGTTGTTGTTGCACAAGATGGTAGCCTCATTCCTAATTTTAGAACAACCCAACAGTATGACGTCAATTTCAAGATTCTTAACGTTCAGCACAATTTATCATTTCTGCCACACAAAACCCGTCCTCTTCGTACCTGTTCGCGTATGCGTTGGACGATGGAGGGGGTAGCGGATGCAAAAAAAAGAGATCAATAGCAAAATGCTTTTTGGTATGCATTTATTTTTACAATTTTGTAGACGAATCTTACTAATAGCAACGGAACCTCTTAGGGAATCCATAATTTTTGATAATATTCTTCTAAACTACCACCCAAAACTACTAAAATAAGCAACTCCTTCCAATACAATCCTATATCCCCTTCCAAAAAGATGAAATAAAGAAAAACTAAGGAACTAAGAAGGTCTTGAGCGCGCGGTCTAAGAAGGCGCATAGGAACTTTTTCAAAAGTGGTGGACACAAAGAAAATGGGCAACCGAGAGGGCCTTGTTACTGGCATGCCCGTCATGTTTTACCCCGTACCTTTGTTTTCTTCTTTCAAGTTTTAATATTGTACCTGTAAGTTAACTTACTGGGTTAGTTCGACCCTACTAAATTTGATTACAGTTTTTAGTTGGGTCTACGTTTCTTCCTTAGATTTTGATATAAATTTTCGAATTTTCCTTGTAACCTTAAGACTGCTCTAACTGTAAATGAAAGGGATTTTGTCTCCATTTATTCTTTACTAACAGAATTTGGACACAACTGCTCATCATTCGAGCAATTTTAAGTATCAACCTCATTCGCAATACTTAAATAAAAGGCCACCGATAGGATACTCACTGTTTTCCAAATTAGAGTAATACCAGCTCCAAAGTTCCCTTGTTAGCTGCCACTGTTACTCTGTTATGATAGGAAGATGCGAGTATACAGAAGTCCTTTTCCACGGTTAACATTCAAGGCAATTCACATCTCAAGTTTTACAATTAGCTCGAAATTTTCTTTGTACGTCAATCTTTTCAATTGGGGCTTGGGCATAATGGCACCTTGGTACACCAGTAAAAGGCGATCATACTCTACCACTGCCAATAAAATGTCACTGTGTATGCGTTAATACTGATAAGCATAGGACTTTGACAACTTATTCAAGAGAACGCGACATAAAGGAAACTACATCATTACAATTATGTCGTCTTGTTCAAGTCTTCTTCATGTCCGTAGATGAGAAATTTCTCTCTACTAGTAAACTATGGGCTTGTCCTAGAAAATAACGGTCACGAGAGCGACACGTTTTCTGCCACTCGTTTTATTGAAAAAGGCGTAAATTGTAAACAATTTCTTTTTTGTCGACAGAGTACCGGCTTCTTTGTTTTGATAAAGGTGACTTCTATGAATACTGCGTGGTTATTCAAATAGAAAAGTGCGTGTTACTGTCAGTGCAGTTAGAGCGAATGCTGGAGAAAGGAGGGTTAGGGAGTTTTTTCCCAGTCAATTTAATAAAGTATGAAAAATATTTCCTCTCCATGTTATTATATGACATGAGAGACAATCTACTATGTGTTAAATTTTAGAATGGGTTGACCGCTCTTCGAAAATAGCATAACTAATGATATTGGTGTACTTAAGGCGTTGATATCCAGTGTTCATATAAGTAATTGATGCACTTGCTCATGAAAAGAACAGATATTACTTGCCTCATAGCCTTTGTCAAAGTACACTAGGGCAATAAATATTATATCAGTCTAGGAGCATTACAAAAATAGTGTGGCATAATGACATGAAATATAAGCTGATGAGAAAGAGAAGTACATATACATCTAGATTTCTACTAATGCTAGATATGAATGCTGTTTCGAACAGATAAAACACGCGACAAATTACCCTACCAGCCTCCTTTTCACGATAATCGAACAGAATGACATCTTGAAAAGAGGTCCTTGTTCACTCTCTTCCTCTTACTGTGACATCGTGTATTAAAGACCCCTGTTAAACAGTGGGTACGACATTCGAAACTACCTTAAATAAACAGAAAAAAAATCAAACAGGCTAACTAATAAAACTTGGGTAGCTGGGCCGTCCAAAGGCAATGCCCCTCAATTTAGGCTACCAGATTGAGAAGCAAGCCATGGGGCAGGCTCAACCGCCCAGTAGGAACATATCTCACGGATCATGGAAAGAATTTATCATCAATGAGAACAGGTAGTACTCCCATTCCTTGTCAAAAGGCCGAGAAGCGATTATGTCACCACCGGGACTCGAACCCGTGACCCACGCTTTTATGGCTTTCGGCTATTAACCTTCGTTAACTGTCCAATTCTTAATAACAAATTAATATCAGTTCGACACCTCCTCCTTATTGGGCATTTGGGACCTAAGTCAATAGTCGGTTCATACGATATCATCCAAGGATACATCTACAACGCAGTCCTGGGATGTTGTCTGGTAAAATATAAGATAGTAGACTACGCGATATCGCTATATCTTAGCTAGTTGCACAAATAACTGCAATTTTTAAAATTGTTCCCTTTAATTTCGGAGAACAAAGGTCTGATAAATTTACTTCAAGTATATCTGACAAGACGCGAGTGTCTTTTGATGATTAAAAAGGTACAGCCAACCAGCTCTGATAATGGGTATGTTTATTAGGAGAGGAGAGAAATGCAGAAATGCCACATAACAGGGGCTACTTTCAGTTTTATGTAAAATCTATCTGAAGATACATCTAGTGAACATTGAAAACTCTTACGTGATTCGCCTTTTTTTCCCACAAGCAAGATGATCAAATATGTATATTCTATCCTTTACACCGTCTATCACAAGTGTCGTAACTGTACTGGGTACAGTGAAGTGTACAGTTGTGTTCTTTACTTTTTGGAGTAAACTTGATGTTTTAAAAATGTAGCTTTGCTCAAGGTAACAACGGCGGCGTTGTGTCGCTGGATATTGTAGCGTTTGATCAAGAGTCTCTAGACAATTGAAGGCAGTGCCTTGCACTTTGATCACATAATTTGTTTTACTATCTCGCGTCTTTTATAACATCTTGTAGGTTACTACATGTACACCGAAGTATCTTTATCGCTCCCAAGAGGTGCTACAGCAAGACTTATCAGCTCCGAGAAGAAAGACACACAGCCAGTTTGTCTTGAATTCTGGTATCATTTGTACGGAGCTCATATTGGAGCACTAAATGTATACGTGCAGGTAATTCTTACTATATGTCAATGAATGCGGCTTATTTTTAACCTAACTTGCTATAGCACTATAAGGCACGGTTGCTTAGAGGAAAGTAGCAAACAAGGCCGATCCAGGGGTGTGAAGGTGTAGGGGCGTCAGTAAAGTATTGCAGTAATGTGAAAACTGTAGCCAAAGACGTATGGTCTATCTATTTTTCCATCTTTCTTTCTTTCTTTCTTTCTTTCTTTCTTTCTTTTTTTCTTTCTTTCTTTCTTTCTGCCTGTCTGTCTGTCTGTCTGTTTGCCACTTGCTTACGTAAAGAAAAATAAGAAATGATGTTTTCAGTCGAAACCTTTTTTGATAAAGCAGTGAAATGGTAGTAAGGAAGCCATTCTTCAAAATGGAAGCATGCAGTGAACGATACGCGTTCTCCTTTTTTCCGACGATACAAATGTTCTTTTTTAATGATTTTCTGTCTATGAGAGGCTTTAACATATATTGTGATTGTTCTAGATAACTAGCGCAGGCGTAACAGTCAAGAACAGAGTATGGTCACGCGCCGGAAACCACGGCAAGACGTGGAAAGTGGCTCGCACAACGATCTCAGGAGGTCATTAAAACTTTATATATAAAATATATGATAATATATAATATAATATAACATTATATAAAATAATATATCATAATACAAGAGAATAGAAGAGTAGAATAGAATGGAATATAGCATAACATAATATAATTTAATCTAATCTAATATAATATATAATATAACATATATAATATAATTAGTACAACAGTGTAGAATAGTGTAGTATAATATAGTATAGTGTGTTAAGGCGCATTGTTTAGTACAGTATAGGAAAGGATATAACATTATTATATAGTAATGCATAGTATTAGTATACTATTGTGATGGAACAGCATCGCACAGTAAAGCAACTAAAAGGATATTATTGCATAATACGGATTAGAATACATGAAAATGTCTTGTACAGTATTGTATACTATAGTAACATAGAATAGTATCGTATTCTATAGTATTTCATAATGCATAATTGTATAAGAAAGTACAGTATAGTTTTAAGGTAGGGTCGGATAGGATAGGATAATATAGTATAATATAGTATAGTATAGTATAGGATAGGATAGGATAGGATAGGATAGGATAGATTAGGATAGGATAGGATAGAATAGGATAGGATAGGAAAGGATAGGATAGGATGGGAAATGATATGATAGGATAGAATAAGGCTACTGTTTAATAGGGTAGAATAGGGCAAGACTTCACTTCTAACCTGAGAATCAGTTTACAAAATTCCAATGCCGTAACGTAGCAAGCTGAAATCAATAAACAACAAAATGATAAATTTGAAGATTTCCTCATTTGAAATTATTAGGTAACAAAGTTATTATACGCAAGGCATGGATAGCATTATACACATTGACAGCTATACGTGCTCGTTACGTCTCATGTCTCAAATATCTGCAAAACAGCTTCCAAGTTTAAAGTACAGCATCCCAGTGAAACACTCGTCCAGATGTCTTAGGTCAAGTGCCATACAAAAGAAGCGGATCACTTGTTAGTCGTTTAGTTAGTTTGGTATTTGTTCAGCGTACTTCGACGGCAAAACTGCACAAAACATAACTCACAAACAGCGAAGTTAAATATTGGTGAATGTTAAAACATTGTTTATATAATCATCCTCAATATTCATTAGTTATTTCTTGGGCTGTAAGTATATGGCACCCTCCAAATGCTGGAACAAAAAAGTCCCGTACTCTCTTCGGGGCGTATAGGACGCAATATTTGAGAGTCCTAAGCTACGGCATTGGAAAGGAGGGTGGCCATTCCTTTTCCTCGCCGCATTTTACCCTCCTCAATTAAACAAAAATATTTAAGTCACTTTAAAGAATAAAATACAAAATATCAGTAATGAAAAACAAAGAAATTGTGCTAAAAAAACCCTATAGATAAAGTTGGCAGGGATAGCATTAACAAGGTTCAGAAGACCTTGTTTTCATAATGGTCCCTTCAAAGATGGTAAGGACCATTTTGTTGTTCATACAAGCATCAAGAAGAGGAACAAGTTAGAAGTAAAATCGGGACCTTAGTTAAGTAGCAACACATACGATTCCAGGCATGATCAGAAAGATCTCTTGCCTATAGCAATCAGAAGATACCCATCTATCATGTCATCTAAATTTGTAGTCTATGTACACGTTTTATCCTGTCTTTCATGAAATGTGGGAATCATCTCTCTGTTGACGAAGATAACGGTCATGTTCATACTGAAGAGAGTGGTGAAAGTAGAAACAGACTTGGTGTTTCTTAAATGATATTAAATGTGATAATGATTGTGATAACAATGATGATCACAATTATGATGATGATGATGATGATGATCCTGATGATCATATTAATGATGACGACAGTGTAGTCACCATGATTATGATAATGATGATGATGATCATCATCATCATCATAACAATAACCATGATGACGCTGAAAACTATTATCGGCATAATGGCAATGAATAAGAAGAACAGGGAGAAGACATATTAGATACGGACAGTAATGATTATGACGGTGAAACTTGAAGAGATTAGATCAAGTGTCGAGGATTAAACCACTCAAAAGAAACCAGGTACAGGTTTGCCAGTGGTTTTGAAAGGAAACCCCTCCCCCTCCCCCCTAAAAAAATTGTTAAAGAAAATTCTCGTGAATTTCCGATCGTTTAAACGAAATTCATTTACGTTATGGTGGCGAATGGTTCACCCCTCTGCGGAGGTAACTACAGTGGTGGTGCCAGCTAACATTGTTATGGTGGAGATGGTAGTATTAAATAAGGGTGATTTGAAAGTGACGGGATTGTGGTAACAGTATAAATGATAGTGGTAATGAACGTGGAGATACCATCTTTCTAAAATATGCTTTTCTAAACATCATTATAGTATATTCCATATGAAATATATTTTGTTAACAAGTTTTTCATTAATTCGTTAGTAGTTTTTCATACTACTCTACTTCATGGATACAAAGCTGCGCACCTTCAAAACATTCTCTATCCGTTGTTCATTTGCTCAAGTAAAAAAGCACAAAGGTTTTAGGTTTCTGGAATAACAACATCAAGTACAGGAAACCACAGATGATAAGATGTATGTG
This sequence comes from Alatinidae sp. Z8VKAUB7J3, assembly GCA_010016025.2. Classification (NCBI taxonomy): domain Eukaryota; kingdom Metazoa; phylum Cnidaria; class Cubozoa; order Carybdeida; family Alatinidae; species Alatinidae sp. Z8VKAUB7J3. The sequence goes on from JAAAKM020073195.1 coordinate 95,863,854, forward strand.
CTCAACGAGACCACTAAGAGGTATCTCTCTGTCACACTATATAGAAACAAAGTCTTTGGAATATTACACTGTCTGAATCCCTTAAAACTGCTTTAACCACGTTACACATTCAGGTGTAAAAGCTCTTCAAACGCATCAATGTCCCCTTTTTCCAGTGTCTAAATGTAGGCCTTTCCCACTCAGACCAATTACTTGTCCAGAACAGCATTTATTCACAGCGGGTCCCGTTCTCAATATATAAAATGGCATTAAAGGGAGTTTTCACAGGTTGCTTTTGGTCTTTGAAACCCGAGGTGGTTGTTTCCGTTTAGGAGTTGATGTTTTGCGAATAAAGGATGGTACATGCAACTTAATCCGGTCAACCAGTCTCAAAGTTGTGCCCCCAACATAGCCAGCCTTGCACCTGCATGAGAATTGATAAACAACAGATTTAGAATTTGTGGAAGGCACACGATCTTTGTGGTTGTTTGATAATGCTTTTTTGGTTGTATAAACTACACGTGCAGCGAAAGCGCTAAAACACTTCCCTATGGTCTTTTTGATCCGATTTTTAAACGAAACGTTTCTATGCCACGGTAGTTTACGTATACTGGACTCCTACAAAAAAACAACAGCCTCGGATTTGAAAGACCAAAAACACCGCTACGCAATGTCACTTTGCCATAGAGCAGCACTTCCTTGAGGACCCAGACAATGCCAAAGTGTACACGGACGATTTCTTCCGTATAATAGGCCAGGTCTACATTTCATGTGGCCGTACTGTAGTCAGTCCACATAAAAGCAAGAAAACCTTCGCTATACAAACAGAAAGAATTCGTTTTCTCACTAGGCCTATTCACTTAATCTTGTTTTAGTGAATGCTGATTAGTTCAAAAATAGAAGCCATTCAGGCAGTCCAAATTCTGATTGGCTCTTTCAAAACTACAGTTGGGTATACTCTTTAACGCATTGCATTTCGGTCATTTTGACGTTAGTACTGTGGGGAGTGTCAGATGGACAAACTATTTCGTGCAATATTCTTGTTTGATAAAAAAAACAAAACAATGCTCTTATATTACGTCATTTTATAAATTGATTTTCATGAAGACAAGTTTAGAGGTTACATTACATACATAAAGGATGGAGAATGGATGGAGAAAATATACCCTTGAGTTTCTTCTTTTGAACATATAGGGAAAATTCTCGTGACGTCACAACTCGAGGAAATTTGGCGCGAAAATCTCGTGGTTGGCAGAAAAACAAAAGCAGAAGGTTTTTTTTTTAACTGCTAACAGCTTTAGCGTAAAGAGCAAGGTATTGAAGAGGGAGCAACCTTTCATATGTGGAATAATTTTTGTTCGTTTTAAGCTTTAAGGCTGCTTCGTACTTTCAGTTAATAAAAACTTGTTCAAAATTCTGTTTTTTAGAGTTTCAGGCTGTTACTTGCAATTTGTTACCACGAACTATTCGCAAACCTGAAAAACCTCAAAGTAAATTAAAAATTTGATGTAACTGCTCCGTAATGTTATTAATTTAAATCTCAAGTTTCTCCGTAAGTGACAACTATTCAGATAGTTTTTTTGGTTTTTAAGTTTTTTTTGTCAAAACCCAGTATGCACAAAGTAGGCTTGGACGGGCTTTGGTTGATATTGGAAGGTTTAGTAAGCTATTCCACTTTAATCTGGTTGGACCAATGGTTAGTTCTGCTTAGACCTCTCCTTTATTTAAAGTACCCCAAAAAACAGGTATGTCGAAGAAAAGTATGTGGAAGTGACACGAATTTACAAGAATTTTGGTTGGGGGTCGAATCCCTAGCCAACATGCAGTACTGGCAAGCATGCAGTAGGCCTAGTTAACGGTTGGATAAAAAGCAGCAAAATAACCAAACTATTACTACTACTGCTAATAACTCACTGCAGCACCAAGCCGCCTGAGGCTTGACACTCAGTGAGTAAAGCTGTCCACCTGATCAATCTTTTGGTTACCCAGCTTCACCCTTTTATCTTCACTTATTCCTAGCCTTAGCGACTTAGTCTTCTTAACTTTAATTTTCAAACCTATTCTAGCACCCTGAAATCGCAAAACTTCTAAAATTTCATTCATTTTGAACACAGTTTCATCTAATATGCTCAAATCATCAGCATAATCTAAGTCCAGGAGACATTTCCCTTCCCATTTGATTCCGTAGTCTCCAATTGCCTTTCCTGTGCTCCTTGAGATGAAGTCCAGCAAAATGATCCATATAAAGGGGGATAGAACTCAACCCTGCTTAACTCCTGATTTAATACACAACCAGTTGCTAACCTCATTTCCTAGCTTAGTCGCAGCAGTATTATTCTCGTACATAGCAAAAATCACTTTAATGTATTTGTCTGGCATATCATATAAGGATAAGACCTTTGATAACGCTTTTCTACCAGCAGAATCGAACGCTTGCTCATAATCAATAAAACTGCCTTTTCCTATGTCAAAAGTTTTAGTTTTCGAGGGTAATAGCTACGTATGTTGAAAAAATGAAGATATTAGACTATTAAGAAAGTCTGTTGCACGTTCCAAGCTTGGCCATCCAATGTTGTCAAAGCCAAAATGAACAGTCCATATTGCTGCGGCAAAAATATTCGACTTTCTCTACGAAAGGTACAAAACAATTCGAAAATGAGCCCCAAATTATTTAATGCGATAGATTATTTGCACTACAAAATTATTATTCGATAAAAAATCACAAAATACTCTTTCAGTGCTACCTTCGTTATTTTTTCTCGTAAAAGTAAGGATTTGTCGATCAAAACAAATCTTTACTATTTAATCCTCAGTTTATTCGTGCCCTTAAGGATCTCAGCTCTCACTGGACATAAACTTACGTCGCAATGCCTCTCTGATGTATTGGAATACTTTAAGTCAACTGGGTATATTAAGGTTCACTTGATGACGTACAAGTACAAGTAGAGTCGTAATTCATGGCTCACATAAATGGTTGATAAAGTGATGTCCTTTCAAAGCTGGCATTTCAAGGTGTCTCTTCCTGGTATTACCTTTAATCGGCTTTGAACAGGATGATTGGCCGAATGGCAGTCTTCCGTTGGTCAAGTCACATGCCGCAGAAAGGCTGGTCTCCAATCGATTTTGATGTACATTAGTGGATGATTGGGAGCTAATGTGGGGACTAGAGAAATAGAGATTGTTAACATCAGGGGTCACCTATCTCCCTTGGTACAGCACACGCCGTGAAAAAGTGGGCTCGAGTCCAGGTCGTTACCATTTGTTACATTTCTGTATACTCTTTTAAAACCTAACTGCTTTGAAAGGTATAGAAAACCTACGTCCATCCTTGCTCTTTCCATCTGTTCGTGAAATGACCAAATTCTGCTCTTTGTTTTTATATTAGTTCAACCGAGTTTCGGTCTGTTCCAGTGCTTTGGTCACGTCCTTAGTTTACAGAAAACCTTGTCTCAAAATAGTTTGTTTTCTACCATGTCTAAACTACTAACATCACGGACGGTATCACACACTCTTCAAGACACAAATTTGACTGGGAAAGGCAGCCTGAGCTATCGTGGGATAATTGTTTACGCTTAAGTTGAAACAAACGGCAGCATCATGTTAGAATCTAGCATAGTAACTACAACCGGACTCAAGTGAATTTACTATGAATCTAGTGAAGGCACTATACTGGAATTTAGGAGTGGCGAGGGTTTGTGAAGTAGAAAAGTTATCGACCTCGAAACATTTACGGACTAATAATCTTGCTCTGTCGATTATTGCTCCGTCTTCACACCAAACGTTCTGACAATTTTTTTTTCTTCTCAAAGAAAGCCTTCTTTTGTCTAAACACGCTTATTCACTTAACGTAAACAAAAGTTCAATTCCCCTCTCCTTCTTCTATTATGTCTCTTGTTAGTTGTTGATGTATTCTATTGTTTATGTTACGGTCTTAACCGGACGTGTTTCATATCTTGTAATTAATTGATTCAAGGATGGTGCTAGAATACACCAAAAGCTCATCATATTATGTTTTGTCATTATGTTTTACCTACGTCCCTTGTGCTGGGCACTTATCTTTATAATAAAAATGCAAAAGAGTTCTAAAAGGCGAAGAGAAGTAAAGAGTACACTAGCTGAAGACAGTGTATATGAGAGCAACTTTAATATGCTACACATGTGAGCCAATGTTGCGGTTGATTTAATAATCCTCTTAAAGACTAAACAGTTGAAATGTTAACTAGATCGATGCTACCCTTTGTGGAGCATACTTTCACGGTAGCATGTAACTCAAAAGAGAGTAGCGTATTGAAGACACTTCAAATGTAATTTAACTATTACTGAAAATCTGAGCGTCTAACCCGTTGTAATTACTTTTAGTAAAAATATGGTGTTTACCTTGTTTTAAGGTTTATTGCAGTTGATGCATTTCACGAAAGATGTCAGGTTTTATTAACATCATACAATCCCTAACATACACACTGTTATTTTTTTGTACATCTGAAAAATCTTCCGCTTCTTCTTCTTACATTTACTTACAATTGTAATACCCAGAAGTAAGAATTCAATCAAAATTCGGAAAAAATTGCCTGGAAGATAAAAATGTAACTACTGATAGCATTTTGCTTCCATTAAATTATCTCATGTCCTTCTGTATAATTTAGAATGGGCCTGGAAAAACATCGATTCAAAAGGCCGTCCCTCTTACGTCAAGTCACATAGCATAGGGAGGCTAGCGTTATAACCGTACAGAGACGTATGCGACGCTTTGAGAGTTGAGTGCTCTTGTGGCGACTTGAGGCGTGAGTGGTGATGGCACCAACCATAGTATAGATCGTAGAGCAACACGTGGTGATGAGATGAGCCCAAGGTTCAATCCGGTTGGCTGAATGTCTTCGTCTCTACTAACTTTTCAAAACTTTGATAATTAAAATGGGTTGACAAAGTTGTAGATGAAAGAAGAGAAAAAGTGTTGCCAGTGTTGCCCCCTTACCTTCAAAGACCTCTGCAAAATTCCGATTGGGAATTCAGGAGTGGGATCCGTAGTAAGCCACAAACGGAAGTCAGGATGTGGTTTAGATATGTTGCTTTTACTTTGATTCTGTTACCACAAACTGGAACGGTGGATTCTGTTACCACCAAAGGTAAACAATTTTAAGTAACATAAAATTTCAACGCCATCTGAAGGGAAATACTGTATGTCCCACTTTCTGGTCAAGTTAGTTCAAATGAACATAGGGTATTAAAAATCAGAAATTTTCCCCGGTAAGTGTCTATTTAAAAGATGTATAATTTTATAGATTTTTAAAAATATTCTGAAAGGAAGCTCTACCTCTTAAGGTGGCATACAATGAAACAATTGCTAAAAAATTTCGATTGGTAATTTAACATTGATGAACTCTTCAAATTTGGAATCGGAATTAAAACCAGATTCTCTTGATGTATTTGTTGAATCAAATTTCCTTTTTTGGATGCTCGGTTTTTACTCAAAAGTGTCGCTCTTTAAATGGACTTAATTGCCGCGAACCTTCTGATCCAGGCCTGTCTTTAATAAAAAGTTTGTGTTTGGGAGGGGGTGAGAGCGTTTCAGGGGGAGCTGTCAAAACTGAACTTTAGGCTTATAACTTCTATATTTATCAAGAGATGCTTCAACAAATCTTTTATTAGGAGATTTCCCATTCACAGTTTGTTTTGGCAATCATGTACATGTTATGAAAGCTTAGTCAAAATGAGCTTCTAAGAATAGTAAATGTCTTTCCACCGCTCCATATTTATCTGGACTTCTCACTGAAAGCAAGAGAATTTGGACGAAGCGCGAGGGGATATCCAAATTCTTCACAGGGGAGTTTTCTACAGGGTAAAATTTTATGTTGGGAGCCTTCAGTGGGAGCAACTTTCTAATAACATAGGGGGGGGGCTTGTTTCGGAAGCAACGTTTACACAGAGTAGGAGATTTCCGGTATGATTTTAAAGAAAATCTCAAGTGAAAAGTTTTCAAATGAGTGTGCTAAAAAAAAGAAAAAAAGTCATCTGGAGTCGTTCACAAGAAATTGTCAGCTAGAATAAAATTGCTTGGTGGGAATTGGTCTGGAGGGGGGGTAGTTTATGTGAAAAAAAATTTTCATGGAGAAGGAGCATATTTACTAGTTCTATTTAAAAACCATTAGGAAATAAAAAATCATTTTTGTAACTGAAAGTAAGGAGCAACATCAAGACTTAAAACGAACAGTAATTATTCCGTACATGCAAGGGATTATCGTCTCCTCAAGACCCTGCTCTCTCCACAAAAGTATGACCTTTCGTCCAACCACAAAGTATGACATTTTTCGACACCTGAAACACAAAGACATAGAATTTAGTGGTCACGTTTTTCCTACAGTTTGAAAGGGAAGAAAAAGTGTAACTCTGCAGAAGTTAGTAGTATGGAGAATAAGTTTGGTCTAGCTTGGTTTGACCAAGAGTAAACCAGGACCCAAAATGTACTTTATTTCTTTACCCTTTGATTATATATTAACTTTGATTATCTGTATGAATTAGCTGTTGATTGATTCTTGTTTAGTTTGTATTTATTTATTATATTATAAGTCATTAAATTTTAGTTTTGTTATATTCTTATATTCAGTATCAAATCAAGTATGTAAACAAGTGACCAATTATGGACAAACATGAAATATTCGAGCACAACAGTATCCAAGGTCGTTCTGAATGATTGTCTACTGGGTGGACTAAGGGGTCACGCCACAGTAGAGATCATTTTTTATGTTTCAAACTTTATGTTTTATTAGGTTTTATAAGGTGTCGTAGTTGCATGTTGCTCTCTTGGGCGTCGCTGGAAGTTTAAGTGCGTCATAGGTTGGGCGCGAGGTTCACAATGTAGGAATGGTTCTTACATTTTCATTCGCTTGAAACACTCTTAGCTATTGGGATCTTGGGCCTGTGTGATAATTAAGTTATTTTTAAACTGGTGAAATAGAAGGAGTTCTTTCAAAGTGTGGAAAGGAAATATATGGTGCTTGGTTTCTCTGGGATTACGGCAATGGGAGAGGCGACAATGGGGTAAAAGTAATAGATGTTAAACGTTTTAAATTTTCCTTATTTGTTTTGATGTAACGAAGGAGATAGAGTAACGCAAGAGGTGTTTAAAAAATGTGTATAGAATTGACGCGAGGGAAAGCGAAGAAGAATCATTCCCGCGATTGGTTAAAAAAAGAGATAATATAGAATGTGCGCCTTTTTCTGCTGGTTCAAATACTTCTGTAGATAAGGCCGTTATAAACTTATTACATCCGGCATATACAAACAAGACCCTTGGACTATTTGTGGTATATCTTAGTCAAAGCTTCATTTTTCGACAGTTTAACAGGCCTGTAGTGAAAAAGGGCATAGACGTAATGCCTCCCCTGAAAAATATTTAGCCTGCACTCTGGGAATTACTTGAAAATCTCTTTTCTCTTACACTGTTCGAAAAATTTAAATATACTATATATTATATATATTAAATAAATATTTAAATTTACTATCTTCCCATATGCCATGGTCGCCCCGACGCCTATCGGGAAATGACTTCCTGCGTGCCTTAAGCCACGTTGTGAAATTAAAGAATAACATTTTACATGCAATTTTAGCCACTTCACTCATTGTTACCAAATTTATTCATATTTCAGTTTTATTTTTAATGAAATTTCAACTATATTTTTTTAACAGGAAAGACAGTGATAAAAGATTGCGACTGACAATGTATAAAGAAATTTCAAAGAGAATGCACATCGGTCCAGATAAAGTGCCGTCTGTTTGTTTTTACACACTGATGAACTCTGGACAGTCGTAAGTATTCGCTTATCAAATACTAACAGAAGTTCTTGCAAAGGTTACAATTTGTCTTTTTGTGTTGTGTTAGATACATCAAATGATACGTCAAATACTTCAGCCTCGGTCTGACATCCGCAGTGCCAGGTCCGATTGTTTTTGAAGCTTGACAAACAGCCTTACAACACACACTGCAATGGGACTGTAGATGAGACCTATAAGGAACTAGGACTGTAGATAAATTTTGTGTTTTGGAACCGAAATTTTGCGAGCTTATTTATTGCCATAATATCCTGATTGCTTCAAGATCTACCCGCGCTTACCCGATGGTCTAGACTTCATCGTTTACTTAGGCAGTAGCACCAGTAGATCCCTTCCTATTTATTAGGGAATCTCAACTTGTGTTAAATGTAGAGTAAACCGGAGAATACTGCAGGGATTCAAACAATACTTAAGACTAACAAATATTTTGCTTTTATTAAATTTGTCAAAATTCAGTTTACCTAGCTTTGTCGTATACTTAATTTGTCGTATAACGAATTGCAGCTTGACAGATATTGGGGTTACAAAAAGCAGAGAAATCAAGCTAGGGGAGAATATGTAAAACTATAAATAGTATGGTAGAACAGCACCAACAAACTGTGAATGCTAAACTGTTCCCAAATAATGCGGTTTTATACTTTTCATGTACCGCTTAAACGGCATCTGTACAAACAAGCGTGATGTTGAAGAGTGCAGCTATCTGGGACGGAGAGGAGGACGCTGACCTAAGATGAAACCCATTGGAGCATCGTGGAGAATCGCGGAGCTTTGTACGACCTTAGTCCTTGCGTGTTGTCACCATTAGTGTTTCGGGGAGGTATTTGTTTGTTTGTGCCTTATGTGTGTGTGCCGGGCTTTAGTGCATGTGTATTATTTCCTGTTTAACGCGTAGTATGAAATGGTTACAGTTCTCGTTTTCCGAAAATTCTCAAGAACAAAGACCGGTCTTCTATATCCATTGCCTGCTCCTTATAATAACAGCTCTACTTCGCCCCTCTGTAAAGGTTAAATTCTGTACAATTCAATGATGGCCCAACAACTTTTGCCGTTAAAGGAAGGAAATGGCATGGTGCCGGCCTTCGAAGTGCTCATCTTCAGCAGTGCGGTTTCCAATTTGATTCGCAAAAAAAATACCCACCAATTGGCAACGACGATGTTGACCGGTAAAGCCGATGGTCACGTTGTTTTGGATAATTCCCTGCGTGAGCTGGTGGACAAGGGGTTGATCGAAGGAGAAGAGGCCTTCTTCACAGCCACTGAACCCAAAAAGTTCCAAAAATATGCCCCTCAGGCCTTACAGGACATGCTCGATGGCAAAAATTGATCGCCTTTTTACCGAGATGTTGGATCGCGGCGGGTCCGACCTTCATTTAGAGGAAGGACGGCCTCCCAAAATCCGCTTGCATGGCGCACTTTCAGATCTGGAAGATCAGGTGTTGACCAAAGAAGCGATGCGCTCAATGCTGGAAGAAATCTGTCACGGCGAGCAATGGACTCGGTACGTTAAGAGTGGGGATATCGATTTTGCTTACGAGATGCCGGGTGTTGCGCGCTTCCGGGCAAATTATTTTCGCTTTTTCGATGGCTACGGCGCCATTTTTCGCGTCATTCCCACCGAAATTTTGACCTTGGAAAAATTAAGTGCCCCTGAAGTTTTTAAGTCCTTTGCTTTTCTCAGGTCAGGTTTGGTGTTGATCACCGGTCCGACTGGAAGTGGTAAGTCGACGACGCTTGCCGCGATCATCGATCACATTAACAAATCTGTAGTTCGGAAAATTATTACCATTGAAGATCCGGTCGAATTCGTCCATCAAAGCCGTCGTTCCCTGATCATCCACCGTGAAGTTGGCGAAGATACCTTGAGTTTTGCTTCCGGTTTGAAGGGCGCCATCAAAAGCGATGTGGATGTCGTCCTGGTTGGTGAGATGCGCGATCGGGAAACCGTTGAGCTGGCGCTTACCGCTTCGGAAATGGGTGTCCTGGTTTTTGGTACTTTGCACACCAACTCTGCCGCCAAAACGATTGACCGAATTACCGATGTTTTTCCCATCAGCCAGCAAGAGCAAATCAAGAATATGTTGTCTTACAATTTGCGCGGGATTGTATCCCAACAACTCTTGCGCAGCGCAGACGGTTCACGGCGGTGGGCGGCCCATGAGATTCTGATGTACACGCCGCCTCTGACCGGCATTGTCCGTTCGGGTGATACCAGTGCCTTGTATTCCTACATTCAGACCGGCAAAAAGTTAGGCATGCAGACCATGGACGGCTGTCTCAAAGAGCTGGTGAAGGCTGCATCATACAATTTTCTCACATAAAATGATGTGAATCCTTTTTGCTCTTTTAGTAGTAGATGCAACCCAGTTTTTATGTATATATAGTAGCTGTAAGGGGCTGCTATTACCTTCACCTCTTAGGCCTTTTATCTTTCCTGAAACTAAGTTTTTCAAAAATGCTTAGTAAGTGGCTATTAATGTAATATGAATCAATAATACTTTCAAAAGTTGATAAAATAGTAGCTAATCACCTGCTTTTAGTATTGTGAGAACCATCCTCTCTCTCAGATGTGCTCCACTGCTGGTATGGGAAGATATGCCATAGGAAGTGATCAGCTAACAATTGTATATATCAGATGTTCCCATGGGAAGGACTGGGCCTATGGCATGACCTTTACTGAAGATGCTTCAAGTAAACACACATTGGTATACATAGCTTAAATCTACATTGATGTAATGGTAAAACAAGTGTGGGTACAATACGTTACTTCTTTGAAAGCAATATGGTGAGATGGATGGAGGGATTTTGTGCCATTGTATTTTTCAAGTCTCGTGCTTACCTTTTTCACCAAAGTCAACATGACATACATGGTATAGACTATGATATTTTCAAACACTTTTTTGTAGGTCTGCTATTGACCCAGAATTTTCACATTCTTTGAATGAAAGATATAGACATTCATACTCATCATTAGTTGACTCCATGGATGAAAAGAAAGGTATTTCTAAAGACTTATTTGTTACAGACTCTATTTAGTTTACACTTTTAATTATCACTTTTGTGTTGGTTGAGTATACTTATTTTGTGTCCCAAATTCTATAATGAAGCTCATAATGCTGTATTTTAGTTATGTAGGGGCATGAAAATTGGCAGGAGCAGAGCATAACTTTAAGCACCAAGGTTGCCAGTAATTGGAATAATTACAGGCAGCTGAAGCTTTGAAACCTTTCTTTGCCTTCTTCCTTTTCAGGCTTTAATTAGTACCTCAGGGAGGGGTCAGCCAAAGGTACCAACTGAGATACATTATGAACATGTGCATTAACTGGTTAGTGATATCCGTGACCATAGGTTTCTCTCGCTCTATTTAACCACAACCAAGCTCAATATAAAGATGCTTGACAGATCACCTTTTTGTAGAGCTTATCAACAGCTGGATCTCCTACTACATTTCCAGATCACTTTCACATGCAGAGCCACTTCCATCTCTCACCACTAGTTGCCTCTTTTGTAGAGCAAGATACCTAAACTCTTGACAACTGTGCTATGTCTGCCTAAGATCCAAAGTTATAGCGGTTGTATGTTTCACTGTGGCTATTTGAAACACTTCAGTTGTATAATTTGGTAGGTAACCTTTATCAAAAACACCATTAATTTTGTTTATTCTTACCAAACCACCAATTTTGCAATACTTCCTTGATTTTAGCTTTTGATACATTAAAACCATGTTCTTTCATTTTTCTATGTAAATCATGAATCCCTGAAAATTTTGAATAATAGAGTTCTAATAGTTTGTTTTCTACGCTACTCTTGCCATTGCAAATACCAATTCCTTTAATCCGGGGTTTTTGCTCATTGCTTTCTTTTTTTAAAAATGGTTTTTCTTGCTACCACAAAATGCTCAAATACCTTTAATCATTGGCACTTCATTTCTCTTTGAAACTGTCCAAGTTAAAGCCTCGGTGGCAGTAATCTTTTTAAATCGCATACAATAAATCTCTATTTATTACAGATTTAAATTATTAAACAAATTTAAATTATTAAACATATTAATAAACACTAACAGACTTCTACGTTCTCATGAAAGTCTCAAGAGTAGTAAATAGCAAGCAATAAAATTCCTCAGGCTTGACTATTTATTAAGATAAAGAATTTTGTTTAATAAAATTAGTTCTTCATAAATTGCGATAGGTGATTGCAGAGGTGATTAAAAGTTGTTTACAACGAAAATCCAAATTTGTCAAGATAAAAAATCAAGATAAAATACCAAAGATAAAAATATAAAACCTATAAAAAGATATCAATATAAAATACACGCAAGGCAGAAATAACATAAACTTTGATCACCGATCATCATAAAACACTTAAATGAAACACTGCATTAACCAAATTCTAGTACTTAATACCTGAAAAAAAAATGTTCCGAGAAAAAAAATTGGAATAAACTCTTCTTATAAGTTTTAACGTACAGTAAAAGTTTCAAGCTCCTATCTGTAAAAATGTAGAATTTTGTGCTTTTTGACAGAAGAAAAATTACAGATGCGTTTTTATTTTAATTTTTTTAATTTTTTTTCAGGGGTGATCGTACCGACCTAGTGGTCCTAGAATATTGTAATAGGGTTGATTCTAACTGAAATTAAAAGTTCTAGTGCATTTTTCAGTGACAAAAAAATTACATCAAGATAAAATACAAGCAAGGCAGAAATAACATAAACTTTGATCACCGATCATCATAAAACACTTAAATAAAACACTGCATTAACCAAATTCTAGTACTTAATACTTGAAAAAAAAAAATGTTCCGAGAAAAAAAATTGGGATAAACTCTTCTTGAAATTAATCCGTTTATTTTTAGAGTTAGAACAAATGAAGTTGGAATTTATCAAAATTCAGACACTACTACCAGCTTCTGGTATACTAGAGTCTGAAATATATGAATTAGGTTTTTACCTAAGTCTCAGAGAGATAAATTGGATTCTTTTTATTGTTAGAAACATACGAAGTGGGAATTCAGAAAGATTCAGTCAGACACAAACACTGCTACCAGCTCACAAGTGGTATAATAGAGTATGACATAGCTGAATTGTTGTTTACCAAATTCTGAGAGGAGGAATAGGGTTCTTTTTTAATTAAATTCGTATGAAGTAGGAATTTATCAAGATCCAGTTAGACAAATACACTAATACCCGCTCGTAAGTGGTATACTAGAGTCTGAAATAGTTGAATTAGGTTTTTAACAAAGACCGAGAGAAATGAATCGAATTGTGTCCAGAGTAAGAGACATTCGAAGTGGAAATTTGTCAAGATTCAGTCAGACACAGACACTACTACCAGCTCACAAGTGGGATACATGAGTCAGAAATAGGTAAATTAGGTTTTCACCAAAGTCCAAGAGAGATGAATCGAAACGAAGTTGGAATTTACCAAAATTCTGTCAAACACAGACACTACTACGAGCTAACAAGTGGGATACCACAGTATGAATTTAGTGAACTAGGTTTTTTACCAAAGTCTGAAAGAGAATTTCAAATCTAAAAGGATCCTTTTAGATTTAGAGATATATGAAGTAGGAATTGATCAAGGTTCAGTCAAACACAGACACTGCTACCAACTCAAAACTAGTTTATTAGAGTCTGAAATAGGTAAATTAGGTTCTTACCACAGTCTGAGAGGGATGAATCAGATTCTTTTTTGAGTTAGAGACATATGAAGTGGGAATTTATCAAGATTTAGTCAGACAAAGACACAACTACCAGCTCACAAGGTCAGACACAGATACTACTACCGACTCACATTTGTTATACTAGAGTCTGGAAAAGGTGAATTAAGCTTTTACCAAAGTCTGAGAGAGATAAATCCGATTATTTTTAGAGTTGGAGACATAGGAAGTGAAGATTTATGAAGATTGCCTCAGACACAGACACTATAATCAGTTCAAAAGTGGTAGACTAAAGTCTGAAATAGGTGAATTAAGTTTTTACCAAAGTCTGAGAAAAATATTTGGATTCCTTTTAGAGTTAGAGACACATGAAGTGGGAATTTATTAAGATTCAGTCAGACAAAGACACTACTACCAGCTGATAAGTGGCTTACTAGTAAGCTATAAGATATGATAATCATGTTTTTCAAAGAAAAGTAACAAAACAGAAAGGTAAACATACCACAATAGGTCAACAAATTGCCAATGTCACAAAATTGAACAAAATTTTCAAATATTTTATTCATCGTAAGAATTCTCAGTAAAAGTTAGGAAAAGTCACAAAATTTCATTGCAATCTGGCCAAGTGTTAAATAATTATGAGCTGAAGTATGTAGCCCCCCACCCCCCCCCATGTAATCTAGGTTTAATATCATTTCGGACTAGACCTATATTAAGAGGTTTTCAATATTCAAAAACGTTTTAACTTTACCTATTCTACATGTTCTTGTTTAGAAACAATGCGCACAAAATTTCCTCTGCATAAAATTCCCATCATTAATTTCATTAAAAGTCAACCAGAAGTTGTTACCCAGTGACAGTACCATAGAGGTGCTGTGCAAAGTAATTACTTTTTCTAACACAGAAAACAATAGAAAAACTCAAAAAAGAAAGAAAAAAGGAAAAATAGAGGTCCATGTCGAATCACAATGCTCAAAAAGTGAAAAATCTTCTTTGCAGATTGAATGAAAAAAAGTAAATTTCATTACCTTTCAACCCCACTTTGAATTAAGTGGTGCTACCCCTGTAACCTGTGTAATATTCAAAGCCTTTAGTTCATTTCATAATAATTGGCTAATGGTGTTTTAATTTATGTTGCACAATTTGTGGAAGGCACATACACACCCACAAATTCTAGCTCTTTAGTGTATATATATATATACTTCCATTGCAGTGTGCGGCTGGCTATGTTGCCTGCCCAACTTTAAGGCTGCTTGACCAAATTAAGCAACAAGTGCCATTATTTATTTGCCAAACATCTACCAAAACCCAGACAGTGGCAAAATGTACACAGAAGGTTTCTTCTGTACATAGGCAAGGCAGGCCTGCATTTTATTTAACTGTTCTGGAGTCAGTTCACACAAAAACAACCTTTGCTTTGCAGACAAAAAGAATTTGCTTTTTCATGTAGCCTTAACTGTCATCATTGAACATGCAAACAACTACCATCCTACCCAATCAGTATGTACAATACCAAAATTTATTGGAGGCCTTTGGTAGAGGGTCATGGTCAGGGTGCACCCTCAGATCTGCCACTGCCCTTAAGTTCGTTACCTGATACAGCCATTGTTAAAATAACATTGCACAATGTCCCTTGAAACCTAAGGCAGTGTATACACCAGAGCTGCACACCATTACACTTAAAAGAGCTCTTTTACATTGTCCTTGGTGTAGACACTACAAATTGAAAAGAGTAGCTCTTATTGGGATTCTTGTGTAGTTTGGTATTAGATTGTTTCCTTCTGTAAAATCCATCACATTGAATGAGAGTTTATGCATAAAGGATAGTTTGATGGGTGTTCTACCAGTGTCTAAGGTTTCCAAGTTAAGTTGCAACAGTGTTGTAATAACCTGCAGATAATCGCTCTTGATATCTTTAAAGTCTCTCTAGGTTTTGAATAACGTTCTTGTAATTGCGATGCGATAAAAAACTTAATATGCAGAGTTTGGTTGGACTACGGTCTAGCATGTCTTTTACTTTGCTGATTGGAATCCTTAAGTACACTCCGCCACAAAATGCCAAGCACAGCATACACTTTGCTTGCGACTATCAATGCGTCTTGATTGCATTTCAACGTACTTGTTAGCGCTAAGCAATACCAGGGTAAGGCGAAAGATATCCTCCTCCACTGATAATACATGCCCTCCACGTTCTTTAAGAAACTCTCCTGTAAACGTTTTTAGCAGGCCATGACGTCCTAATTTTTATAATACGATGTCATCACTATTTTAAAAAAATAATTTCATATTACAGAATATAGTACATTTAAAAACTGCTTATCAATTCCTATTTCAAAACTTGTAAACAAACAACTCCAGAAGTTTAAAGCAGATAATCAACTTTAACAACTGCTTTGATTGTTTACACTTTCAGCAAATATGTATTTTGTGACGTTAGTGTGAAAGTACGGAAGGTTTTATTGTCATTAAAGTTTTGCATTATAGGCTATCAAAATACTTTTTTCTTACATTTTTTAAGTTGTTTTAATAGTGACGTCATCATTATGACTATTAATTAGGTATTTTTTGAGGAAAACATCTTTTTTCTGTACCACTTAATGGTTAAAGCTACTTTTACTACCATAGCTTTTGTATTTACAAGATATTAAAGTGGTGTCTAAAAAAGTCCGCCCACTTTCAAAGGCCCCCAAAAACCTCTGTTTATTAATTTTAGAAGGCAAATTTTTTCCTAATTCACATCATCAAATTCCCCGATGATGTTCATTTTACGTAAAGTTATATCAAGCCTTTAAAGGAGATAAGCCTTTTTTCTTGATGGCTTCATGTCTTTTCTATTGATTGTAATACGTTGTTTGAAATGTGCGTGAAAATAATTAGAAATATCATTGTCTTTCCGGTTAGGTTAGTATTTTATTGTAGAAAGATAAAAAAGTTACTTCAAGGGAACTTACGACCCTTATGTTGGCCTAATTCAATAGCGGAGATTAACATTAACACTCGCAGAAACTTTCTTTTATATGGGTTCTTTTAAAATTGTTGTACTACAGACCTCCCCTTCAGCGGTAGGAACGAGTAACTGCTTATTGTACTGAGCATTTTAGATGGGACGAAAAATATAATGATACCTGACAACTTCTTTAACACATGGTAGAAAATGAGTTCCTCGTTCTCTACAATGTTTTGCAAAATTTTTTTACATTTACGTCATTGCTTGAAATGTTGATTCCTAGATGAAGGTACACCAAGTGCCTTATTTTGTGTTTGAAGTTTGAATCTACAGTCTTTGTCACCATTTCCGTGCTTCTATAATTGGTAGCTCTTTCTTTCTTCAATGCACTTAGAGACTGATCTTCCTTACTCTGTTAATGTAATTATCCGTTAGTCCTCAGCCAAACAACTTCGCTGTCTTCTAAACTTTGAATCATGTTGTTTGATTTCTACAGCGATTCGTACTTGAAAAATTATTATTAAAAATTGAAGATGTATTCTTTTCAGTCGATAGTTTGCAGCTAGATTCAACTAGTTAACCCTTTTAAAACAAGCACAAATGATTAGAAATTCAAACATAAAGAATTACTTAAGGTTTTAAATTGTTAAAGGAACCTGCAGTTTTAAGTAATCTGTTGACATAGACGTTGCGAGTTTTTAAATTAGCCATTGAACTTGACTGCTTGAAGTGCATCAGCAATAGAAATTTCAAGTAAGTTGCCGTTTCATAAACAGATAAACATGAGTACTTTATAGAATACTTGAAAGGATATGGCTATAACTTTGAATATATGATTTGGTAGTCAACATGCTAAACTGTGCCATTGCAGAAACATTTATTCTTTTATCAGGTGATGACACATTGGACTAAGACTATAAAATTGTATAAAAGGTAAACCTCTGATCAACAAATCTAGAAGCCCCCAGGTATAGATTGTTCTATCTTAATCGAATTTGTATTTGAACACCATGTTGGTAATTGTACATGATTGTAAAAAACAAACTTATCCGATAGAGAAATTGACCAATAATGGAGTTCCGTGACATCATAAGAAACGTCAACTTCACTATGACGGCTTCAAATTTGCTTCCTCAAAAAATTGGGGGTGATCCTTATTAGTTAGATTCTCCTTCAAGCTTGATTTTGTTCAGTATTTAGAACTGAGTTGGGTTGATGATGATATGGTATGAAAAGCTCAATGGTGAAAACGTAGGACCACGAGGAATCAAACCCCGTCTTCAGCTAAGTTTATTTCCAATATATTAAACTGTTCGTGGAGACCAGCTGTAAACAAGGAGTGACGGATTCTAATAGTAACTAGACCTCTAAGAAAAGAAATTTTGATAGCAAAATATGCAATAAATGAATTTAATTTTTTGTTGATTTCAAATACATGAGCTTCATTAAGTTTAAGGCTACCTAACAAAAGTTACGAGCCTGTTAACAATTTATCCCTTTATATTAGAAGGGGGATATGCCCCAACACGTGATTTTGACATAAATTATGCCATTAAATTGAGTGTATCAGAAAACACTGACATAGAGGTTTCAACCCTTATCTTCATAGATATGAATTTTTTCATTTTTGAAAGAAGGATGATCATGGATTCGCTTGTTTGTTCTTTTTTTCCTCAGGGGTGATCATATCGTACCAGTTGTCCTAGTATATCAGGTAAAGGCTCTGCAGAAGGAACATGTACAGTTTTTGCCTTTTCAATTAGAAAAAAAAGAAAAAAGAAAAAAAACGCCTGCCCGAGACTCTACGTAGGCGTGCCTCTTCAAAAGCAAATACACAAACATTTCAGTTAATTCCGTCGAGAATCATAGTGACTCCCGCCGTTTACCGTAATCCGTAAGCCCAAACATTATGAAAAATACAGATTGCTCCCATCGCCTGCACGTCCAGTGGACTTGTCAGTCATGCATAAATCCTAAAACTCGATCACCCGCCAAGGAGCCCCTGGCAAATGATTCTAATAGGTTTATATACCTTGTTTGCCTGCGAGTTCAGTCGACTTCATTCCACTACTAAGTCGAACCAAGAATTTTAATCATCCCCATTGCAATACCAGTTGGCTTTCGCAGTAAGCAAAGTTCATGTAATATGAACAATCTCAGTTGCCCAATCGTCTGCAACCCCCGTGGACATGGTCAGCGATAAATCTTTGAGTGATTTTTGGGATCTCCAATTGCCTTCAAATAGCTCAAGGAACTGATATACTATTTTAATTATCCTTGCTCAATACCTATCTACCTTAGTTCTGCCCTAGGATAGATGATAGAGTATCTATCAAAAAGCGAAATGAATTATTTTTATGCAATTCTGAAAAAGTCATGCCAGCTTTGCCTCGCACCCAAACCGTCTGTCTTGGCTTTATTTTATTTAGCCATGGCTCTCAGTTCTTAATCACTTTCACCAAGATGACTTTAATTGAAATTAAATAAAAAAAACTAGTTTTTTTTTAAATGGAAGTAAGAAGCAACACTAAAACTTAAAACGAACAGAAAGACGATTTTGTCAATTTTTAAATACATTAACAAGTATTGCGAAAGCAATCGAGAACTGGTCTTTACGCGCATGAAATCCATCACGAGAACGAATGGAGTGCTTCCTTGCCAGTATAATCCGGCGTAGTTTTAAGACTAGTGATTATATTCTCTTTCTTTTTAGTGTTCACGTGGTCCGTGAAAATGAAACAAGTATTGAAACAAAATCCTGTTAGTGGAGTCTTTAAATGTTTAGTTCGTTCTGTAACAAATGTGTTTCTTCATGAAGGTCGTTTACAGCTACATAGTGAGAAATTGGGAAAACCTCTCTGTTTTTATAATGTTTGGTTGCGTGACCACTGTCGATGCAATGAATGTTACCATGTTCGTACAAATCAGAGACTTTTTGACATTTTAAAGTTGGACCAAGATTCGGTTTCAAAAATAAACAAAGCATGCGTGAAAGAAGATTTATTAACAGTCAGCTGGGCTGATGGCCACAAAAGTACTTACAGTATTAATTGGCTACTTCAGCATACTCACCAGCTGAAGTCAAGTAATTCCTTGGAATTATGGGATAGCTCAAATTTAAAAATAGACTATTATCCGTACGAGAAGTTCATGTCATGTGATAAAGTTCTCCGGGACTTTCTTGTTGCGATGGTCAGCAAAGGTGTAGCAATAGTGAGTGATGTCCCACCCAGCGTCATAAAAACCCGAGAAACTGTTGAAAGACTTTCTCCAGTGATGAAAACATTTTATGGTGAAATGTGGGAGTTTTCAGATAATTTAGAATACAGTGATACGGCTTACACAAGTGATGCTATCGAATCTCACACCGATACTACTTATATGCTGCAGTCTGTAGGGATTCAAGTGCTCCATTGTCTGAAACACGATGGAGAAGGGGGAGAAAATACACTTATTGATGGCTTTAATTGTGTAAAACAGTTCAAGAATGAATCTTATCAGGGGTACAACATGCTCTCTTCTTTCCTTTCCTAGACATCAGCACCAAGTCGCTAACGTTAACGATTGACGCTTTTCGTATTGTATCTGAACACTATTTTTAGCAGAATAACTAATCTCATATCAAGTCTCATGATGCTCGATAGTGTTCAGGACGCCAGATCCGGATGGCTGCCAATTCAAAACTCTAGATTCACACAATCTCTTAAAATCAAAAAGTTGATCTTTGAGGTTGTTCATATTTGGTTGCTGGGAAAATCTTTCAGAATCGTACGCGGTTTGCGCACACTGTCATGGAAAAATTGTTTACTCTATTCGCACGGCTGCAACGGCATTTGCTCGGTTTCGCGAAACGGATGATCGTCCGCGATCCAGCGGATCGATTCGCCACACCCGAGGCGTTAGAGGTGGCGTCCCGAAACCTGAGAACGGGAGGGCGAACTGAAATGGCTTCGACCGGGTTCGATTTTGCCGGGGGCTATCGTACTGCGCGTGGGCGGCTTGTCCTGCTGTCGTTGTGCCTGTTGCTTGTGTTTGGCTTGGGGTGGTTTTTTTGGGGCCGAGACGCCGGAGCCAACCGCGATTGGACTCCCGAATTAATCGAACTACGGACGCGGTGGCAGGCGCACCATCGGGACCGGATGGCGTTCTTGTCGACGCTGGCTCCGGAAAGCCCGGGAGCGGATGCCTTTTGGGCGGCCCTGGACCCGGCGGCCGAGGCGGATTGGTTGACGCGACTGACGACGATGAAATTGCGACAAGGGAGCTGGGGCGCAGGGACTCAGATCGCGAAGTATCAAGAGCTGGAGTCGAAACTGATCGCCTTTCAAGAGACCCGCATGCAGGTGATCCGATGTCGTGATAATCTGCGGGCTCTAGAAGGCTTGCGGGACCAATTGGTTGCCGTGGAGAGGGAGGCGAAAGACCTCTTGATTGATCCCGCACCCAACGGGACGCGGGCGATTGAAGAAGTCGTCGACAGGATCAAACGGCAGAGTTTTCTTCAAGCTTTTGACGCCGGTGAAGCCAGCCGTCGGCAGATAGAAACCTATCTTCGGGGCCCAGTGGCTCGGGCGGCGACTGAAGCGCGGGATGGACAAGCGCGATGGCGGGCGAGCTTGGCGGAGAAAAACTTGCCCCTGCTAGAGCCCAATGGGAATGCTTCGGAGTTGATTGCCATAGCGACCGAGCAGGAAGCGGCCGGACAGTTTTCGAGTGCTTTGGAGAATCTCTTGAAAGCGGCAACGTATTACCGCGAATGGAATTCAGAATGGAACGAAGTGCCCGCAGCGAGTGCCGATCATTGGGAGAATTCACTAGGGCTACGTTTTGTCCGTTTGGGGGCGGGCCGGGTCTCGGTCTGGGAGACTCGCGTGATTGATTTCGCGGTCTACGTGTTCGAGACGGGAGCGGATGCGCGGTATCTTTGGCGCGAGGCGGCGGAGGACCTTCGGTCGGGACCACTGCATCCCGTCGTGGGTATCTCGGACCTAGATGCGCGTCGGTTCTGGCAGTGGTTGACGCTTCGCGATCGGGGGCGCGATTTGATTGAGGACGGATGGGAGTATCGGTGGCGAACGGCCTTGAAACTGAATCAAATTAGGAAGCCACGGTCGTCCCCATGATTTAAAATCTTACAGCTAAACAGATTTAGCAAGTGGAAGTAAATTGATTATGATATATAAAGTTTTTTAGCCACAAAATATTATGTGACAGAAAGGTTCCCCTTCCCCTCTACCTGTGGAGTCTTAACGGTAGTTGTTGGTAAACTGGAGTAGCACGATCTGTATAATCATATCCGACTGATTTTTGTGCCCACAATTTTATTTAGCACAAGAGTACTTTACAAGAGCAATCTTTTGAGTCGCAATGGCCCGATTTTAAATTAGGAGTACAAAATGGTGTTTGTCATTGGTACAAACACCATTTTGTCGCAATTACAAACACAATGGTGTTTGTCGCAATGGTGTGCGCTTGATAGATGCTAACAAAAGAATACCATTACGACAAAAGCCATTTGTTACCCCCAATTTAAAATAGGGCCAGTGTGAGCACAGAAAATGTAGTGTTCCACTCCCCTTTCTAGCTAACAAAAGCATACGTTTGCAAGAAATACCAATTTGTTCTCCAAATTTCAAACAGGGAAAGTTTGAGTCAATATACACAGAAAATGTAGTGTTCCACTCCCTTTTCCATCTATCAAAAGCATACTATTGCGACAAACACCATTTTGTACTCAAAATTTAAAATCGGGCTAACAAAGGCTATAAAAAAAAAATACCATTACGACAAAAGCCATTTTGTGCCCCCAATTTGAGATCGGGCCAGTTAAGACCCCCAATTATATATGCTAATCAATTCTGTCATAGATACAAACCTCCCTTTTCTGGTGCACTAAAACTTACCCAGACTATATCAATTCGTTCAATTATCTCATTTAGTATCCAGTTTTAGCCTAATAATTTTAATATTACTGAAAACCTCAGTTATCAAACTTTTAACAGTTTGAAAATATACTGGTTTCATTTTTGGTAAATTATTTTTTCTTATTGTTTAGATTGGAAGAAAGTGAACATATCACTTAGTGCCCTTTTAAGCTCTCTAAATATAAGCATACCTTCTAGGGAAAGTTCAATTTTGAGCCCTGTAAGGTAATACGTTACATTTTCAATAGTTTTTAGACTATTATGAAGCATCAAAAGCTAATTA
Source organism: Alatinidae sp. Z8VKAUB7J3 (assembly GCA_010016025.2). Taxonomy (NCBI): domain Eukaryota; kingdom Metazoa; phylum Cnidaria; class Cubozoa; order Carybdeida; family Alatinidae; species Alatinidae sp. Z8VKAUB7J3. The sequence goes on from JAAAKM020073195.1 coordinate 95,886,467, forward strand.
GATATAAGAATTAGGTTTTAAATGAGCTTTTCAAAAACTATGATGCTTCAGTGCCCAGGTGGTAGATAGAGCAATGCTGTAAGATATGTAGTGTATTTTCATAGGAGACAAGTACCAATTGGGGACCCTGATCCTAGGATCGCATTAGTAAAAAAAAAATTTATGTTTTTGCAGCGCATTGATTGAATATTCTAAGTTAAGCTAATTTCTAGCACTGCTGTTTTGCTTGAAAATATATACCATAGCCAAATCCAGAGGTCAACTATATGTACCATATATGTAGAGGTCGACTATATGTACCATAGTCAAATCCGGAGGTCAACTATATGTACCATAGCCAAATCTGGAGGTCAGCTATATGTACCATAGCCAAATCCGGAGGTCAACTATATTAACCTCTGATATTAACTGTTTGTCTACAATGAATATTTCAATCATGGAAGTTAGACAAAATTTTAATTAAAACTCAATAAATTCAAGCGGTTTGCTGTTTAGTGCATAAAATATATTATAAATGTAGAGATTTCCTGCATGTGCTCCAGTAAATGATAATGCTCTGAATCTTCTTGTAAAAAAGAGGAAAGAAATTGCCAGAACCGACTAGGTTGAATGAATTTAGTCATATTTTGTTTTTCAGTTGTGTAAAAGAACTGAAATTTTTAGCTCTTTTGTGAAGTCTCCTTCTTTTGAATATTTTGTCTCTTCCAGGTATATTATGGACAAGTTCTTGTCAGGAAACCAGAATAATTTTCTACTCAGTCGTTCATCTCAATCTTCTGATTCACCAAGCCCAGGAAGTCAACTCACTATTACTCGCGTTTTCCCTCCTAGACATTCACCTATGCCACCTTTAGCTCCTCTTCACATGCTCCATCCCCCAACTTCTGACTTTGAACGAAGTCAGTCATGGCCAAGTATTGACAGGTTTAACCAGGATTCTCAAAGAAACAGTTTTTTAAGTCAGAATTTGACTACCCCACCGCCATTAAATCATTCTACTAGTGTTATGCCGTCAGTAAGCCCACGATCTTTTGCTAGTGACATAGATGAACCAAGTAGTATACTAAAATACGGGATTATTAGCAGAGCAGCGTCGGTCATGCAGTCTTCTCGACATATAGGTATTGAACATCCTAAAAAGTCTAACGACTTCTTGTTTCCGTCTCCTAAAGAGCGCCCACCAAGCGCTTTTTCGCCAAGGGCTTTTTCGCCTGGTGGGTTTTCTGTTGCAAGTCCTTTTTCTCCTAGTGGTGGTTTTAGTCCTGGTTCGTTTTCACCAGGTTCAATTGCAGAAACCTATTACTATGGTGCTGCGAGTAAACATGGAACAGAACTGGAGGAACAAACTGTCCCACTTAAACTTAAAGTGTCTCCAAAGCGCGAACTTGATTTTTCGGATCCAGAAAAAGCCCTTTCAAAGAAGACCATCCAGACTTCGACTTTATCAGAATACACACAAATTGGCAGCACACTTCGCAATGTGATACATGCGAAAGGACTATACTGAAATAGCTTGAAGTTGAAAAATAAGCCGAAAGGTGTTTCAGTTAACAGAAAAGCAGTCAAATGTCATAAATCATACAAAGGTGTCTATGATAAAAGCACCAAAGCCATACTTAATTAAGATTTCACAACCCTTTCCTAAAAATGTCCTAATTAGAAGAATTGAGAGAGACTATCCTAACATAGGTTGGACCACTAAAAAGAATAACTAGGATATTGGCTTTTATTTCTTACCAGTATTTGTTAAGGTTGAACAACAATTTCGGGTAAATGCCCTATTGGCAAGAATGGCCATTAATGACATTACTCTGAATTTCCACTGACCTTCTCTGGTTGAGATTCAATGACCCGTCCTCATGGAAATTCTTCTTGTACCAGACATTCCGATGACAAGATTATAGGGATTTTTTACCTTTTCCTCCAGCAAAAAGACCACATTGGGTCCGCATCCCTAAAGAGCATAGCCAGGGCACTAGCCCTTATTCCCAAAATGTTAGTTGACACGCGACAATATTTTTCGTCAGACGTCCTAATCACATGTTTTTCTAGGAATTGTATCTACCTATCCTCGAAGAGGACAGATTGCACCAAGACACACAAAAGGTACACCAAGGACTCTTACTACTACTTTCCACATAGATTGACTGAATATAAAGAAGTTGGAGACTCCTCCCCCTTTCAAACTGAGATTAGACCAAATTTAGACCCACAAAAGGACAACAAGGAAACTTACTATTGCTTCCCACTAGCTTTGTTGAATTCCGATAATATTTGCTATTAGATATTAGGATCTTAAAACTTAGGCCGCTCTGTCCGCCCCAAAATTTGGGGTTGGGTTCTGACCCCCAAAAATCAGAGATACAACACTACCTTTTAACCATTACTAAGTTCAGTCGAGATTGACAATCCCTTCTAGTGGATGTCCAAGTGACAACCACATTACTGTTTCTGTACACTCCGAAAGCACAACTCGATTCCAATGAAGTTTTTTCTTTTTTTAAGATGTGACAGCCTCTTTTGATAAATTTAAAAAAATTATAGGACCATCCTCATCCACTTATAAGTTGGATCGCCGGTAATTTCTTTCAGTCTGATGTAGGTCCCGCCCCGCCTTAACGATCAAAGGAGTTGAAGTAGGGAGAAAAGGCCGCAGAAACCCTGGGATGAGGAACCGGAAGCGGCCGAGGATGCCCGCGCGCTCGAGGCCGTAGAGGTAGTAGTAGTGCCAGTGGCTGCTGCCGTTCGGGTTGTGATCGACGGCGAAGCGGTGCTGCAGCCACGCCATCGCGTCACGCACGGCGCGACGTGTGTCCGCCCGCAGCTGACCGTTGAACCCGCGTGCGCGCCAGAGGCGGCTCTGGCAGATCACGAGGCTCGCGAGGCCCGCCGTGGTCATCGAGCCCGTCTCGCGATCCGAGCCCGGCACGTAGCGGAAGCCACGCGCGATCGCCCGCTCCATCCACTCGAAGCGGTAGCGGCCGCGGACCTCGTTGGCCTTGTACATCACCGCCTCGCCTTCCTTGGCCTGGTAGGCGAGGAGATAGCGCAGCGCGTCCAGCCAGACGGCCTGCTTCACCTTCGTGCCGCAGCGCGTGGCGGCGTGCAGGCCCAGCAAGGCGAACTGCGTGTTCGAGAGGTCGAAGTCGCCCTCGTCGTAGCGCCAGACCCCATCGGCGTTCTGGCGCTCGGTGAGGTAGGTCACCCCGCGCTTCATCCAGGCGAGGTCGTCGGGCGTGATCTTCTCGCGGCAGGGGTCCTTGCCGCGGCGCATGCCGTAGCGATCCACGGCCTCGATCTCGAACGGATCGCGTGCGGCGGCGTAGCGTGCGTCGAGCGCCATCAGCAGGACGCTGACGGAGTACACCCGCCGCAGGGGCAGTTTCTCGAGGTACGCGAACGCCTTGACGATGGCGGGGTCCGACGGGCGGACGCCGCACTTGAGCAGCGTCAGCGTGGCCATGGCGGTGGTGCCCATCGGGTAGCCGCGATGCGAGCGGAAGGTCCGCCACGAGCCGTCCCCGGACTGCGCGCGCAGGAGCCAGGCCTTGCCCTTCTCGATGGCGGCGTTGACGCGTGCGCGGAAGGCGACGGGGTAGAGGTCGTTGAAGGTCTTCTCGACCTTGGCCTTGTCCTTGGGCGCGGCGGCGGGCTCGTCGGCGCGCGCAGGGGCGGGGCTGCCGGGGAACCCACCCAGCAGGACGGTCGCCACCAGGAGAAGCGCTGCCCGCATGCCCATGCACCGATCCTAGGCGCGTTCGCAGGCGAGCCGGACGCAGATCTTGCGGCCGTCTACGCGTGCGGCCCCTACTCGTGAGGCCGCCTACTCGTGCGGCCCCTACTCGTGAGGTCGTCTACTCGTGCGGGATGGGGGCGGTCACCGGCGCGGGGACCGCGACCTCGGTCGCCGGCTCGCGCGACTCGCCGGGCGTCATAGATCAAAAAGTGCTTAAATTTGAATTTGCGGAAGAAGCGATTACTATATTCATAAAGAACATAAAAAAGGGCATCGAGTGGTATGTTCACTTTATTGACAAGTCAATTATATGAGCTACGAAAAATTTACTAAAAAACACCTCTTTTCTCAGAGCGAAGCTCGGTCTCCTGGCACTACCATTTAAGGAAGTTTAACAGCAGAAAAATCAAAAAGACGATTTAAAAGTCAACTAATCTTGGGTCTGAACTTACCTTCAAACAAACAACTACGGAATGTTGGACTCTACTTCGAAAATTATTACTCCCAAATTGATAATTACAATTTCAGTGTCTCTCATTTAGTTTGTACTGGTCGACTAAATTTTCTTCGATAACATGTTTGTTTATTCTCTGACACCCTCAAGGGGAGAGGTTTTCCTGGTAAAGGGTTAATTACGTAAACCTTTGAAGTAAACATCTGAATAAATCCATATGGCTGCAATCGGGGTTTTTGAAGGTCAAATAAACAAAGGTGCATTCTATATTAATCGCGGCTCTTACGGACATTTTTACAAGGGAGTGTGACAAAAACCTAGATAAGAGGCTTTTCGCTATCTTAGAAAGTAGTTCAGTTAATTGAATTACACTCAGGAATGGATTCAGAACCTAAATTACACTCTTCTAAGATGTTTCCAGACTCATAATATTTCTACATCCTTTATTTGGCAAAACTTAATACAGACATAAATTATTCTATGAGAGGGCTGGCCCATCCTTTACCTGTCGCAAGTTACATTAAAATTTGCTAATGCCATAAAAATTCTTATTCTAATAAAGTGGCTCATCGTTTCACCAGTCGTGTTGCGAGGGGGGGGGGGTGAAAATCCTATTTTTATAATATTTGACAATTAAGGTCTGACTCCTGAGGAGGAAGCTTTTATTGGCAGGGGGAAGGCTCCACGGAGGGATAGGGGTGTTAAGGTCTTTTTTTGTAAAAACGGTAAGAAATTAAATTGAAAAGTTTTCATATCTAAGTTAGGCCACATTAAAACTTAAATGAATAAAAATTATTATAACAATGACTGCCCGAATTTCTGCCCCTCGCTCGTTACACTAGTCTTTTAATGTTTTTTTTTTTTTTTTTTTCCAATTCATAAGCCTTTTTGTTTCAGCAGTTGTACTTAAAGAATTGGAGAAACAGTGAAATTTTAGCTTAAAGGGCGAGGTTTCGTACCCGAAATAGTCTTGTTGTCATATTGAAAATAACATGAGATGGGAGGTTCGAGGGCCGGTACGGCCTGCTTGTCCAGCAGCAGGATCGCGTGGCGCGCGGGCTGGTAGATCGCCGCACCTTCGCCGTACACCAGCGCATGCACGATCGCATCGCAGGCGCCCTGGCGCTCGGGCGCACAGCGCGCGAGGCGCCGGACGGCCCGGCGCACGCGCGGGCCGCGTTCGCGAACGACGCGGATCTCTGCCTCGACGTCGATCTCGTCGCAGGCGACGTCGATCCGGCCGTGCCGGACACCGAGCGCGATCCAACCGACGACGACCACGGCGAGCACGCCCGCGGTGAGCCACACCCATCCGGACACGCGACGACCCGTCGGCGTGCGTCCCGGCACGCGGGCTACGTCTTCTGCTCGAGGGCCTTCAGCTTGGCGGCGAAGTCGGGGATGCCCCCGTAGCTCTCCTTCATGTCGCCGAGCTTCTTGCGGGCCTTGGCCTTCTCGCCCCGGGCGATGAAGCCGTCGAAGGCCTGCTTGTCGTCCTTCCACTTGGAGTTGGCGGTGTCGAGGACGTCGTCGATCTTGAGCTGTACGGCCTTGCGGAACTCCGTGTAGTTCTCGGAGGTCATGATGAGCTTGTAGGCGCTGCGCAGGTAGTCGAGTCGCAGATAGGCGTCGCCGTACTTGCGTGCGGACACGTCGATGTCGTGCTGGGCGCCGAGACCCTGGATCACGCGCGTCGACTTGATGGTCTCGTCGCGGTTCTCCAGCATGCAGTCGCGCAGGTGCCGGAAGTCGGACTGCTCGCTGCCGATGATCTGCATGGCCGCGCCGGTGTTCGGGTACTTCAGCAGGAACTCGCGCAGGAGCTTGGCAACCTCGTCCTCGGGCAGGGCATCCTTGGCGCGGAAGCCGCCGACGCGACGCCCCGTGACGGCCTGCTTGCGGAAGATCTCGTAGTCGTAGTGGTTGCGAGCCTCGGACTCGAAGTCGGCCTGCTTCTTGGCCTTGATGAGCTTGCGCCACTTCTCCATGCCCTTGACGATGGCCCAGTAGTGGTCCTCGTCGGGGTCGGCGTTGGCCTCGGCGTACTTCAATGCCTCTTCGTAGTTGCCGCTGTCCGCGAGCTTGTCGGCCTTGGTGAACACCTTCTGGTTGACGCTCGAACCACCGCCGAACATGGCGAACATGAGCACCACGAAGGCAAGCGCGCCGAAGATGCCCAGGATGACGATCGAGCTGCTGTTCGACTTGCGCCGCGGCGGCGGCATGTCGTCGTAGTCGTCGTCGTAGTCGTCGTCCCGTCGCGTGCGGCTGCGCGTGCTGAATTTTTTTTGATGAAACTTGTAGCGGGCTGAATTTGTTCATGGAACTTGTGGCAGGCTGATATTGTTCGTGGAACTTATTGCGGGGTGATTTTGTTCATGAAACTTGTTGCAGGCTCATTTTTCTCATTGTGAAATTTGTAGATTGATTTTTCTACTCTTGAGGCTGATGTTGTTAATGAAACTTGTTACAGGCTGATTTTTGTTCTTGGAACTTGTCACGGGTGTATTTTTTTCATGAAACTTCGCGAAACTTGTACATTGATTTTTCTCCTCGAAAAACCAATTTTGCTCATGGGACTTGTTTTGTGCTGATTTTTTTATCTCAATAATGAAGAGTGGTTCAGGTTCTGTGTAATTTGATGCTCAAGTTACCTCGTGACAAATTACATTTGCGTGAATTATCGTATGAGTTTACAAGTTACATCGAACTATTGTGGTATGCCATGGATTCCCTATCATTACAGAGATTTGTCAAGTTATGATGGATTTTTTAGTTAAAAATATCCTCCCTTATTTTGAAAGAGATTTTATGAGAGTATTTTATGTAATTATGTATTTTAGAACTCTAAGGACAAATGGTAAAGATAATGCATGTGAATATTTCTATTAGTAAAAACATACATACGTGAAAATCAGTTTTCTTTATTGAATGGAATTTTCATAGAAATGAAACTTCAAAATTTTCTAATCTGTTCAACTTTTGGGACTTCAAGTTGGATTCAAATTGTGTTTCAGCATGACATAAATCCCTCTTAATTTCAAATTATATTTAAATAATTCACCAGAATTCTTTCAATAGGCTCTAATGTATTCACTTGCCAAATTTATTTTCCATGAAGTCCATGAAGGTTCTTTTCTGCCGTTTTAATAAAGCCGACAAAGAAAAAATCATAATTTAACAAAAAATTATAACTAATAAAGTAAATTTAAGTAGGTAATTCTATTTTTAGTTTTTTTAAAGACACAAAAAACGTTTTACATGAAATAGTTTAAAATGTATTTTATAAAATTATACAAAACTTTTGGGTTTAGAAAAACTGCTCATTAAAATTTAGTTAGAAGAGAATATGCATTGTGCTAAAAATAAGTTAGCCAAAAAAATTAAAACATGTTAAGAAAAACAAATTTTCTTAAAATCTGTTTATCAGGAAAAAATGTGTTAAAAATTAGTTGGCAGGAAAAAATACTTGATGAAGAAATAAAATGTTTATAAAAATTTATTGAACAAAAAAAATTGCTGTGTTTTAAAATAGTTACTACCCAGAAGAAAAGTAGGCGTTTGAATTAAATTCAAAACCTGCCATATCCCTGAGCTACGGAAAAACCCTCAATTAGTTAACCTTCTTTGCATTCTGGAGAATGATACATCGACACATACACACAGACAACTTATTTTTATATATATAGATTACCCAAAAGCGGTAGGAAAAAGGGTCTGGGAAACTTGTTATCTCAAACGGTCTGAAAACTAAATCCGAATTCTTTGGGCCAGGATGACCCTAATGCTGAAGCAAATTTTTAGCTTGGGTACGCGGAATGCCAAATTAAGACCCAAAACAGGCGAGGACGCATTGTTTTTCGATTAGAATGAAAACTGGGATAGGAACGGTGTTAGTGGTCCAACCGGACCAAAAAACCTATTTCTCTGTTTGCTTTGAGAATAAAACACTAAAGCTCCTGGGCCAAGAGAACACTAATGTGCATTAAAAAGAAAATACGACCATCGGATTGCTATGAAATGGGTTCGAAAACGGGCCTAAGACATTTTACCTAGTGGCTTATCGTCTACTTCTGTAAGTTCTAAGGATGAAGGGAACTATAACGTTCAATTACTTTAGGATGGACTTAATTTGTTCAAAACAGATTTTAAATAAAAAAAACACACAGTTTTAACAAAAAAAATGCTCAACCTCCAGTAATTTTCACTTTTATATTCAATTATAGTTGAAACAAAAAAAAAATCTAGTTTCATAGTCTGATATACAATAAATTTTCATAAATATGTTCTTGCTCTTGAATATATTTCAAATGTGTAGAAAGCAGTTTTTTTGTCTGATTTTAATTTGAATCGATTGTTCATCCTCAATTCTGCTTGATTTAGATTCAACTTATCATATTACTGCCTCTGCATCTTTCAGGTTTTAATTCTCCTCTTTATTTTTTTTTGAAAAACTTTTTTCTAACGTTTTTCGTAAATGAATCTGCATTAGGGTAGAGTAGGATGGTAGATTTCTTTTTAGATGTTTGGATTATCTTTAATGCTGATTAAGTTTATTTTGCATCCGTGAATCAAAAAGTCTAGTGCAGCAGTGTTTTCTTCAACATTTTAGTTCTTATGGTAGGAGCCTTCATAGGAACATTCATAGGAACATATGGTACATATTCATAGGAACATATTCACGTATTCACATGGAACATGGGAACATAGGAACATATGGTAGGAGCCTTCATAGGAACATTCATAGGAACATATTCATAGGCACATATTCACATGGAACATAGGAACATATTCATAGGAACACTTAAGAAGCACCCCAGAACTTTTTATTTCTGTTTAAATGAGCCCTCTCCCGATCTTCTAGGACCATCGGTTGAAAACGATAACCCCTGAAAAAAAACACACATCCCCGATCTTTCTTCTGGCAAAAAAAAACAAGAAGAAAGAGCAAGAACAACAAAATTTCACATTTTTGCAGATGGGAGCTAAAAACCTTTAAAGTAGGGTTCTCTGATACACTGAATCTGATTTTCGTGACTTTTGAGAGATGTTTCCTCCACTTTTCGAAAATAAGACAAACTTTCTCAGACTCGTAACTCTTGATAAGAAGCATTAAATTTAATGATTTTTATATCTGTGAATCAGCATAAAAAGCTTATTCTTTTGATGTGTCTTTTGTAATTAAAATTTCACTTTGTAGAATTTCGGTTACTATAGGGCAGATTCACTCCTTACTTTTAGTTCGTTACCGCGAACTATTTGACACTGGCAAAATGGCATTCTTTTTACTCGAAAGTCTTTTTCTGGAAAGTTTCCTAGATAAACTTCTGGGAATATTACTTTCAGTCGGACATAACAAGCGGAATTTAATTAGCGACATCGCTTGGTCGTTTTCAGTAAGCAAAACTTACCATCTTATGTGAAAGCTTAGCATAAGGCATATACCTGGAGAATAATAACGTTTTGTCACACCAAAATGCTTTTGATACGACGGAAGGGGTTACAGGATTATTCTGAATTTTGAGGAGCTCATATAGTTCGATTTCAGTTCGTTTTGGATCGATTCTCAGAGAAGCTGTCACTTCTAGCATTACTGCTGAACCAAAAGTTGCTCTCAGGTATTCCTGATTTTCTTAGGGCACCAGCTTGTGTTTCTTATAATGGTGGTCCAGAGGAGGGAGCACCACTAACTGGCTTCGTCCTAGTTCAATTTCTGTGGCTTATACTTAAATTTATAGGAATAAAAGAAGGAACATGGCACATAAATATATGGGACATGGGAGAAGGGGACATGGGGGCTTAGCATAAGGCACACTCCTGCAGAATAACAACTTTTTTGTCGCATGAAAATGCTTCTGACACGACGGAATGGGTTATATAGGACTATCTTCTGAATTTGGAGGAGCTTGCATATACCTCGGTTTCGCTTCGTTTTGGATTGACTCTAAACGACAGCCAGAAGTTGAAGCCGAACAGAAACTTGCTATCAGGTATTCCGGATTTTTTTTTTTTTTTTTTTTTTTTTTTTTTTTTTTTTTTTTTTTTTTTTTTTTTTTTTTTTTTTTTTTATCCGGCAACGGATACCTTGGATTTTGCACTTATTTTTGAAGCAGATACTGCCTTTACTTTTGAATGGGGCTCACTCCAGATGGACGTTGAACATGTTCATGGTGCCTTTGGGGATGGCGCTGAAAAGAAGATTTTGGAATTTGAGGGCCTCGAACAAGAAATCCAAAGCTTGACCTTGACGCTTTTGGCGCAAGGCGAAATTAAAGCCGCTACCTTGGAAATGGACGCAAGCTTTGGCGCCGACCGGCTTGCCGGGAATTCTGCCCAGACGGATGCTCCCAAAACGCGGATCCTCATCAAGCCGGGACAGTGGGTTGGTTTTAGAACGGGTGCCTTGCAACCAATGGCCATAGAGGGGATTGCTCTTTCACTGTTGACTCTGGCGCCCGAAACCAAGATCAATCTCGAACTGCAGAGTGATGAAGGCCAATACCCCTCCGGCAAAGTATTGGCCACGGGCTCAGCGAATCTGAAACAGAATCATTGGCTTTCTTGGGTCAATGTCGTTCTGTCCCAAAAAGTTAATCTAGGTAGCAAGCCACTTTGGATCTTGGTGAGTTCAGACCAGAACGATGCTTATTGGCAAGCTCAGGCGGGGGAGGGGCAAGTCGTCGTTTTCCCTGAAAACCAGAGTGTCCCGGGATCGGAAGAAGGACGACTTTGCCCTCGTCTGGATGCCGCCTACCGGTTTCTATCGAAAGAAAACCGCTTTGCCGGTGATCCACCTTTTTCCCTTCACTTAGGGGCTGCTTCATTACCGCCACAATCGGCTGAGCAGGGTCGATTTAAGGTTGATCTCGTCCCTGCCGTAAAGGCCATGCAGGATGGGCAGAGTGTGGTTGAAATTCAATGTGTCAGTGCGGTTGAAGGCCGGCTCGTCTTTTTTCAACCCATGGTTCATTATTCGGCCTCCTAATTCTGACTTATTGGACCATGCCATGGATCTTGATGGTGTCGCCGTTTCGCAATCCTTCTACGCTTTTCACATAGCCAAAAGCTGCTTGGGCCGCAGTCACTGCATCGAACCCAAGAAAGTAAGGGCCATAGGCCGGTAGGGCTTCGGTTACCACGGTTGGACTCACCACGTTGATGCGGATATTTCGATCCATTTCACCCGCCGCAGCCATGACAAAGCCTTCTAAGGCGCGGTTGACTGTACTTGCGGCCGCACCATAGCGAATGGGTTCATCTGCCAAAAGACCGCTGGTTAAGGTGAAAGATCCTCCGTCATTGATCCAATCCAATCCCTGCAACACCAGATTAAGGCGAAGGCGGTGCGCGCTGCATGAAACAGGCGATCGCCGGGCTCAACCGCAAGATCGGTTATATCAACGCCCATGGCACCTCGACCCCGGTCGGCGACGTGCGCGAGCTGGAGGCAATTGAATCGGTGTTCGGCAAGGAAGCCATGCCGACGATCAGCGCCACAAAATCCCTAACCGGTCATTCGCTGGGCGCAACCGGCGTTCAGGAGGCGATCTATTCGTTGATCATGCTGAACGAGGATTTTATCGCCGCATCGGCCAATATCGATAATTTGGATGAAGGGGCGGCCGAATATCCCATCGCGTTGGAGCGCATCGACAATGCCGGATTGGATGTCGTGCTGTCGAACAGCTTTGGGTTTGGCGGCACCAACTGCACGTTGGCCCTCGGTCGGCATCACGCCTAGTCCGCGACGCTCATCATGACCATCGCCCTTACCGATCCACCAACGGCCAATCTTCAGGGCACGCTGCTTAAGGGCAAGCGCGGCTTGATCATGGGCGTTGCCAACGATCATTCGATTGCCTGGGGTATCGCCAGGATGGCCGCCAGCCATGGCGCCGATTTGGCATTTTCCTATCAAAACGACGCCTTTCGCAAACGGGTCGATCCGCTTGCCGCGTCCATCGGCTCCTCCACCCTGATCGAATGCGATGTTTCGGACCCGCGGGCCATCGAAAAAATGATCGACCAAGTCGGTCAGGAGTGGGGCTCGCTAGATTTCGTCGTGCATGCGGTGGCCTATTCCGACAAGGCCGAATTGTCCGGCCGCTATGTCGACACGACGTTGAGCAACTTTCAGCAGACCCTGGCGATCTCCTGCTATTCCTTCACGGCCGTGGCACGGGCGGTTGAAAAGCTGATGGCAAATGGCGGCTCGCTGGTGACCATGACCTATCTGGGCGCCGAGCGGGTGATGCCGAACTACAATGTAATGGGTGTGGCCAAGGCGGCGTTGGAGGCCAGCGTGCGCTATCTGGCCGCCGATCTGGGCCCCAACGGCATTCGCGTAAACGGCATATCGGCGGGCCCCATGCGGACTTTGGCCGGCAGCGCCATTGCCGATGCCAGACAGGTTTACCGGTTTAACGAGCAGCATTCGCCCCTGCGCCGTAACGTCTCGCTCGACGAGGTTGGGGGAACGGCCCTGTACTTCCTGTCCGATCTCTCAAGCGGTGTCACCGGCGAAATGCACCATGTCGATTCGGGCTTTCACGTCATCGGCATGCCCAAACCCGGCCAAGACTGACCGCCGCGACTTTCCCACCCCCCTAACATTTTAGTAGCGAGCATTAGTATATATGTTTAGTGACGAAATACGCCCTAAGGAAATCGAAAAAATTAAATTTCGACAGAATAAATCAAATGTTTTCTTGACAATGGACTAAAAAGGGGTTTTATTTTTGGTAACACACATAAGAAAGCGTGATTGTACCGACTAGTAATTCTCGGAGGTGTCTTAACAAATCATTGAGTCATAAGCAGAAAACCATCTGTCGCTTCTCAAACCGGCGTCTTACCTGAATTAAAATTTTCTTCACTAACTCTTTGATGACGTCCTTGCCAGTGACTTGCCATGGACTAAAGAAATGATCAAATTGACGAATTCACTGACCGAAAATAAAAAAGAAGAAAAATGAGGCGCCATTTAAGCTACTATCTTTATCTACTGGCACAGTACCAACAAATAAATTCTAGGATTTAGTTCTTCAGTAATGTAATGCAATCCAATAAAACAAACATTAAGATGTGGACATAACAATGGTTACATTTTAGCAGGGGTCAAACTCATAAAGGGAGGTTCAAACTAAGGAAAAAATTATGTTTGAATCATTAATATACTATATAAGAAGTTTAGGCAATTTGCCTGTTTCCTTGTTTTGAGGAGGGGAAATTGTCCAAGCTCTAATAGAGACGTCAAATGATTAAAATACTGACTAATTGACAATCTTAAAATTGCAATAACTGTTGCAATAAACCTTCCTCAAAAACTGCCCTTCATCAATTGAATTATCAGTCTAAGGAAAGATGAATCCGAATTAAATAAAGCCAGTTTTTAGCTACATACTTTTCCTATGCCCAATGGATTACTTATTTCCATGAGGCTGTTTACTCATGCCCAAGGGGTTACTCTTTCCTAAAACTACATAGTCCGAATAAGCGCGGATTAAAACGAATATGGCACACACTGCTTAGTAGATCGATGCTCGAGACAACTCGGGAACAGAAGTGCATGAAGGGTTGAAGCATTTGTATTTCTAAACTTTGGTCGTTTACTTTTCTTTCTGGAGAAATAATATGAAATTTTCTAGGGATTAGTAACAAACATAGGAACATTTAGTTTTGGGTATTTACTTGTACTTTTTGCACGCTCAAGCCTCATCTTGGCTCATTGTGGTGCGCAGCAGACGACGATATGTGTTCTTTTGGAGGTTTCGTTCGAGGGTGGCAGGCTCTACGACATCCATCCACTGACGATTCCAATAACGGCCGTGTTTTTCGAACCCTCTAATTGGCTCCAGATCGACGGAGGGGAAATTTTCAGGGCAAATTTTCCGGTTGAAAATTGTCTAGAGGTAATTTTTTGCGGGTGACAAGGTTAATTATTACCTTTCTGGCATCTGCTTCAGGAATAATGTTATTGGGTCGAAAAACCATCGCGATTGACGTCATAAAAATAAACCAATTTAGCACACATTTTTCTTCTTTTTTTGTTGCTGGTTTAGCAGATCAAATACTGCTTCACCGGATACAGTTTATAGGCTTTATGACAAATAATGGCATATGGTCTTCGGTGGTTAAGTGTTATAAGTGGATTTAATTTTACACTTTCCGAGCTGAATTTAAGCGCTAAATCATACACTTTGAAAGCATTTTAATTTTGTGGCTTAAACTAACAATTTTTGTTCAATAAATGTCTTCATCTCTGTTATTAAAAGCGACAGATGAAAGGAAAATAAATCATTCAACTGGAAGATGAATATACCTGGAGCTCTGAGATGATTTTCGACTAAGATAAAGTCCTGATAACCGGATTTTCCCGTACGATTTAATATGTTTAGACGTCCAGGGTAAAAGTGCTTAAATTCGTTTTTGATTATTCCAAGAAATCCCGGCACAAAGCGAAACGGCAGGTCTGGACCGGGTTATGGGCGGAATCGGTTTTGCTAGTTCTGGCAACTGTTTTAGTAAATAAACAAAAAGAAAAGTTCTACATATACTGGAAGTTCTTTTCATCGCACGATGAGACGAAATTTGAACTCGCTCTTGATTTAAGAAAAAAAAAATACAATATGTGCCTCCAGTGTATCTCAAAATGCAATAGGAATTTTTTAATCAACTACTATTTCTATGTTTTATTTTTACCTTTTTAATTTGAGAAATGCTGGTGTTATTAACTTCTCATTTAAAAAAAGTGTCGTAAATCTATAAATATTCAGGATTTTTTTTTTTTTGGCTCCACCATTTTTCTGCAATAGCTGTGAGAATTTTTTTCTTGTGCTTCAAACTTCTCTGGCTATTTTACTGTTACTGTCTCATTTAGGCCCTTTCGGTCTTAGGGTAAGGTCAAGGATATAGTCAATAATATACTTAAATTCAACGAATGAAAAAAATTGTAAAGAACAAAAAAGGGGATAAATCCAGCCAGTGAAAAAAAGGAAAGTTAAATATGCAAGTATTTTGGTTATCTCAAAAATTGTAAACTAAATATAGTTATTACATTTTAGAATAATTGAATTCAAATCTTTCACTATTCTATTATAGTTTTTTTGTAGCCGAATAAGACTAACTTAAAGTAGGAATAATAATGTGGAATAATGTACATGGAGGAATAGGTGAATAAGGAGTTCAGATTACTTCATTGACATAGGGATGTGAGAGTATTTTGCAGAATGTGTATGTGTTAAGTAGTGCTAATTCAACTTTGACATCATGTGCAGACATTTTAAAAGTGGAATGCCAAACAAAAAATAGTAAATCATTGAAAAGTGAAATAATTTTGGACCCAAGCTGCTCCCTTTGGATGCCCCATTTTAAAATATCCACCAAATGACAACCCTTTATCAATGATTACCTCCTGAGTGTACCTTGGCTGAAATAAGGGATAAATCAAAACACTTAGACCTGTTCTATAATAGATAATTTTGTACCAGGAAAGGTATTGAGACCTTATTCAATGCAGGCTAAGGTCTGGAAGCTGTTGGAAATTTGCAGGAAAATTGACTATTAGAAGATCATTTCTTAGAAAAACCTTGCTGTGAGCAGGACCAGAAATAATTACCATAAAGTTTGTTTGGGACTCTTGAAACAATTAACCTCTCAGCTACTCCATGAGTATATAAGTGATTTTGAAAGCTAGACTTAAATCATAGCTTGGACCAAGTTAAGAATTTCCATCCTTGTTATTTTCTGTGATGACTTCTATAGAACTAATTTCCACATCTGGTTGCTATTACCTTAAATAACACTTGTCAGCAATGGGGTGACCTGTAGTCACCAGTTAGTGAACATACTCAATGCTGGCAGAAGAGATTGTATCCTGGTATAGCAAGGTCCATAGACTTGCCACCTGATTAGAAAAAAATTGCTATGCAACCTTGAGTTAGTATGCTTCTTGAAAGGTTTTTGATCATGTCTTCTTGGTCTTGAAAAGACATCCATTTGAAAGATATTTGGGATAATAATTACTGCCTTGTGGAGGACTCAGCTATCTCCCAGTTGAACAGGAACTCTTTATGTTTCTACTCTTTCTCAATTTTGCACTTAACTCTGTGAATTGTTTCAACAGAAATAGTGTTCAATCTGTCAAAAGCTTGTTTCATAGACTGGTAACTCTCACTGAAGGAGTAGCTTCCTTTTCTAGTGGTACACAGATTTGTTGAATGTATTCTAGTCACGTGATGTAAAGGGTGGGCAAATGGATGAGAAAGAGCATTCTTTTACCTTAACCTTAAATTACCTTAAATCGCATTTGCCCGCAAGATAAGGTGGTAGATCCTCCTGTAGTTCTTGCTGGTGGTGAGTGATGTAATTATGTTGGCTTAGCTTCCCAGTCCAGTGTCTTCCGGCAGGCCCTCGAGCGTCTTGCGCATCTCGGCCTTGAGCAGGTCGAGCTTGGTGGGGCCCTCGTCGCTGCCCTTCGTCGCCGTGTTGCGCATCGACCCGGACAGGTCGAAGACGAACGCGAACGTCTTCGAGCGCAGGGGCAGGTCGAAGAACGCGACGGTCTTGCTCGCGTCGCCCTTCCCGTCGCCGCTGCCATCGCGGAAGCGGATGTTGCCGGCCGCATCCGGCTTGGGGCGCTCGCCCGGATCGAATGTCGCGGCCTGGGTCTGCCACCAGGAGCGCCAGAGGTCCGGATCGGAACCGATCGTCTTGCCGGTGAGCGTCTCCAGGGCGCGTCGCACGTCGTCCCGGATGCGACCGTCCTCCGCGGCCAGGCGGTCGATCAACAGCGGCACCACCTTCGGATCCCACAGGCGTAGCGCACCCTGGACCGCGGCGGCGCGAACGCGCCACGACGGATGCGCGAGCAGGCGCGCGAGGCGATGATGCACGCCGAGGAGGCGGGCGAGATGGTCACCAGCCTCGGCGAGCACCCGTCCCTCGCCATCGGCCCCTTGCTGGAACAGCGGCTCAAGATCCCCGTCCGCTTGGAGAAGGCAGCCCATCTGGTAGCCCTGGCAGAACGCTGGTTCGGCCATGGCCGCGACGCCGACACATTCGCTGTTATCTCTCTCGATCAGACCGTTGGCCTGGGCCTGCATATGAATGGCGATGTCTATCGCGGCGCCGCTGCGCTGGGTGCAGCGTTTGGCCATGTGAAGGTCGGCATGGGCGAGGCATCCCGCGAAAATGGCCGTCCTGACAGCCTCAACGCCTTTGCCTCCCACCAAGCCATCATCGACGGTGTACAAGCCAGGTCGTCCGGTGCGGAGATCGAGAAATTCGCAACCGCCCAAAGCATGGTCAATCATGCCGTCGAGCTGGCGCGTGCGGGCGACAAACCCTTGCAAGCCCTGTTTGAACGCTATGGCGAGGCCCTCGGCATCGGCCTCTCCTACCTCATCAATCTGGTCAACCCTGGAAAAATTATCCTTGCGGGCGAGAGCATCGGCTTTGCCGACCTGTTCGAACCGGCCGTGCGGCAGGCCGCCGCGGCGCACAGCTTTCCCGCCCATTTCGAGGCGACCGAAATCATCGTCCATGATCTGGACGACCAGCTTTGGGCGCGGGGGGCCGCCGCCCTGATCCTGCGCGACCTCTATCAGGCTCCCTGGACCGTGGTGGAAAAATAGACATGGACCAACAGCGTATCGGCACAGCCAGTGGACAGAAAAGAAGCAATAGTGACAGAAGCAGATATTTCGTCAGGGACTTCCACCCAGCCGTCTTCAATGCTCAAAAAAGAAGGAAAACTGATCTTTTGAAATAACTCTGACAGAGCAGAAGAAAGACTGAATCAAAGCAAACATAAAACCGAGCTAGATTAAACGAAAGGCTATTCACCATTAAAATTGGGCAAGAATTCTTGGTGCTTATAAATTAGCCAGAACACACTCAAGTTCTTGATCAGAATGTAAGATCTAAGAAAACCGGTTTCACAACCATAAAGACAAGTGACGGGCAGAGGCCGACTTCCAAAACTTTTATGGAGGGAGGGGAACTAAATAATTTTGTCTCTAAATTACTGGGGAGATAACTGCCCCCTTGCCTTCCCCCAAACGATGCTTCTGGTGATGGGTGACAGAATCCATTGGACCTATATAATTTGGGCCATATATTTGCAAATTACTGGGGTAAAGTTTTTCGTCAGCTTGAAGTTCGAGAAAAATTCTCACTTCATAATATGCAGAGTAATTGTAGCCAACACATTTTGCATTTAGACCCGCTATACGTTCCCCCCCCCCCCCTAATGTGCAAATATATGGCCCAAATCATGTAAGTCCAAGATCCAAAAACCAGGAAATCAATCAGTTTAAAAAACCTGTGATTTGGAACAAGCACGGTCACTTGACTCAGAAGGAGAGGAGCTAGATTTGCCAGCAGATTCTGTAGAAGACAGTCTTAATCACTGTGAAAGTGACTGAAGGTTCCACTATTATGATCCAAGCGGTACAAACCACTTTTTACTTGTATTCGGTGCTTTTACAAAAAAAGGAAAAATAAAATGTGTGCGACATGAGAAACGTGAAATTTAAATATGCATGACTGTTATGCTAACATGTCTTAGGTAAATGTAGAAAAAATTACTAATTGTATCCTTTTTTTTTTTTTAAATGGATATCCAAAATCAGGCACTGTCCAAGTGCTGAAGCATTACCTTAGGCACGAAATTGCCAAAGGGATAAACTAGACTATAAAGGGTATTAACTTTTTTAAAATTGACGGAAATAAGAATCCTTGAAAAATTTCACTGAAAGCTGAAAGTGGTGCTGAAAAACAAATGCGCAACTGGTGTTTTAGCTATAGGGTGACTCTAAAACACTGACTGTATCTTATTTCCCCAAGGGGGAACCTTATTTAACTTTATTTTACCAATTTTACCAACCGAGTTTTTATTTCACGGTAATTTTACAACACTAAATATTTTCCTTTTTAAATCAATCTATTGATTCATAGAATTTTGTTAGAGCTCATACCATATGATCTCTTGGCTCTTAGTTCTTCTCGCCTCGTCACAAGTGCCATATGAGCTCTTAGCTCTTGTTAGGTTTTAGAAATATGCACGATAAACCTTGCGCAAAGATTTTTGTTTCAAGTCAATGAAACTAAAGACGTCTCATGAGCCCTATATAAAATATATAGATTTAGAAAACTGAAGGACATTTAACGATTTTTAGATGTGTAGTTTATTTAATTTACAAAAAAAATATCATTACTATAGTAATTTTCTGATTCATTGCTGCAAATGTTTTGAACTTCTTATAAGGAAGTATACTTCCGTTATTTTTGCTTCTTGGAATTCAGCATTTTAGGAGAACTCAAATAAATTGGCAAAAAAGTGTAGAAAAACAGAAGTGAGCAAAAAAGTCAAAATTTGATAATTGCAAGCTAAGACCTAAGGCTTTATTCAGAAGCCAGAAAGTGAAGTCAAAAGAAGATAAAAAAAACTTCATCAAATTAGTCAAAATTTCATCAAATCTTCGGTAATCTGTCATCCTTCATCCATCGAACGTGTCCTAGTCATCCCAACCTTTCTTTCATTATAGCCCTGGAAAGCGGGATTGAACCACACTTTTCGTACAGTCTACTGTTTTAAATACAGTCAGTCAGCCGGTACCCAAAACAATCCGTAGCCAATTTCTCTTGAAAACATCTGGCAAATCTTCATCTGTTATTAGGAGCGACCCTGTTTTAGAACCATACTCGACCACTGTCATCACTGTAGCTTCCACCATTCTATTCTTGGTTTGCAGACTTATCTTCCTGTTGTTCAAGTTTTTTTAACCCGTGAAAAACACTATGAGCCTTGGCTATTCTACTTTTGACATTTTCACTGCTCCCTCCATCTCTACTAATGATAATACCAAGGTAAGCGAAGCCATCCACTTGATCAATCTTTCTGTTACCCACCTTTCACCTTTTTCTACCTATTCTAGTACCTTAAACTCAGAAAACAACTAGGAGGTAATTCATTTTGCTCACTCTTTCATCTAGGATGCTTAAATCATCAGCATAATCGAAGCCCAGGAAAGTTTTTCTTCCCAATTTGATTCCGTGTTCTCCCATTGCCTTTTTTGTGTTTCTTAAGACAAAGTTCATCAAATGATCCATATGACACAACCGTTTTGTCTACGCTGCAGCATCTCTCAATCTAAAAAGTATCATGCTGCTAAGTAATCTGCTACCTATCTTCCTTTTTAAATCAATCTATTGTTCATAGAATTTTGTTAGAGCTCATACCATATGATCTCTTGGCTCTTAGCTCTTCTCGCCTAGTCACAAGTGTCATATGAGCTCTTAGCTCTTGTTTTTATAGAAAGGTTTTATTTTAATTAATTTCTGTTCATTATTCATTAAGTTTTTTCACATGGTTATTTAAAGGAAAATTTCAAAACTTTTTTCGATTTTTTTTCCTCAAGTACCAATAGTTTGGCTTGCCAATACCAACCGAATATTATTCGGTTTTGCAAATATATTCTTGGTTTCTCACCATGGACCAGCAAACACTGGTTAATAGCGAAATATAAAATTGTTGATTCTTTCGTCGCTATTGAGGACAGAATCGTTAAGTGTAAACGGAATTTAGATCCCAACAATACATATTTTCATTCATTTGTTTAAGTTTAAGTGTTAAAAAATTTATCTATTGTTTTTTCTCTTGTGAGTGTTTTTTCTTTTACTTTCTTTCTTTTTCTTTTACTTACTCCGTTTGTGACGTTTGTTTTTAAAGTGGGAAATAAAATTTCATTCATTCATATTGGAAAAATTTTGTAACAAATTTTGGTGGTACAGTAGTTGTACTTTAGAGCTTTGATGGACGACTATGTGGAATATTATTCAACTAAATGGATGGAAAATTTGCATAATGCTTGTTCTTCTGTAACGCTAAAGCCATTTTGACCACCATTGTGTTACAAACCACAGACAAATTTTAATTGACCTCCCGTGATTGAAATATCGCAGATAAACCCTTTGAAAACCTTAAATGCATATAGTTCTTTTGATTCAGCTCAACATCATTCTACACATTCCCTGTAATTTTCTACTTAATGTCCTTAGAAATTTATAAGATATTGTAGATACGTCTTTTTGACAACCTGGGTGTATATAGTTTCTTTTGATTTAGCTCAGTATCACCCTCAACATGCTCTGGAAGCTTGAACTTGGTAGACTTAACTTTTCATTAGATATCACATATACGCCCTTTGACAACCTTTGATGCATGTATTGCATCAAAGTTAATTATCCCAAACAATATGCCTCGAAAGTTCCAAAGTAATATCCTTAGCTGTTCCTTGGATATTGCATAGAAGTCCTTATGACAATCTAGATAAGCATAATGTATTTTGATTTAGTTTTACATTCCTATTAAACTTTCCCTGAAAGTTTAAAATCCTGCTCTGTTACTGAGATGTTGTATCTTTGTCTTATCTTGACCATCCGAATGGACTATCTACACAGAATTTTCTTTTGGATCCCACATAAACCCGTCGCCTTTGGGAGATCGATGTGAAAGAGATAAATGAGCCGCCACGTTGCAACTTTGAAGAATCATCAAAGAATACACAGTAGGGATAAACCTTTCAAGTGCCTTGTTTGTGATAAAAACCTTTTCCAGTTTTGAAAATCTAAATGTGCAGCAAAGCATACACAGTGGGGATGAGCCTTTCAAGTGTCTTTTGAACTTTCATCGCAAATAAGACACTTGAAAGGCTTCTCCCCTGTGTGTAAACTCTCCACATTGCAACTCTAAAGAATCCTCAAAGAATACACAGTAAGGATAAACCTTTCAAGTGCCTTATTTGCAATAAAACCTTTTCCCGTGTTGAAAATCTAAATGTGCATCAAAGAATACACAGTGGGGATAAACCTTTCAAGTGTCTTATTTGCGATGGAAGTTTGCCCCATGCTGCAACTTTAGAGAGTCATCAAATAATACACAGTAGGGATAAGTCTTTCAAGTGTCTTATTTGAACTTTTATCGAAAGTGAGACACTTGAAAGGCTTATCCCCAGTGTGTAAACTCGCCACTGGTAAATTACAGTTGTTTTTTTGTAAATTTAACCCAATATGATGATTAAAACACAACAAAAGTTCAGAAAAAAACGACTGAATAAAATAGTGTATACCTATAAGGTATTTTCCGACATAAAAAAAAATAACAAGTTTTTTCAACTTAAAGTGAGGAGCAACATTAAAACTTAAAACAAACAGAAATTATTACGTATATTAAGGGTTCGACCCCTTGTCAATATTTCAATCCTTACGCTTAAGTTCGAGTTTTTTTCCAATTCTTTAAGAATGACCCCTGATTCACAAAGGCCGTTTAATTATAATAAATTTGAAAGTACTTAAAAAAAAACTTTAGCATGAAGAGCGAGGTATGGACGAGGGGGCTAACCCCCTCATATGCTGAATAATTTATGTTTGTTTTAAGTTTTAATGTTGCTCCTCACTTTCAGTTGAAAAAACTTGTTTTTTTTTTATTTATTGCATGCATAAAGAAGAGAAAATTTAGGATAAAGAAGAGACAAGAAGTTTTGGACGTTCTTCTACGATATCTCTGTCAAAGATTTTATTGATTTTTGAACTGCTTATAATTTGAAATCGAATACTTCTTTTTGCTCATTTGCAGCTTCCTAATGTTTATCACTGACGGTTTTCTGACGCAGGACGATTGGTTGCGGAAATGGTCCGTCTCTGAGGCTTACAATACAGTAGAATAATTTTTTTTTTTTGTAGACTGATGTAGCCCGTTCACATCAAAACTTGAAGGGATGTTTAAGGATATGTCCATATCAGGCACACTTCAAGATGATATCCGTTGCCATACAGTCAATGCAAGCCTATTCTTATCCGGAGTAGATTTACCAGTAAAAGTTCTTACTACAGGCTATTGGCTGACCACTCCTGGTGTGAAGGTTAACTTGCCAACTGTTGCAGTGCAAGCCTTTGAGGCTTATAAGCGGTAAGCAATCTGAATCTTGTTTTAGCTGTTAGCTAATTGAGTATAAATTAATTTATTAATCATTTAATTTATATAACATCCTTGATTAGTAATCAGCTATTCGAATTTTTGTACAGTGTCTAAATACGAATTACTTTCATATTCAAATTTTGTAACATTCCACTCCTATGCCTAGAAGTCAAGAAAATAACTTCAGGTAATCAGTATTTTAGGCCGTGATCGCACCTACTTCTTATGTTGGTATTTTTCGGTTGTTTTCGAGTTATCTATGTTTTTCTATCACAGAAATAGCCAAAAAGGGTTGATTTTCAGATTTTTGGCTATGCCTTTGTCGTATTGCATCCTTTTACTTGGGTCTTTGACCTTCACACATCAGCTGTCATGATATCATATAAATATCGCTCAAACAATTTTTCCCCTTCGGACAGCAGGGTTTATAATAACTGAAAAAAAGAAATGTGTTTTGAAAAAAAAAACAAAAAAACTATTAGCTAATGAAAGAATTGCTGATCAAGTATTGTATTTAGTTTTTTTAGGAATGGTGTTTAGTTTAGTTAAGGATTTTTTTTTTAGTAACAGTCCACCGGAATGTCATAGTCAAAAAGTTTTTTGAGATTTTAATACTTAATTGGGATTTAGGAAAGCTACCGGACTCATAATGCTTTCCCTAGTTTTGTTTGCGGTATGAATTAATTCTATGGTCTTACTTCTAAGGAGTTTCAGTTCTCTTTAAAGATGGAACGGTGACTGTAGCCTAGTTAGGCAATGTTTAGTCCAGTTACAAAGAAATCCCCAGAGCATTGGGCTCATTTAAGCTCAGGATCTATTCTTGAAAGATTTATTCATCTAGCACAGTTATTGGTAAAATCATAGTCAAGCTACTTTTCATTAACTTGGAAAGGGGTTAGGTTAGGAATAATGAAACTGTCAGGGATGGGTCTACAGACTAAAGTAAGTCCCAGGAAGGTATTTTGAAGTACCTACCTCTACTCCCTCTCCCTATAGAGGGCAGTGTTATGCATGGTCCGCGCACAAGGTCCCTCATTCGCTCCTCAAGAAAACAACACGCAAAGCTACTTGACTCAGGCCTCTTATATCAACTCCTTTTCTGATAAAAGCCCCCACCTCCACAGCCTCATTGACACACCACGCATCGAAGACCTCAATCACCTTTTCTACCTCGCAGAACTCTCTCCTGATAGTGCCACAGCAGATAAGCCTGAACGCGCGCATAAAGGATCGGCCAGTGATTTACGTTCAAATCTACAATCCCTACTCGAAAATATTACCATCAAACGGATGCGAAGCTCAGGGCAAAAAGCCTCCTACCTCGCTCCCATTTTGCCTGAAAATCAAGCTTTTGACGTGATCGCTTACAAGAAGCAAGGGCGTATTTCCTATCTCGTCTTCAGCCAACATGAAAGAAAAAAGTCCCCCTATTTTGAAAAGGGAACGCTAAAGCGGCAAAATGACAAACTCATCTTCACCTCAGCTGACGGAAAAATAGAACTGGGGTTTGCAACGCCTCTTTTCTTAGAAGAAACCCTTTCAATGGAAGCCAAATTAGCTCCGTATGATTTGTCAAAGGTGAAAGCTCTTAGAGATCTTAAACTCGATGTCCGCGTCTCTTTGCAAGGTCGAACCCTTACGGGAACCATTCCTTGGGAAAGTCTCGAAATTGAAGACGCCACCCCCACAACTTCCTTTGAAACACCTCCCAATCATCCCCCTCCATGGACTTACCAAGTTGGTGGCCTGTCCGTCCTTCCTAAGAAGGGGCATGGAACCGCCGCAGTCCTGCTCCCCAAAAACTTTCAAACGAATGGCGTGAAAATCGGAGATACCGGTTACTTTTCTTATAACGCTTCAACAACAAGTGCAATCCAAGAGCAACGTTTGCCTGTTTACATCGCAGGCTTTTATGATCCTGGCGTGATGGCGATTGGCGCCCGCATGATTCTGACCGAACCAGATGTCGTCCACACAATCAATACCTCCTCCCAAACCTACTCATTTGATCAAAACATGATGAATGGGATTCAAGTTTGGTTCTCGGATTTAAGCAAGACAGAAGAGGTTCAAAAAGAACTGACCGATGCTTTCAATCGCGCAGGCATTCTCCCTTATTGGAAAATCACCCCTTATTACGAATACGACTTTGCTAAAGACCTCCTCTTGCAATTCCAAAGTGACAAGTACCTCTTCACACTTATCGGCATCATCGTCCTCATCGTAGCTTGCAGTAACATCATTTCGCTGCTCGTCATTCTCGTGAACGTAAGCCATTTTTAGATATACTTCTGAGAAGCTCTAATGAAAATACCCCGTTTCTTTGAGCCAAGATTATGGTTATTCATGCCACCGTGACAATATGTGGCTTGCCCACCCTAGCGAGCAATTCCAGAGGGAGATATTTTTTATTAGAGGTAAATTTAAGTCATATTAAAACATATTTCTGAGAGGCCGTAATGAAAATCCATCGTTTCTATTGCTCTATTAGATGTACCTGTAAGATAAAAGAGGCATATTTTTTTCATTCGGTTATTTCTGAGAGGTTTTAATGAAAATGTCACGTTTCTTTGAGCCAAGACGATGATTATTCACGCCATATTGACAATATGTGTCTGGCCCACCCTAGCAAGCAAATCCAGGGAGGGAGAGTTGTTAGTAGAGGTAAATTTAAGTCGTTTAAGAGATATATCTGAGAGTTTGTAATGAAAACGCCTCGTTTCTTTGAGCCAAAACTATGCATATTCACGCCACAGTGACAATATGTGGCTGGCTCACCCTAGTAGACAATTCCAGGGAGGGAGGGTTTTTATGAGAGGTAAATTTAAGTCGTATTAAGAGATATTTCTGAGAGATTTTAATGTAAATTCCTCGTTTCTTTCAGCCAAGACTAGGAATTTCCGGTTGACTAGCGCACATTTGAATAATATTTATCTTTGTATTTCTCGTAATCTCGTAAGAGGTAAATTTAATCCACATTAAGGGATATTCCTGAGAGCTTTAAATGAAAATGCATCGTTTCTATTGCTCAGTTAGACGTACCTGTAAGGAAGAAGAACATTAACTGTGATGTAAACCCACCTGAGTTTGTTTCTGCTTATTGTTCGCAGCTCCTGCCAGAAAACGGTCATACTTATTTTAGCAAGTTGATCTTATAACTTCCTTTTGGAACTTTAATCATCTCCAGCTCAAGCTTCAGTCTCCTAACTCAGATAGCCTACCTACCGAAATTTCCTTTCTTTTTGGACGTTGTCCATGTTAGTATAAAAGCCTACTTTTTTCTGTGTCACACGCCCAACTGATGTTATCCCTAGCAAAACGTAGGATTTATTTTTCTTGAAAGTTTATGTGAGTAGTATCCCCGCAATAATAGCCCCCAAAGACGTTATTTCGCACACTTGGGTCTTACGTTATGCATATTCACGCCACCGTGACAATATATGGCTGGCCTACCCTAGCAAGCAATTCCAGGGAGGGAAGGTTGTTATTAGAGGTAAATTTAAGTCGTATTAAGAGATATTTCAAAGAGCTTTTGATGTGCGCGACCGACCTGCTCGGCCAGGCCGAACACGGTTACAACTCGCCGGCGGTGCTGGTCACCAATTCCGAGAAGCTGGCGCGCGAAACCCTCGACGAGATAGACCGGCTGCTGCAGATCCTGCCGACGTCGGAAACCGCGTCGAAAAGCTGGGAAGATTACGGCGAGGTCATCCTGTGCGACGGTTACGACGAGATGCTCGATGTCGCCAACGATATCGCCTCGGAGCATGTCCAGGTGATGACCGGGCGTGATGACTGGTTCCTGGAGAACATGCATTCCTATGGTGCGCTGTTCCTGGGCGCGCGTACCAATGTCGCCAACGGCGACAAGGTGATCGGCACCAATCATACGCTGCCGACGAAAAAGGCTGGCCGATACACCGGGGGCCTGTGGGTCGGCAAGTTCCTGAAAACCCACTCCTACCAGAAAGTACTCACCGACGAGGCGGCCACTACGGTCGGCGAGTACTGTTCAAGGCTGTGTATGCTCGAGGGCTTTGTCGGCCATGCTGAGCAGGCCAATGTCCGGGTCCGGCGCTATGGCGGCCGAAACGTGCCCTACGGTGCCGCCGCCGAACCGCGGGAGGCCGCCGAGTAGATACGGTTGCTCGCGTTCCCGCGAATTGTGCCAGCCGTTGGCGAATTGAGGAGTGATTGATGGCATTCGACGGGTTCGATCCGAAGTGGAAGGACTTTCCCGATTACATCATCGGCATCACCAGGGAGATCTGGGAGAATCGCGGCATAGCGACCCTCAATCATTATTATGCCGATGATATCCCGATGCGGTTTCCGTCGGGTCTGGTGCGCGGCAACCAGGCTGTCATCCGCGGCACCATGGCGACCCTGGCGGAGTTCCCCGACCGGCGATTGCTCGGCGAGGACGTGATCTGGAGCGGCGACAACGACGCCGGCTACCTGTCCTCGCACCGGTTGCGAACAAGCGGAACCCATCTGGGCGACGGTTATTTCGGACCGGCCACCGGCAAGACGTTCGTCGCTATGGCGATCGCCGATTGCGCGGCACGCAACAACCAGATCTTCGATGAATGGCTGATCCGCGACTCCGGAGCCATCGTTCGCCAGCTCGGAAGTGACCCGAGGAGTTTCGCCCGGGATCTGATCGAGCGTGAGGGCGGGCCGGACAAATGCGTGAAACCGTTCACCCCGGATCAGGATGTCGACGGCGGTTACCACGGCCGCGGCAACGACAACGGCTATGGCGAGCGGCTTGCCGAAATCCTGTCCCGCATTGCCGCCCCCAGGATTTTGAAGAGATTGTGCCCCTAAATTAGAATAATTTTAATTTGGCCCAATATAAAGTAAAATAATGCAACTAATACTTTATTATAGGCTTCGACTTTTATTTGCAATCTTACTGGATGGAAGTAAAATTCGTCTAATTAATCTTGCCTTTTTTTTTAACCAGAGACAAAGCTAAATATTTTTTCGAACTTGGTTTCTTTTTTAAATAATAATTACTGTCTCTTTCTCTTTTGATTTTTTTCCTTTTTCTTTGACTTTTAGCCTTAAGAAACGATCCGATAAAACTAAGCAATCTTTCTTGTAAGTCTTGGATCTGTTCTGAATAGTTGAAGTCCACAGCATTGAATTTTAATTTAATCAAAAGGCCACAGAAGATAAAAAACAAATCTGTCTTTTCAAGATCGATCTTTCGCAACAGCAATAATTTGTTTCTGTCCTATCAATAGCCATCGAAATATTTTCTTTTTTCAGCTGTAAGTAGAATTAAGGACGCAAAATTCTAAGCAGTACTATAGTGCGGATTCTGGGAAAGAATATTTTTATGGTTGTCCCAGGGGATCTTTCGAACTATTCCCAGAGTCTCCCTTCCCTATGCTGCATGGTGCTGCGACGATGCAGTCTGAATGAGGGTATAATCAAAATGGGAAGTAAAAATAAGTAATTTAAAAAATACAGGAATTTATTGATGGAAAACACAGTTTTGACTAAAGAAATTTATCTCACTCAACTTATTAGAAATATTAAACAAACTAGCTTTTTAGTTTCGATCGCCTCTGAACCATATACAAAACAATATTACTGTACTGCTACTTTTTAATATATTTTCCCTTTCAGAGATCTTGATGGGTATTACCACATAACGGGTAGGATGGATGATGTCATCAATGTCAGTGGCCATCGACTTGGTACTGCTGAGGTCGAAGATGCACTGGTATGTAAAATAGATACTGACATTAATTAACAATACAACATGGTTTTTTGCCCATGAAACTTATAACATTTACCTAACATGACCCTTTTACGCTAAACTTGAGAATGTAGTTACAATGTTTTCACCCTTCGCTGTTTGTGTTCTGATGTTTTTAAACTATTTCTTATTATTATTCTTTCGTTTGAGCATTTTGGGCAGCTATACATTACTTTAAAAAGTAAATACACTAAATGAACTTTGTTTCTCGAAGCATTGTTTTGCAAAAGTCAAACTTTGATTTACAGCGTCGGGTATGAGGGGCTGTAGCCCGTCTCACATTTGAGGCAGGCATCCAGTCTATCAAAAAGCCATATTTCTAATACATTAAGAACGACCGTCAGTATTAAATTTAAACTCTCAGGGCATGTTGAGGGGAATGTTGAATAGTGACTGGTGGGCAGCCAGTCTCCTTTCCCTTCCTTTTTTAGCTGCCATCCCACCAAAGATGTCGGATCAAAATTTTAGAATAGCTATCATGTTCAAAATAGTCAAAAAGTCAAATAACTATGCCTCCTGGGATGACAATTGCCCCCCCCATCCCTTGGGTGAGTGGTGTTAGTCACATAAGCTTCTCATTGTGTATATATAAGGTTGGTTGTTTGAAAAAGGGGGCATATTTGACCCTGAGTCTCCAGAAAGGGTAAGGCTGTTAAGGCAAAACTTTTAGAAAATGTTGAGGGCGAGGTCATACAAAATAAAAACACTAAAGACTGTGTATAATTGAAAAATTACAAGACTTACAGTCCTTTCCACAGTGGCTATGGGGATCATGTCATGCCCAGAGGCATAGTAATTGGACCTTTCGACTATGCTGATTAAACTGGCTATCTCAAAATTTGGAAGACAACTGGCTATAGCCAGTTGTCCTCTAATCTGTTTGGTCTCTTAAAAAGATTACAATAACTTTTGATCTCCGTTCGAATGAATCTCTTCTGATCTTCTGGGACCATTGGTACAATGACGTTACCACTGGGGAAAAAAACAAAGCAAAAAACAAATTAACATACATCCATGATCTTTCTTATGGTAAAAAAACACAAAATTACATATTTTTGGATTGGAGCTTGAAATCTCTATAGTAAGGTTCTCTGGTATGCTGAATCTTATGAAATAGTTTTCATTAAGATCACTGGATTTTTTGGGTTGATTCCCCCTCCCTCTTTTTTTGAAAATCAGGCAAATTTTCTCAGGCTCTTAACTTTTGATGGGTAACATTAGTTTTAAAGAACTTTACACATTAGGAATTAGCATAAAAAGCCAATTCCTTTAATTTATCAATTGTTAGTAAAATTTCTTATTTTTACAGTTTTTCACCGTTAACTGTTTAAATAACTGTTAGAGGTTTTCACCGCTAATTGTTTGATTTTGAACTTTTTCTTATTTGTAAGTTATGTTCTTTTTTTTAGCTTTGTTCGAGATGGAATTCTCCATATAAAACCAACTTTAACAGCTGATCGATTCAGTGAAGAATTTCTTTATAATGGTGTCCTAGATCTCAATCAAGAAGGTTGTAACATTAATATCGACAATGGATGTATCATGTAAGAATATTGAAGTTTTAGTTTTCGAGGGTAAAAGCTACCTATGTTGAAAAAATGAAGATATTAGACTATTTTATGATTGCAAATGGCCAGGCACATCAGGACATTGCCAAAATACAACCACAAATTGCTTATCTGGACGTAATTCGTGCAGTGCTGCCCAGAGATGGTTTTTTTGTGCCTGAGTTATCGCAGATGGGTTTTACCTCCTACTACGGTTTTCCAGTTTATACACCGCGCACCTATGTCACGGAGGGTTTCCAGGGGACCCTGGGGTTCGGTTTTCAGACCGGTCTGGGCGTAAAAGTAGCCTGCCCGGACAAAGCAGTCGTGTGCGTGACCGGCGACGGCGGGTTCATGTTCGGCGTGCAGGAACTTGCAACAGCGGTGGCGCACAATATCGGCCTGATTACCCTGGTATTCAATAACCAGTCGTTCGCCAATGTCCGCCGCGACCAACTGCGGCTGTTCGACGGTCGCGTGAACGGCGCGAACCTCCAGAACCCTGACTTTGTGCAACTGGCAGAATCGTTCGGAGCGGCCGGCTATCGGGTAAACAGCCCCGAGGAAATGCGGCCGGTCCTCAGCCGGGCCATCGACCAGGATACCCCGGCGATTATCGAAGTGGTGGTGCCGCTGGACAGCGAGACCTCACCCTGGGAATTCATTGCTATGCCCTGATTACCTGAAAAGATTTGTCGAGGTTACGGAACCGCGAATGAAACCGGGTGGCATAAGTGGCGAAAGCGCGCCTGAGAACACTTAATCGCTGGTGCTGCTGGTTTCCAGCGTGCCGGCAATTCCGGATTTCTGCTGGATGTTCGCTTGGCCCTGCGGCTGATTGCTCTGTACGTATTGGGCCAGGCTGTTGCGCACCTTAATACCTTTGCGTGTCAGCAATAATTGTTTGCGCCGACGATCCATGGGATTTTCTTTTTGTTCCAACAAACCCAGGCCGGGAACACCGGGACGCTGGTAGTCCAGCAACGCCGCGATTTGGCGTGAAAAGGTGGAGGCAGAGGTCAACCCTATTAATATTTGGAGTTCCTTCATATCGATAGCGTGCCCTGCAGCGTTTGACCTTGCTACCTCCAAAAACATGAGTGTCTGACTGACCGAAAGCTCAAGCCCTAACATGCGGGCAATCTCATGAATACAACCCGTAACGTGCCTGAGACTTTCGTGATGATCGCTAATCAGAAGCTTCATATTGTGATTCTATGCAATTAATGTCAATATGGAAATAGATGCATTTTTGCAATTACTTCCAAATTCTTTAGCTTCTTGGGCCTATTAATTGATTTACTTTTGTAATAGTTTTCTTTAGTATTAATAAATTGATTGATTGATTGATGGTATCCATAACAGCTAAGCTGTGTTTACGCTGTGTACGGAATTGTCTATGCTGAGGATCAAGTTAAGTTATGTTAAGTATAAACTATCACGCTTAAACAGGTCGTTTTACACTAGTAGGCTAACGCAAAAGTCTATAATAGCATCAAAACCAGCGTATAAAATCATAAAACTTTTGAATTTATTTTTTAATTTATTATTTATTTATCCAGTAACTATTTTGTTGGTTCTGTGTTGGCTTTTCTGTAACGTAACATAAACTTTCGTAACATAAAAAAAAACTCTGTAAAACTCTGGTCTATTTGGAGATGCGTAAGTTATAGACAAAACATTTTTCTTATGTAACCTTATGTAAAGCCCGAAGCAATGCTAGTCAAATCCGGATCCAGGATTTTCTTTAGAAACAAATTTTTGGCAATAAAAAAAGAATTAAATATTTTGCTTTTAAGCCCCGTTGTGACAGCACAATCCTGGAATGTCATTTTGACAGCCCAAGGAAGTTAGGATTTTAAGTCTCCCCTCCTTGTTATTGCAAAATGAAGATTTTCGCCTCCCATTTGGCTTTTGTGGTAAAATGAACAGACTTCCTTGATAAACTTAAATTTGATTAATTACTTTTTGGCAGTATGTGTCATTAGTTAAATCTAGCAGAGACCACACGAGGTAACTAGTACCTCGTTTCAAACTTGTTTGTAAAAAAGAAACAGTCTTAATAATTAAAAACTTATTAAAAACTAAACTATTAAAAGCCAGTTCCAAAAAAAACCTTTCGTCCCAACCCAAACCACCACTAAGTCAGGGGAGCGCGCGCTCCCCACTTGAAGCCACCACTGATGCTAATAATAAAGCTGGTAGCCAATAAATTTAAGCTATGCCACCCAATAAAGTTGGAAGCAGACATGCTTCTGATTTATCAGTTGTCTATAAATCATTGACTGTTTCCTGGATTAAGGATCGGAAATAATAATAAATAGCCTTTCCAAAAGTTATTCGTGTGCCAGAGTTAAAAAGCGTAATACACGACTTATAACGTATGTGAATGGAACACAAGGCTTTTTGACATTCAATTCTATAACGAGCACGATTTTTATTCCACTATATTCAGCTTCGCAAGCTATATGCATCTTGAAAGCAAAATGATAACTTTTAGAGCAGTAGTCTTCTTTTTTAATTCTTAGTTATGACATCTGAAACTGGTGAGGGTCTAACCTTTCCGGTTTTTACGGAAAGTGTGGACCTCAGGCCGGATTGATGAATATGACATTATTTTTTGGAAAGCTCCGCAGAACTCTTGCCTGGGGCCAAAAAGGATGGTTTTTGTTTGTCCACGAGCCAGAGCCTATGGTGTGCGAAGTGAAGTGGAGTTATGTAGCCTATGTCAAAGAGGAGTATCTGAAGTTGTACAGCCAAGCTTTCGCTTCATCAAACCATGTTTCTGCTTTCGAGTGGAAAGCTCCGTTCTAGCAGGCACCATTGCTTCAAAAAGGAGATTAATTTTTCACTTACAAAACTGCGTGTGTCTGTGAAGGTCGGACTTACCACCCTTCTAAGTAAGTGTGAATAAATAATACTTCCCGACCAGTTTTTCACGCTAGTATGCGTAGAGCTATTGATTTACTGATAACGGGCAAATTCTCAAGAAAATGGGTTTTTTGTATATGCGTTGTTCCTAAAATGCGGTTAGGAAGTTTCATTGAGATAAACCGTTTTACACCATGAGAAACAGTATAGAAAAAACTCCCCTCTCATTTTTTTGGAATGGTACTTTCAATCAAAAAGTTAATGAACTGGCTCATAAATTTCTTTAACAAGGTAGGAACTGGAGTCACATTCAGACATCTCTAGCCAAAACAGCTTTTAAAAAATAGCTGTTTTCAATACTGCGTCATTGGCAAACATTGACAACGGTGATAGCACAGGTGATAGTTTCAGCAGAAATCTGGGCCCGTGATAAGTCTTTCCGATATACTGTGTTGGGCTTATGATTATTTTCGAGTATTTTGATTGGCCCGTGAGATACACTGTTTTTGATTGGGAAGGTCAGATGAAATAGCTGAACCATTCAGGTGAATAGCAGGCCCCTGTAAAAGCGGTGGGGCAATCCATATAACCTAAAGAGATACAGAGACCCAGTATATGTCAATCGTTTCAGCGTAAAAAAAAAACAACGCAAAAAGCCATCCTTAACTCAAAACGGAGAAAAGGTGCAGATGCGCCGTTTTAGGATGTGGCTGCCATGTTATTCATCTAATAAAGTTATGACGATAAATTTACATCATAATTTTTTATAAATTCAGCCCATTTTTTTTTTCTTTTTTTAGCAGCGTAGCAATGGCTCTTTTCCTAGATCTGCTTATAAATAGGATCTTGGAGAAATATTTCAAAACTACCTGACTGTTGTATTTTTACAAGTATTTTCTTGGAAATATGTATACTTTAAATTATAAATATAACATTCACAATATTGCCTTTTCTCATTTCTTTTATTCTTAATAAAGACAATTTTAACATCTTTGTTTCTTTCTTTATTATATTTTCATTTTCTTGCTTGAAGTAACTAGTATAACATCAAAAACATCCATGACAAAATATCAATTAATGGGTATTAATAATTTTAATTTTTTATTTTTGCTTTTAAATTTATTTTTCAGTTTCTAATGTTTTGCAGAATTTTTCTTCTATTCCCTATTGAAAATATAACTTTTGGGCCAGAAATGCATGCAGGGGGGAAAGGCTCTGTCCCGAAATTCAAAATTTCATGAAATTTCCAGGCCTTCATGTTTAAATTATCCGGTAAACTTTTTAATTATTCCCCCACGCCAAAAAAGTTATTACTGGGCACCCTAAACAAATTTTGGCGTACGTGTCAATTCTGGGCAACCCAGCACTCATGAATCAAATGATAAAATCAAGCTGCGTCTGTTAGTAATCCTCAAATGGTAACAAAGATCCATAAATGAGGGATTTATGCTTACATCATATCCACAAATTGACTTTGTTCTCTTTCCCTGGACTGTTGGTACCTTTCTATCCCCAGTTGCTAGCTGAGAAATCAATAGAACAGCTTGGAGGACAAAGTAGCCCGGATTCATTGGATACTTATCCTTCTCCAATCTATGAAACAAAATTCAGTTCATTACAAAATTATTTGTACACGGCCGTAACAACACTAATAAAGATACTTTTTGGATAAAAACTAAACTAAGCGATTTTAATCAGGCTTTTTGGGGGGTGAAATCGTATATGCCAGTTTAATTTTCAATTTCGCGATTTTTGCGCTACAAATTTTAAATGTGTTTTTTTGCGCAAAATTTCGGAACTACAAATTGCTTAAAAAAGGAATTTGATGATTGTAGTAGATATTTGTAGATAGTTGTTTTCAAACAAAAAAATAACTTATTTTAAGACCTTATTGAAGGGCAAAAAACTTAAAATAAAAAATTCTGTTTATTTACTGTAATGACTATGTGTTTCATTAAGGTAGGACTCTAAGAGAAGCTTTCCTGTATAAAACGTTTCTTGATGATCCGGAAAAGTGTTCTAAAATGCTTGAAAAATGACAAAGCAAAACTATGCACACCAGCAAAAAAGAAACTTACTACAATAGACACACACAAAAAATATTCATTACGCAACCATTGTATGAAACCTGTTGCACAACCTTCTGATTGGAATTTTGCACTGAACATGCAAAGTTTAATTAAAACAATAAACTGAACAGGAATATCTCCTTAGACACTCATGACCGAGACTTTAATTTTTGTGAGACCCAACTTCTTTAATTTACACTAAAGATTACAGGTTTTCATTAGACTTGAACAATGTTTATTGTGCAGATACGTTTACGTTAATTTAATTTGGGTCTAGTCCAGGGGCTTAATTTGCTACTGGGCAGTGGATAAACTACCCCCCTCCCCCCAAACACTAATTTAGATCCACCCCAGCTGAAATTTAGTGTCTTCAAAAATCTTGTAAAGACTAGGATGAGCTTACATGGATCATTTTTTCACTTGACTTCGGAAACTCGACTCCAAATTGTGCCGCCATCCAAGGATTTTGACGAAGTTGCGACCCTGGTTTAGCCGGGAATAACAATAGTTCTGCAGCTTTCTTCTGGTGTATCATTTCTTATCAGTAATTTTGGAGTATTTCGGAGTAAGATGTGACTAATTCGGGTTATAAGGTTGATAGATGTTTTATAATTTTTAGGATGTAAATAGACTACCACGAAAGAAACAGTGTCATTTTGTGAATGTTTAGCAAAGAAAATGTCACCATAGACCACGTTAGTACGTTGTGTTACGTAATCTTAAGGAAGAAATTTTTGCCTCTAACCTATGCAGTTCTCGAGACTCGAGTTCTACATCGAATTTTACGCTATGCAGGCTCTAGGTCACGTTGTGTAGAAGTCAACACAATAAAAACAAAATAGAATATCTAAATCAATAAACTTTTCGAATATTTTTTTATTTTTCCTAGAAAGCCATTCATGCTTCATCGAGCTTCCCCGTTTTTCTCCAATCCCCATTTTTACTTCTTGATGAGCCTGCTTATGAAAACTGTCATGATTTTAGACGATGATTATGATGGTTTTAAAAATTTTTATGCTATTCCAGGGTCAAACGGCTTGCTTAAATGTGAAAGGCCATGCTTAATGTAACGTAATTAGCCACACGGCGCAGAAAATTATGTGCGTAAAGCGAAAACCTCTTTGTTTCTGTTAGATTTGTATCTGTATCACGTCTCCTACAATTACCCATTCGACGGAAGTTTTAGTTTCTGTTGTTTTGTTGTTTGTTTTTAAAATTAATAAATAAAAAAAAACAAGTTTTTTAACTAAAAGTAAGGAGCGACATTAAAGCTTAAAACGAACAGAAATTACTCCGTGTATGAAAGGGGCTGTTCCTTCCTCAACGCCCCGCTCTTTACGCTAAAGTTTGACTCTTTCTCTCAATTCTACTTTATAAAACAGTAAATAACTTTAGGTCTTTGAACTGGACTTGATTGGCTTCCTTTTGTATTGTCGGGTCTGGCTTCAGCTGAGACCGGGTTATTCGACGGGTCGAATTAGAGCCATGGTCTAGGACAAAATCTGAAAGAGAATCGTATCAAGTCATATCGTATATTATCAAAATCTAAAAAAAAAAACTTTGGTAAGTGGGTATTATACAGAACACACTCAAGAAGTTTGTTCTATTAGATCGAGAAAAACTGATTTGTCTTCGGTGTAAAATTGGTTATAATTGGCTTAATCTTAGGGAGAAAAATTATGATTTAGGTATATTTCAAACATTTAGTATATAGAGGTGGTTAGGTTAGGTATTTAATATAAAGCCTTCTGGGTGGCCTGCTTTCCATAAATCTTTGTTGTAGTTCCTATAATTTTGCTTAGTCTTATATTGTCATGATATTTTGGTGTGTTCTGTATAATACACAAATACTGAAAGTTGTAGTAAAACAAACCTAGCGAGGAAGACTTACCCGCTTAATGAAACTTTCGAACCAGCTACGAACACACATTTTCTTTGTTTCCTCATATTTTTCATGCAACTACTGGCACAGGAGTCCATTTAGGGAAAGGGGAGGCTCCATCATAGCTGGTCCAAGTTGGAGCTGTCACTGTTTTGTTCATAGGGCAAGACATTTTGCTTTGGCTTGGTTTTTGGAGAGTGGTATGGGACAAACGTCTAATTTGTATTTTCTCTCCTAGTGTGTATG
This sequence comes from Alatinidae sp. Z8VKAUB7J3, assembly GCA_010016025.2. NCBI lineage: Eukaryota > Metazoa > Cnidaria > Cubozoa > Carybdeida > Alatinidae > Alatinidae sp. Z8VKAUB7J3. Next base: position 95,924,024 of record JAAAKM020073195.1, read on the forward strand.
TGTATTCTTTTGTTTTGTTTCTTTACTTTTATCTCCTTTTTTGTCCTTAAATTGTTCTTTTTTTCTCCTTGCATTTTCAGCCATTGAGCCTTGCGGGATTTGGGGGTATTTGATGTTTGTTGAATGTTTGTTTTTTGCTGACATTAATATTGTATATTTGTTGTAAGTTTTTTGTTGGAAAATCCAAGGGGGCAACTTCCCTCCTGTCTTGGCTTAGAGATATATTTTGAATTTTCTGAATTTTGGTCAATGAGGTTTAGATTTTCATGATTTTTATGACACCTGATTTTGGTGATATACAAACAAAGAAAGTTTTTAGTGTTTCATCCCTCTTGGGGATATTTTGCCAAGGCTTATGGATTAATTCAGATTGCCGTAGAGGTTGAAGGTAAAGAGCCGGGGTCGCGCTCTCTTGGAAAAATTATGCAACTGGGAAAAGAGTTGGGGGTGAAAGTAGTTTTTGTTCAAAAACAATTTAGCAAAACTGCGGCGCAAAAAATTGCAGACGCTCTAGGCGCTAAAGTTGAAGCTTGTTTTCTAGGTCTGTGGAGAGAAGGCGCCGTTACGAATGAAGAATGCCATTGAACTCGAAGGGATCGGTAAGCAATACCGTATCGGTCTCAAAGAGCAGCTACCGGAGACCATGCTGGCGGGGCTGGTTTCGTTGTTTACGGCGCCGGTAAAGAACTACCGGCGTTTGCGTCGGTTGAGCGAGGTTTCGACAAGTGAGGATCCGGATGTTCTCTGGGCCGTGCGCGATGTGAGTTTCGAAGTGCCTGAGGGGCAGGTCCTCGGGGTGATCGGAGGCAATGGAGCCGGCAAAAGCACGTTGTTGAAGATCCTCGCACGGATCACCGAGCCGACGACGGGGCGTTCCCGGATCAAAGGGCGGGTAGGGAGTTTGCTGGAAGTGGGAACGGGCTTCCACCCCGAGTTGACGGGGCGGGAGAATATCTACCTGAACGGCACGATCCTTGGCATGCGGAAAAAAGACGTGGATCGTCGCTTTGACGAGATTGTGGATTTCTCGGGCTTGGAAACCTTTGTTGATACTCCGGTGAAGCGTTACTCGTCGGGGATGCGAGTTCGACTGGCATTTTCAGTCGCCGCCCATTTGGAACCGGAGATTCTACTCGTCGACGAAGTGTTGGCGGTAGGAGATGTGGACTTCCAGCGGAAGTGCCTCGGAAAACTGGAAAGCGTGGCGTCGCAGGGGCGAACCGTCTTGTTTGTCAGTCATCAGTTGTCGATGATTACGAAACTGTGCGATTCTTGTCTATTGATGGATCGAGGCCGGGTGGTGTTTCAGGGATCTGCGGCTGAGACAGTTTCAAAGTATGCGCTGACAACCCAGCAGAAGGAAGCTGATAACGGCGAAGGAGGGCGTGCGAGTTTGTCCGTGAGTCAAGTCAATGGGCAGGCTTCTGTCGGGAGGGTTGAGCAGAGTAATGCCGAATCGACTGAATTCGAGGTGACTTTGGTCGCGGATCGCGACTATCCAAGTGTCCGAGTGATTCTGCTCTTGCACAACGCTCAGGGGACCTTGTTGATTCACCACAGCTATACGTTCGAGGCGGTGAGGCGGGGTGCCAACCGCTTTCGAGTGACCATGCCGGCCTTGCAACTCCTTCCTGGAGTTTATGGGGTTCACTTCAAGAGTTTGGCAACGACTCTGCAGAGTGAGGGAGTCTGGCGGCTCTTTTCGGAAGTGAGTCTGATCACGTTTACCGGTGAGATGCAACCGTCGGGCCGAGTCCAGCCAGTGTTATCACCTTCGATTGATTGGCGGAAGGGGGTGCCCTGTTTGTTCGATACCTTAAGGAATCACCCTATCTTGTCAATTATAAACTTTGTTTAGTTTGTGTGGCTTACCATCACTATCTAACCATAACTGTAAGTGACCATAAGTAAGTTACCATAACTGTAAGTGATTATCTTACCACAACTATCTAGAATTGATTAGGTTGCCCTACCATAACTTGTGGAGCTTGGGAAGCGATCCGAATGAACGACAAAAACTAAAAGCTGACAATTATTCTCCCGTAAATCTTGGAAAAACCAGATAACTTTTCCCTTGTTAAGCCGGAGATAGAGATATTTAATAATAATGGAAGTTACATAATCAGAAAGTGTATATTTTTTCTCTATTAAAAGAAGCAGAAAACACTGTGTTTCCAAGGAAAGTGTCTAGGAAAATTCTAAAATTAGCTCAAAGTGAATATCATTTGAGCAGTTGACTGTTCCTTGTGGTGCTACCCGTTTTGTCTGACAAGCTTGCCGACAATAGGGGCGCAAAATTGAATTGTTTTTTTTTTTTCAATAAAATATCATAGTCAAACCTCAGATTCTTTTTAGCTCTCTATGGTAGCCAGTCCCCTAGAAGAATACACTAATGGGTCCTTTGCCTTTGTGACGTCATCAGACGCTAAAGCTCGTAAAATGATTTTAAAGTATCGCATTATGTAAATAAAAAGAAACTATTCAGGAACTATAACACCAAGTTCATCTTCAGTTCGACTTCATGTTCGACTGAGTCGAGGCTCATGCCACTCTTTTTTGTTCTTTTTCTTCTCGATAATGAATTACCAGACTACTTAACATAATTTATATTTCTTTGCTTATACGGGACTGTTAAGCATATGTTCAATTTGTTTTTAATTGTCTTTTCAATTAACTTTGAATACCGTTTAGCATTACCACATAGCTAATTACTTTATTACCTATTTACCGTATATGAAAGTTAACAATTTATACTTAGCATTTGAAACAGGTAATTACCAGTTAGTTTTCAATATCTTATTGAAAAATCCGAAAATCTATAACACGTTTTTGTTTTTTACAAAACATGTCAGTTTTTACAAAATATATAAAACCTTGGGATCCCAGTCAATTGGGATCCTGATGATGAGACTAAAACCAAACTTTAAACAAAACTTTCCAAGAGTTTTTTTGTTTACTTTCTTAGTCTTAATCTTACATGTCTGAGCAGAAAAGCTGCCATATTTGAGACTTCCACAGATCATGTGACAGTCTCGAAATTTTTTCTTAGTTTGGTTTGATTCCTTGAAAAATTCAGAGCATACAATTTATTATAAAACGAAAACTTGGAAGGATAAGCGTTTCACTAAGATAAAAAAAAAACTAAATCATTCTACTAAAATATAAACTAAATATGAAAAATATACATAAATGTAAATTTACAAAATACAAACTTTACTAAAATAAAAAACTGAACATTCTACTAAAATATAAACTAAATATGAAAAATAAAAACAAATGTAAAATTTTAAAATACAGATTTTACTAAAATATAAAACTGGAAATTCTACTAAGAAATTAAAATAACACTTAAAATTTTTCTTACAAGAAGTTGCTGCGATGCTCTGTCTCATCGAACCGGATATTTTCTCTAAGTATCTATTCATAGGTGGGAGTTTATTCATGTTATAGAGTACCTGTGGTTGAATCACTTGACCTTGATTTTAAAAGGGTTTAGAGGTCCAAGTATGGTTATGTCGATATAGATGTCACCAGAACAGGGCTGAATACAGACAGAGCTTGAATCCATGCAGACATAGATGCTGGTGGACAAGGGGGCACGTCCCTTTCCCAGAAGGGCAAAAGCCTCACTAATTACAGGATGTAATAAATACTAATGGGGGAATCCAGGTTTCATTGGTTCCCCCTCCTCCCAAATAATAATTGTTTACCAGACCCTAGATGCAAGGGAATTAACGACTCCGCTATGTGCCGTAGATTCCGATGACATTTTCCTATTAGCTTCAGTTTTTGTAGTTGTTTTTAGCCTTTAACTTCAGTTATTTTATTTTATTGTGATAGTTTTGTGTTATATTATGTCCACTATTCAAACTCAAATTATCGCTATAATTTAGTGAGTGTAATACGTTACTTTGTCTTTGCTTGTTCATTCCTTCATTTATTACGATTAGCTGGCCAGTTTATTTTCTAGCTTTCTATCCTAAGAAAAATGATTTTTACTATCTTGTTTTTGTGTCTAGTGTTATATTTATTTATTTTATGGTATTTAGTTTTGCGGCATGAAACTATTATAATAAAATCGTCTTGTTTTACACAGAAATTTTTCTTTATTCTTTATTTCCCAAGATATGATGGAAAAAGAAACTTTACTTTCAAGTAAGGACGCTATTCCATTTTTGTTGTGGGGGCTGAGGTCTAGTTAAGAATATTGCGTGGAGAGGCATTGCTGAAAAGACTCTAATTCTTAGGTACTTACTTTTTCTTAGAAATTGTAAGCATTCTTTGACGGAGAAGATGGGGGGGGGGGTAATAATATATTATAACTAGTATTTTACTTCTTTCACTGTCCGTGTCTTTAAGTCTGACTTTCTGTTTGGTTTGTGTCTCTCTCTGCTTTTGTGTATGTGTGTATGTGTATGTGCCATTGTGCGTTTGTGTTTGTGCATATTTTTTTATCTCTCTCTCTCTATGTTTGTGTGTCTGACTATGTGTTTGCCTGTCTCTTTGTCTGTCTTTGTATGTCTGACTCTCTATGTTTGGGCGTGTTTTTGTATCTCTCTGTCTCCACATCTGTGTGCCTGACTGGGTTTTTGTCTATCCATGTGTATGTCTTTGTGTCTTTGCATGCATGACTCTATGTAATTAATTTTTGTTTTTTTCGCTCTCTCCTTGTCTGTGTGTCTGACTGTTTGTTTGTCTATCTCTTTGTCTTTCTTTGTGTGTTTGGGTGTCTCACTGTGCCTTGGTGCACGACTGTGAGTTTTTCTGTCTCTGTGTCTGTCTTTGTGTGTTTGTGAGTCTGACTCTGTTTGTGCGTGTGTGTGCGTTTTATCTCTCTCTCTCTCTCTCTCTCTCTCTCTCTCTCTCTTTCTCTCCATGCTTTTGTGTCTAACTGTGTGTTTGTCTGTCTCATCGTGTGACTTTGTCTGTTTTGTGTCTCGCTCAGTCTGTTTGTGTGTTTTCTCCCTCTCTCTCTCCACTTGCTGGTGTTTCTGTCTGTGTGTTTACCTGTCTCTGTATTTGTGTGTTGTTCTGTCTGACTCTGGCTTTTTTTGTGTTTTTTTTTTCTCTCTGTCTCCATACCTATGCGTCTGATTGTGTGTTTGCATATTTCTGTGTCTGTTTTTGTGTCTGATTCTATGTGTGTTTTTGTATCTCTCTATTTACGTGTATGTGTGTCTGTCTTTCCGTTTGCCTTGTCTCCGTGTCTGCCTTTGTGTGTTTGTGTGTGTGACCTTGTGCGTTTGTGTGTGTGTTTTTATGTTTCTCTCTTTCTCTATGTCTTTTTGTCTGACTATGTGTTTGCCTGTCTCTGTGTCTGTCTTTTTTGTGTTTGTGCATCCGCCTCTGTGTACATTTTTGTATCTCTGCCTATTCATGTCTGTGTATCTGACTGTGTATTTGCCTGTCCATGTGTCTGTCTTAGTGTCTTTACTTGTCTGACTCTGTGTTATTGTGTGTCATTTTCGTCTCTCTCTCTCTCTCTCTCTCTCTCTCTCTCTCTCTCTCTCTCTGTCTCTCTCTCTCTCTCTGTGCCTGTGTTTCTGACTGTGTGTTTGCTATGTCTCTGCGTCTACCTTTATGGGTTTGTGTGGACTGGAATGGGAAATTGTCGTTGTCGACAATGCAGGTGGAGATGAAGCGAAGAGTATCATTGATCAATTTACATCCCGGCTTCCAGTCATCCTTGTTGTTGAACCACATTTAGGCAAAAGTAATGCGTTGAATGCCGCCATGGCCAAGGCAACTGGCACACTTTTTCTCTTTACGGATGATGATGTGACCGTAGATTCAAAGTGGCTAATCCATACATGGGAAGGGGCACAACAGCGGCCTCAGCACTCGGTTTTTGGTGGGAAATTGCTCCCTATGTTTCCTGAAGGCATGGATCTTTCCAATCTAGGCCTTGACCTAAACCATGCACTGGTAAAAGGCTGTTTTTGCATCGCCGACTCTGAAAAGGAAGATGACGAATTCCCACCATGGAAAATCTATGGTGCCAATTGGGCCATAAAATCTGAAGTCTTTCGCCTCGGTTATGCCTATCGAACGGAGATTGGGCCGGGAACAGAACTTGTGGTCGGGGAGGAGACGGAATTGGCCTGTCGCTTACATAAGGCCGGATTTGCTCTGGCATATCTCCCTCGATCGGTTGTGTATCACCAGAGTATTCCAGAACAGTTGTCCGTTGGCTGGATTTATAAACGAGTATTTAAATCAGGGAGGTCTTGGGCGTTGAGCGGAGGGTTACCGGATGTACCTTTGCTCTTCGGGGTCCCTCGGTATCTGTATAAAAGCGTGGTCCTGAAGTACCTTCAATATATGGGCTCATACTTTCGTTTCAATCGACAAACACGCTTTGATTATGGAATAAAATACTGGTTTGAACGGGGGTACTTTTATCAATTTTGGAAAGGTCTTCTTCCCGAAGATAAATCCGCTCAGAAAGAAAGAAACTAGTTTGTTATCAACAGCCCCTTCTTGTTCAGGGCTTTATGGGGTAGAAAAGTTTAGGTCTTTTCATATTATGGTATTTTATAGGAGTAAATGATCAGAGAATTTTCCCGTTCTCTCACCCAGCCCCATTAACTCGATGTCTAAGGGTATTGCATAGTTAGCTCAAATTTTGTCAGTTGGCTTCCGATAAACATAGGTAAGGCCTGTCTTGTTTGGTATTGTTGGGTGGGCTGCTGTCTAGGTGAATCAGGATTGTTGATTCATGAGGGATAAAATAAAGGCTACGTAAGACAAAAGGCATATTTAACAGAAACATACTGATTCTGTTCGAGGTCAGAGTTTTTTTTGCCATTGTACAAGGATGTATGGACCTTTCTCTTGTTTTTGCTACCAGTAGACGTATTTAGGATTTCCAAATAAGTGAAAGAAGGTTGTGAGTAAGCTTTACTGAATAGTTTGACTCAAAGACCAAAATGCTATCATTAACATTGTATCATAATAACACACATGATACCATAAAAACACTGTTTTATGATATCAAGAAAGCCTATCCATAAAATAATCACAATAAATTTTTATATCTGTAAACTATAACTTAGAATCTTCAACCTTTTGTCTAAAGAGGTAACTTGAGTGTTTTTTTCTTCAGAAGAAGTATTGCTTTTGATTTTCACCCAATAACAAAAAAAATTCACAAAATTGGTTAATTTTGCATCAGTTTTTTTGGAGGAGTGCTAGTGGACCTTTGTTTATATGTGCAGAATTGGGCTGAAACAAGACAGTGTGCCTAAGAAAAAAATATTTCTATGTGAAATTTTTTCCTCCCTGGAAATTTAAAAATACCAACATGGGAGAAATTCTTCTGGTGGGGAGGGGTTGGTGTAGACTAGCAATAATTTTTTATTTATTTTTTGCCCCCTATGAATAGTATTAACAAAACATGTGCGTAATTACCCTAAGCGGTGTGATTGTACGTGGCACTGCGCCGCCAGTGCCAGTACTGATGGCACTACGGTATGGTGTCGTGGTCAAGACGGGCCTCTGGTTCTAAGAGTTCTACTCGCAATAATGTTTTGACCAGTGTGGGTACAAGTGTACTGCCTGTGTATTAGAATGAGTACCATCCAATTTCCCCGTTTGTGTCTCGACCTGTACCATCAGTAAATTACATATAAATATCCTTGGAGAACACGAGTCTTCCAGGGGATAACAACCAATCAATAGCGATAGTTCCCGACAGTCTTCTTCTAGCCCTACCAGGGCTCTATTAAAATCTAAAACAATCGTAGAACAAACTTACTTTCATTACCAGTGTCAACTCCAACATAAACTCGCTGAATTCTCAATGGGAACTAACTTTAACAACGTATATAAAGAAAGATAGTAAGGTCACCTTTTTTGACTATCATGCTATGCAGTGTGCCAATAAAGTCAATGGAGATCCGAAATTGATTTTGTTTTACCCATAAATTACATTTCAACTGTAGGATTTTCTTCGCCCGTAAAAAGACTAAAGTAGAACTTCAACATGTCTTTGCTAGAGTTGAATTAGTAGATAAAATTATGTTACAGGTAAATTTATATATAAGAGAAAAAGTACTCTTGCCTAATACATACGAGACACTGTCTCAACATCTACCCCGTAAGATAAACAACTACTCTAGTTAATTTAGAATATATTGTAAATACAAAAACTAAGCAGAGAACAAATAAACAGAAAAAAGGTGAGACACGAGCACGTAAGAACTTGTATTTAATATAACACACACAAAAGGCTATTTTCATGGAAAACAATAAAATATATAAAATTCTTCAGATTTTGAGTGAGAGCGCCCCCCCCCCCCCAAATATGCTCACCTGTTGAGGCGCATGACAGTGTTATCTGGCCTTAGTATACATAATCTGTTAGGGTAGGATAGTGTTTGTTATAATATTTCTCAAAGGGGTTTGACATTTAGAAACATTTTTTGTTCGTCAAGCTCACGTTTTCTAGTAGGGATTTCGTAGAATATTTACACTAAGCAAGTTTAGAACTGAGGCCTTGGGGTCCAACCGCCTTCCCCAAAGTCTAATAATGTTTGTGATTTTGTCTATGTAATACTGTTTCAACTCTTGTTGAAACTACAGTTTTTAAACTGTTTTTTTTTTTTTTTTTAATCAGAAAGCTGCTGAGCCAGTAAATGAAAGTATTCACACATCAAATTACGACCAAAGATGATATTTATAAATCCTAATATCCATCCCCTAGTCTAGTTGTAAAGGTTGAAAGATTGTGTTAAGACAAGTCTATAACATCTCTTAACCTCAAACATACGACATAGGTATTTTTGAAGATCACACTGATATAAATAGCAGTTAAAAAGGATAAATCCTTTATATACACAGTGGCCGTCTTTACCAGATAAACTGTGTATGTGAACAATACATCACCGGATTTTTTTGGCTCACTGTGAAATAAAAGATTTTCCCCTATTGAACTGTTATTTATAACCTCAAACAAATTTATTTTTCCAGTTTGGCTTATGAACCCTGTTATTTCAGACGGTATGCCTTGACAAAGTGGTTCCCGAGATTTGAACCAGTCAAATCCCGGGCTAATTGTCCTAGTCCATCAAACCTTATGAATGGTGAAAGAGCTCTTGGTACCTTTCTAGTAAGAAACACTAGTCTATTCCCCTATTTCATGTACAGCTGCATGTTTTGAAAGCATTATCCCCGTAGCACACACACACACACACACACACACATAAAAAATCAAGTTCTTGAAAAGTCAATACACTGGATGGGGTGGAAACGAATGCTAGAAAGTACCATCACAGACCTTAGCTCAAGCCACTAAACTCTGTTCATCCAGTTTTCACATGAATCGCCTATTTTGACGAGATCACCATACCCTCCCCCCAAATTAATTCCTGCAAATAGGTAAATTTTTTTTTTGTAAACAAGTTTAAAAAAAGGTTTCAGTTACTTTGTGTGGTCTACCGCCAAAAACTATTCAATTAAATTTAGGTTTATCAAGGGGATCTGTCCGTATTACCGCAAAAATCAACTAGGAGGCGAAAATCTTCAGTTTCGATTTCAGCTTCGATTCAACTTAAAAAAATATACTACTAAATTTAATTATATAAAATAAATAAATTGAAATAAAATATAAAATTATACCTGTTTAGAAAAAAATGTACTATAGAGAAGTTCAGAAAAGGAGTTCCTGAACTTGAATTTAATTTTTTTTTTTTATTCATACCCTTTTAGTAGGTCATTAAAACCATTAATATTTCAGACAAGTAGCACAGTTGACGCATTGTAATTTGATTTAATTATAAATTATTAAGAAGCTTAAAATATAAAACGTACAAAAAATCTGCTAAACTGGTCAGGTAGAAGAAAGTCACGATATTTTTATCCAATTTTTAATATTGCACCAAAGATCACAAACAAGTAAAAATAGGTTTAAGGGAGAAAAAACAAAGGATATGTCTATCGATAATTTTGAAAATGATTTTTTATGCTCACAGAAGTTCTTTAGTTATTTTTTCTAGCCGGGTATATTCGCAGTGGCTTAATTACTACAGGAGTAGTTTCATCTGCTGTGTAGGTGAAAACAAATGTGTTTTAAGTACTACATAAAAAAACCTGTTTTGCCCACTGGACCCCTCTTAGGTCTATTCATAACTAAAACTACGATTTTCTAGATTTCTCTTTTCGTTACTTCAAAATTGTGAATTTATTTTCCATGAATAAAGATAAATACATGAAGTCATAATTTCGTCAGTGTTATCAATTTCAACCGTCAAAATAAGCAAGCAAAAACAATTAGTTGAATTTGACAACACTTTTCATTATACAAAAATTTAAATTAAAAAAAAATAGCTCGCAACTGAGAAAAAGTTGATAAAGACGAGTTGTGAGGACGGCTGCTGATTCCTCACTTTCCTGGTGTTCATTAAAAAGTTTGATTTATGTTGGTGAAAGCATTGATAGTCTGATAACATTGAAAGTACAAAAGTTATAGCAAGTTGGCAATTGAAAGAAAGAAAGAGAAAGAAAGAAATCTATTTATTAAAAAAATAGAATGAACAATATATAGAATTGGTTGGATATTAAACTTTAAAGAACCAGGGTGGCTAAAATAAGCTCAAAACTCCTCACTAAAACAACAATACCATAAATGGTATAACTCATTTTCTTAATAGGTCCCGAGGACGGGTATATCACACCGGCCGATTTGACCCAGGGGCTCGCCGAGGGCGCGCGGGATGGCGGCGCTGAGATCTATCGCAACACCGCTGTCACCGGCATCAGCCAAAAGCCGAACGGCGAATGGGTCGTGGCGACGGACAAGGGTGAGATCACCTGCGAACATGTCGTTTCGGCGACCGGTAACTTCGCCCGGCAAACCGGCGCCATGGTCGGGCTGGATTTGCCGGTCATTCCAGTCGAACATCAGTTCATCGTTACCGAGCCACATCCGGAAATCGTCAAACGTCATGAAGACGGATTGCCGGAAATGGGCGTGCTGCGGGAGTCGGATGCTAGTTATTACATGCGCGAAGAAGGCAAAGGCTTGCTGCTGGGACCCTATGAGGCCGGGGCGCCATGCTGTTATGTCGACGGGCCGGCAGCGGATTCCGAATATGAGCTGTTCCAGGAAGATCTTGAACGGCTGGAGCCGCACATCGCCGCCGCCATCAACCGGGTGCCGGCCTTTGGCGAGGTCGGTGTCAAGCAGGTGTTCAACGGCGCCATCGCCTACACACCCGACGGGTCGCCGATCATCGGGCCGGCCTGGGACAAGCGCAATTTCTGGCTGAATGAGGGTCACAGCTTTGGCGTGACGGCGGCCGGCGGCGCAGGCTGGCAGCTGGCCGAGTGGATCGTCGATGGCGAGCCTAGCATCGACATGATGGGCGTCGATCCACGGCGGTTCGGCCCCTACGCCTCGCGTGGCTATTTGCGGACCAAGAATGAAGAAGCCTATCGGAATGTCTTCACCGTCCACTTCCCCGATGAGGAACGGGCCGATGCTCGGCCGTTGAAGCAGACCCCTTGCTATGACCGAATGAAGGCCAAGGGCGCTGTGTTCGGCCAGCTATTCGGTTGGGAACGGCCGAACTGGTTCGCGCCCGAGGGTGTCGAGGCCAAGGACGAGTGGAGTTTCCGCCGGACAAACTATTTCGAGCATGTCGGCAATGAATGCCGGCACGTGCAGCAGAAAGCCGGCCTGCTGGACATGAGCGCCTTTTCGAAATTCGAGGTCACCGGCCCCGATGCGGAAATCTGGCTCGAAAGCCTGTTCGCCAATCGCATTCCGAAAAAAATCGGCCGCATCGGCTTATGCCATATGCTGTCGCTCAACGGCGGGGTGCGGTCGGAATTCACCGTCTACAAACGCGGTGAGCAGGATTACTACCTGGTTTCGGCCGGGGCGATGGAGCGGCACGATTTCGACATGCTGCAAAATCGTGAGATTTGTGGTCTGCAATACCTCGACAAACTCATCGCCATTGATCAGTCGCCCATTGGTCGCACCCCCCACTCCAACCCGGGGACCTACATCAAGGTCTTCGACGACATCCGCGCACTGTGGAACGGCCGCGGCTCCCTGATCCTGTCAGGGATTCGTCACACCGAACAGAACGAGGTGATCCGCGCTCTCGGCACATCCCCCTCACGCGTGCATCCAGGGGCGGTTTTCGCCGCGTTGACGCTGAGCTGAGCCGCTGCTGGCGGCCCCTCAGGCCTCGAACGTTTTTGCTACGGTAGCCCCTCGCGGTCGCCCCGGACCGCCACTTGGGAGGGCCAGGCGAACGCACCGCCTGCCCCCCGACAGACCTCTGTCCGAAGGAACCCATGACGCCACCTCGCCAAGCTCGCCTCGCCTTCGTCGCCGCTCTGCTCGCTGCCGCGGTTCTTCCCGCGCAAGAGAAGCGCGTCATCACCCACGACGACTACGACGACTGGGTATCGATGCGCGGCACGTCGTACTCCGCAGACGGCAAGTGGATGACCTACACCGTCTCGCCGTCGTTCGGCGACAGCGTGCTGCACGTCAAGGAAGTCGACGGTAAGAAGAGCTACCGCTTCCCGTTGGCGCGCAGCTCGTCGTTCACCTCCGACAGCCGCTACTTGATCTTCAGCCTCAGCAAGTCTCGGGTCGAAGAGCGGCGCAAGAAGATCGCCGAGTTCGAGGCGAAGCAGAAGAAGACCAAGGGCAGCAAGAAGAAGCCCGAGAAGAAGGACGACGACAAGAAGGACGACACGCGGGGCAAGATCACGCTCCTCGAGCTCGCCACCAGCAAGACCGAAGTCCTGAAGAACGTCAAGGCGCACCGCGCCGTCAGCGACGCGCCCTACTTCATCTACCACCTCGAGGCACCGAAGCCCGAGAAGCCGAAGAAGAAGGACGACAAGAAGTCGAAGGCAAGCGCCGAGAAGGGCAGCAAGGGCGAAGGCAAAGCCAAAGAGAAGGAGTCCGCGGCGAAGAAGGAGTCCGGCAAGTCGGCGGAATCGGGCAAGTCCGTCACCGCGATGATCGAGCTTAAGGCCCGGTTCGACGAGGAAACGAACATCCAGCTAGCCCGCGATCTTGAACGCGCGGGTGTTCAGGTGGTCTACGGTTTCGTGGATCTGAAAACCCATGCGAAGATTTCGCTGGTGGTGCGGCGCGAGGGAGGGCAACTCCGCAACTACGCGCATTTCGGCACCGGCAACTATCACCCGATCACGTCAGAATCCTGAACCTTGTATCAGCGCTTTTCAAAGTTTTACAGCCTTGATAATTTTGCACGAAGGATTTACCACGCTTTGATATAAGTGTAAATGGATAGTGCTGCCCAATCGGTTTGCTATGTTTATATCCGTAGAACTATTTGTTTTACGGAAGTTTGGCCAGATTATCGTGAAAAAAGACTTTTCCGTGTGTACACTGTTTCTAAACTATAGATATACTGTTTTAAGCTATAAGAAATATAATAAAAATACCCTCATCTATTCACACTCTTGAGATATATTCAGATACATTCTTCTGGAGCACCTTCAAAGGACCTTTTTTTATAATATGAGCAAAGTCGAATCAAAGTCTAGGTTAGGACCAAGCAACTTTGATATAAGCAAACAAATCATTTTCTTTAAACTATACCTTACTCTGATGTAATACCGCAGTCTCCCAAAAATACGAAAAACAAAGATAAATGTAAGTACTATAGAATATTCTAAACCATGTATTTCACCTATATTTTGGAATATAGGTAAAATATTCCAAACTCTCTTCTTCTGAAATGGATTTAGAGGAGGGATAGAGGGGGCACTTGCCCCAGCGCAGAAACTTCAGGCTCGCAAAATTGCAAACAAATAACCTAACGGTCACAATTATTTCGTAATTTTTGAAATTTATTAATAAAGTAGAGGGTACAGCTTCCAAAATGAAAATACATTATTAAATGATAAAAATTAAAGCAACTAAATTAAAACGATTGATAACAGTTCAATAATTTAGACAAAAAAAAATAAAAATAAATTATTAATTATTTAATTGAAAATTATATATTTATTAAATGACAATTTTGTTAAAATTTGGCATGGAAATTCTATGGCAGATATTAGGGGGAGGGGAAGGGGAGTAATTAAGATTTTGTCCCGGGTGCAAGAGAGAATAGAACTGCCACCGCCCTTTTTTTAAAATTTCTGTTTATTTGTTTCCCTTTCCCTTTGGCTGCTCACAAAATAAGCAATCAGTTGTATCGAATATTTAATAAATTTTGTTATCAGCAACCTGAAATGGATAGAAGAAAAAAAAATGAGACCAAGAAGAACAAAGGCAACGAAAATAAAAAAAGCTAACCAAGAAACAGATCGTAAAAGAAAGCAGTTAAATCCAGTTAAAAGGATGGACACTTTTACAATTAGCTAAATTTCAAAAAAAAATTCTTCTATATTTTTAAAATCATCGCTCAATCATCTGTAAGTCATCTAAAAATATCTGTGGGGAAAGCTGGTGTCTATATGGGCTATGCAACAACGCAACGAATGAACTATATATCCTTGGCACCTAAAAGTGTTAGGCAGTTCCATGAAATGCTACAGATAATGTAGTTTGAGTAGACCCCCGGCTTGGGCATATCTATGTAATTTAAGCGGTTTGGGCAAAGTGTAATTTGAAGGAACCGCAGGCGGAGAAGATTTCTTAAAAAGAAGCTAGATGGAGTTAACTTAGCTTCAGTGACCTGTAATAGTTCTAAGCCAATTGCACACTCCTGTGAAGACTAAGAAGAATGTAATGAACATATTGGCCAATAAAACCGAAAGGAGATGATTCTGACCTTTTCTGCAAATTAGTTTTTTTTATTGGTGCTGCAGTGAGTTGTTTGTATAAGTAGAAATAACATAAAAAATAAGAGTTTATTACAACACCTTTTATTTTTAAAGCTACTGTATATTCCTAAAAATTTTTAATTAGCTGCTGCTACTTGACAGCTACATTTTTTAATAATTACGACTTCATTTTTAATCTGGATTAGTTTGGTTATTTCTGTCATCGTTGAAAGGTCACTAAGTGATACACAATAATATAAGTGAACTGTAATAAGTCGGCGGTTTGGGCCTCTTAGAGCCACATTGGATCCCGGCTCACGATAAATTCACAAATTTAACGTCTATTGGAGATCCTGCACTGTTTTCAACACATAATAATATTCATATAACGCCATTTAATCTTATAATATCATAAATTAAATCATATAATAATCATATAATTTTGTTGGTATTCCTCAAGGTGAAAATTACAATATCAGTATTTCTAAGCCATTTATAAAACTGTTACATTTCCTTCTTTCACATATTCTTAGAAAGTTTTGACCTGAAAGTCAAACGGTCCCAATATTCGAAACTCATTCTAAGAAAAACAATAAAGAATTTGAATGCTCCAAGTCCAGTTAACAAAGTTGTATCAAGTTAATTTTATTTCAGCTGGTAATGATGGTGAAAACAGTTAAGCAGGATAATTTCGCTCATAGGATAGTTTTCGCTTTCAGAAAAAGTACTGACTATTTGGATAAAACCGAATTTCTGTTCCTAAGCTACAGAGAGTCACACGGCATCCCTACATATACCATTTGAAAGAGCAGGAAAAAAACTCTATTATACGGCAGAAGGCCTCCAAAATTTTGTTTTATTAAGGAATAGGATAAGCGTGCCCTCGGGTTGCAAAGTACAAGCAGGTTCATTTTTAGCTTTTTTCTCTTTACCCTTTCTTTGCAGCTGCTCTCCATTCAAGAATTTTGGACACATCGGTCCCATACCTTTCGTAATCACTCTGCCTTCGCAGGTGCGCAATGACTAATTTATAGCGCATAGCGATGGGAATATAGAGGACCTGTTGAAGCTAGAGCTGTGATGCTCTGGGAAACTTCCCAAACCACGCGCTGTGATGTCTCCCATTTCTGAACCAAATTTTCTATACTGTATAATATTTATGATGTTGTCTTGAGAAGCATTGATGCACTCTTAGAGCCTTCGAAGACCTTAACGGTCGAACGGCCTTTCGATCTTTCGAAGGCCTTAACGGTAGAACAACAATAATAAGAACGACTGTACTGTCTGCAACAAAAAACTAGCGACAGACCGTGTACTTGTAGTTTTAGAAGGATCTGTGAGTTGATCTGAAACGTCTAGATATGTAGAGTAGTAGTTCCTAGTCAATTCACAGCTTCATATCTGGCACTCGATCTTGTTTCTAATGGCTGCTTTAATTTTTGAGTAGTTGAGAAAAAGTGGCATAAAATGCGGGGGTCATTTAGAATGGGGCTTAAGATCGAAGGTTTGGGCGCCCTAACCTTACATGTACATTGAATACCAAGTTTGTTTTTAGTTACCAGCTGTTATCAGTTTGTAATTATATGGTTTTTCAGTATCCATGCATATTTACGGAGCCCTTTTTGCAAATGCAAGGGAGTAGAGACATGAACTGGAAGCCCCCCTGTGTTGTTACACCGCTGAATAAAACTTGGTTTTATCATGAAGAAAATGCGGCCTGGCAGTTGTTTAGAATTTGTTTCTTTTTACAATTACATAGTATCACTAGGGGCTGGGAAAAAAAAGTATTCGATGCAGAGTTTTTTTTTTTTAAGCCTACAGCAACCCGAACGATTCGTTTATTCAAGTCTTTCCACCACTTTCACCATCCTTAGTTACGCCAGTGTATAGATGCATTACTTACATGCGTCTTCCGCCATTCCTTTAGCGTACAACTATGTACAAACCCTAACAAAAATCCTGGTAGCACTTGCCCCCTTCTCTGTAGGGACATTTTCTGGCGGTGCTCATAATCACAACACCTTTGCACCCTTTGTGCCCGTAAGCATAGGAATGTAATCATCTATGTCGCACAAACAATTTTTTCTACAATAAGATGGGAGCTAACAATCAACACAAAAATTTTTGGCACAAAAAGTAAATAGTGAATTTTAAACCTAAAATGAACATAAATAACAATGTAAAGGGAATGCAAACTTAACAAGGGGGAAGGTACTATGGGATGGCTCTTTGAAATAACCATTACCAACAGTTACGGCTTCTTAGGACACTTTATAATTTTAGGAAATAGTCGTGGTGTCAATCGATCTTAATCCTGAAATCCATATATGACATAGACAATATTTAAACCCATTGACAACAAAACACATTATTGATGAACTACTTCGTAATGAAAATGAATCGTACTCCGAATTAAGTTTATTGAAACACTTCTTTTAAGCTAGGTAAGAAATTACTGTTTTTTGGGCCTGGAATCCAAATTAAGAATTCAAATAAAACAGTTTAGCTTCGCATGTTAGTAGCAAGTTGAATGCCCTAATTATGTATGGCCAGTTTGACGAGTTGGTCTTTTGAATTGGGTAATAAAAACGAAAAAAAGTTAATAAAAATGAGTGACTCTTCTAAATGTTTGCTTCTAGTGTGAAGGTCAAATTCTCCAATAATTTTTGTTGGGATTTTGTAACCTTTCATTTGATTTATTTAGATTTGAAACTGTATACGTTGTATAACTTTGTAAAAACTTAAAGGATAAGAATGAAGTTTCGAATTTTTAAATGTGAGTTTTGTTTAGTTTAGTTTAGCCCGCATGACTTAGGGTATTTAAGTCGTAATTCTAAAGCCTTGAATTCTGATAGATGTTGTTAGTATTGTATTCGAATTGAAAGGACAGCTAGAAAACAAAGTTTGTCCCGCACTGAAAGAAATAATAATCCGTAAATGGGGAAAATCAACCTGGTTTTACAGCTATCAGAGTTCTTTTACAGAACTCTCATCGCAAAGTAATTATAGAATTGTAGCACAGTAAGAAAATGAGTTTTCAAGAAAATAAGGAAATTCATTTTTCATAACTAAGGAAAGTGAGTACCTCAGGCTGAGGGTTACCGAAATGCTAAACCCATGTTTAGTATATTATTTGTATTTAATTTAATTGTTTCAGATAGCGCAATTGTTATGGTTTTGTTGAGCGCCGTTTGGACAGCAAAATTAGTTTTACGCGGGCAATTTGAAAATTACAAGATATGGTCAAAGTATAGTGGTCTAGCTTTCCTCCATTACGTATGTTATTCCGTTAATACCAATAAATATGGTTAAAATAAAAAAAAACAAACGTCTGCTTTATTACAGGTGATAATTTAAATTCGCAGCAGCAACAAAAACTCACCAGAAAGTGTATTGAAGGAAATTTTTGAAGGGCATATTGCAAATCGGCTACTCGTTAATTTATTAAAAAAGACCCTCGTAAGTTGGCAATGCTTAATGATAAAATCTTACCTGGATAGCATGGGGGAACGTGACTGGTTTTAAGTAACAAACCTGGTGAGGACTGGATGGGGGGGTAGATGACAAACGGCGCGCCGATGCTATTCCAGCGACCCAGGTCGCGATAGTCCAGCCCGTAACGCCAGGCGATGGCATACAGGGTGTCGCCACGCTTGACCGTGTAATGAGAGGGCCGCTGAATCCGGGTTGATGACGGTGCGGCACGTTCGTAGCGGTTGGAAGAACGCTCATAGACTGGCGCCGCGCCACGATGGCAACCGGCCAGCACCACCGTCAGGGCGGTGATGACTAATCCTATCCGCGCAGCTGCAACCAAAGAATTAATGCTCCGACGAGCGCCACCAATACCCAGCCGAGAATCTCAATATACTGTCTGACCTTGTCCGCCGCCGTTTGTCCCCCAAGGCGGATCAAGCCGGCCACAAGGAAGAAACGCCCACCTCGCCCAACCAGCGAGCCGATCACAAACGGCACCAGCGGCATACCCACAACACCGCCCGCTATGGTGAAAACTTTGTACGGAATGGGCGAAAAGCCAGCCAGCAGAACCACCCAAAAGCCCCAACGGCGAAAACCGTCCTGGGCCAATTCGAACTTCTCCCAGTAGCCCAGATCATGCAACCAGGGCTCAATCCACTGAAAGGCAAAGGCACCGAGGAGATAGCCTGCCACGCCGCCCAACACGCTCGCGACGGTGCAGATGGTGGCAAAACGCCAGGCGTTTTCTCGCTTGGCGACCACCATGGGAATCAACATCACGTCCGGCGGCACCGGAAAGAAGGTTGATTCGGCAAAGCTCAGACCGCCTAGATAGCGCGGCGCGTGGCGATGTCCAGCCCAATGAAGGGCGCGATCGTAAAGCGGGCCAAAAATCTTCATCGCAGCTCAGGCGAGACCCGGCAGTAAGGGAACAAACACCACGCCGCCAAGGTCTTCCTTGTCAAAGCCACTGGCGCGTCGATGAAATCGAAGCAAGCGCTGCTGCGTCGGCGTCGGGCCGATCGGCGCTACCAACACACCACCCGGCGCAACCTGTTCAAAGAGTGCTTCTGGCACCTCGGTCGCCGCCGCCGTCACCAATACGGCCTCATAGGGCCCATTCTGCGGCCAACCCAGCATGCCATCGGATTGCTTGGCACGGATATTTCGCAGCCCGAGGGCGCGAAACCGCCGCCGGGCC
The DNA here is from genome assembly GCA_010016025.2 of Alatinidae sp. Z8VKAUB7J3. Lineage (NCBI taxonomy): Eukaryota > Metazoa > Cnidaria > Cubozoa > Carybdeida > Alatinidae > Alatinidae sp. Z8VKAUB7J3. The sequence continues at coordinate 95,943,471 of JAAAKM020073195.1, forward strand.
TGGCGTGACAGTTCATCAATGCGTTCTACGGTGAACACCTGCGCCGCAACTTGAGACAGCCGCTGGCAGCACAACATTGTTGATGCAGACAATATTGCCGGCACTCGGCCTGTTGGAGGAGCCCAGCACGGTGGTAGTGCATGGCGGCACCCACAACGGCATGGCGCCGAGTGTGGATTTTGTAGAACTGGCACTGTTTCCCCTGCTCGCCCGCTTGGGGCTGCGCGTGGAATCAACACTGCACCAACATGGCTTCTACCCGAATGGTGGAGGTCGATGGCAGGTGGACATCCACCCATGGGCAGCGCCGCACACGTTTAAGCTGATGGAGCGAGGTGCATTCGTTTCGCGAGAAGCGGTTGCCACCATGAGCAACATACAAACGCACATTGCCGAACGGGAACTTGAACGGGTGGCAAAGAAGCTGCGTTGGTCAGCCGATGAGCTGACCCAGCGAAAAGTTGATGCGTCCGGACCGGGTAACATTGTGTCGCTCCGTTGCGTGTTCGAAAACGTGATCGAGGTGTTTGAGGCTGTCGGCACGTTAGGTATCAGCGCAGAACGGGTTTCCGGCAGGGCGATTCGCGATGCAAAGCGCTACATTCAAGGTCGCCATGCAGTTGGTGAATACCTGGCCGACCAGTTGCTTCTGCCGCTGGTTCTGAGCCGCGGCGGTGTTTTCACCACGGCAGCGTTGAGCAGCCACTGCCGTACAAATATGGCGCTGATCAATGAGATGTTGGGTGCGGAACACTTCGAGGTTGTAGAAGAGGAGACCGCACAGGGCGTTCACTCAACGATACGAATCCTGAATGGCCTGGCGCTGACGCGCTGAGACCATTGTGCCGGGAACGGCACAGGAGAACCAGGCAGATAGTTAGCGGAGCTGGCTCGTGAGCCCAGCCCGGCGAGTACCTCGGGTCATAGCTTTGAGGTTATTCGTACCAACAATCAGCCTGTACCTGGCTTGTTAGCTCAGTAGGTAAGAGCAATTCACTAAAGATGGATTGGTCCCAGGTTCAATTCCTGGACAAGCACTTGGCAAGCCCCGCACGGGGCCGGGGTTCAAATCCCCATTCGGGTGCAAGCCCGAGACAAAGGGAGGTAATACTTCCCTAAAAAAACGGTGGCACTCACACCGCCCGGTCGCAACTGTCGGTTGCAATTGGAGGGTGTTTGCAGAAATTGGCAGAAACGTGCGGCTCGCCATTCGCGGGCAACACACCAGCGCAGATTTCAGCGCAGCGGCAGGCCGCTGTGCCCGGGGCTGCACTGACGTCAGTTCACCCTGAGCCCCTCTCCATCTAGAGGAGGCACCGCTGACGGTGCGCCAGCGCCTGGGCATAGGTCCAGCGGATAAAGGCGTCGGGGTCCACATCCCCTTCAGCTACGCCATTTTCCTTGAGATATTCTTGCCAGACCCGGTCCAGGAACTCCGGCTCATAGGACATCGGCTTGGGTGCGCGGTCGAACCGGCGCACCAGCTCCTCGGTGTGGGCGTCGTCGCCCTTGATCCAGACCATCAGCGTGTGCTTGCTAAGCTCGGACAGGATCTGGTCGTTCGGGTCGTTCGCGTCGGCCCATTCGCAGATTGACCCGCCGGTATCGCAGATGAAATGCGGATAGCCGTAAAGCTGCTGCGCGCGGCCTTCGAAATACTCGGTGTCCAGCAGCGCGCGGATCTCGGCAACCCGGAACTGCTCCTGCCGCCGCTTGTATTCCGCGATGGGCAGCCCGCCCTTGGCCACATCCCCGGGCTTGCCCAGATAGGCGGCGACGGGCGTCAGGTTTTCAAAGGTGATGTTGGAGCCGATAAAGATCGAATCCGACAGCAGCAGCTCGCGCAGGAACGGCACTTTCATCGCCTCGGCCTTGGCGTTGTCGGCGATGTATTCGCCCATATACCGGGTGCCGATACGGTAATCGACCGAGTAGTGGAACCAGCTGCCCGCTCCGCGCAGAACGTTGCTGACATAGGTTTTGCCAAGCCCGGACATGCCAAAGAACAGCACCCGTTTGTTCGGCGCATCGCGCCAGTCCTGTGCGGAAGAGTAGAGCATTAGGTATTCGGTCCCTGAAGGTTTCAGGCCTTGCTAATCCTCTGCGCGGGCTGGGTCAATTCCGTGCGCGCTTGCGCCGCAACCGGGGCTTGCCGTTCAGGATGACAAGCCCGGCCGCCAGCAGCGCAAAGCCTGCATAGGCCTGCGGCTTCAGCGCCTCGCCCAGCACCCAGGCGCCCAGCACGATGGCGACGGGCGGGATGATCAGCGTGACCAGCATCAGGTTGCCGCTGCCCGCCAGCCCCAGCACCCGGTAATAGAGCAGATAGGCTCCCGCCGTGGCGATCAGCGAGAAATAGGCGATGGAGATCCAAGTGCCGGTTTCCAGCGCCAGCACAGGCGCGCCGTCAATCAGCAGCGCGGCCGGAACCAGGCACAGGGTGGAGCCGGTGAGCATCCCCGCCGCCGCCACCTGCGGCGCCAGGCCGGACAGTTTCAGACGTGCCCAGGCGCTGGCAAAGGCACAGGACACCGTGCCCGCCAGCACCGCCAGCTGCGCAGTGCTGCGGACGTCGAAATTGGCAAATTGAGAAGTTCGCAATTGATCTGTCTGTCAAAGACGATCGCCATTTTTCTGTTGGCACCTTGTGGGTTGATACTCGCACCCCGGAAGAAAAACTGATCAAGGCGTTTGAATATGTTTTCCAGCGGCAAGACGCCAAGTCGCCGTGAACCGCTGCACATCGATCCCGCATCGATCAGCGAACCGTTGCTCCGATCGGTCATCTTTCTGCTGGTTCATGGGCGTTGGATCTGTTAGGTGAAAAGGGGGTAGAACGAGATCTGGTGAGTACAATACGATTGGTACTTTGGGGCACTCCATTTCGGCCAGTGATAGAGCAATATGTTAGGAGATCGGCAAAACGGGGACAGCGGCGGCATGCCTGTTTCTGCACGGTCCGACATTCAAGCGGGTGTCAATCGCTCGGTTGCCAGCGGCGTGCCGACACTATCAATGTGGGTGGCCGCCATCTTTGTGATTGCGATTCTGATCACACCGTTTCCGTTTGTCGCATTTCCCAGCCGATTGATGTGGCCATTGTTGGGAGCGTCGGGATGGGCGTTTGCACAAGCATTTTTGTTTCATCGACTCACCATCTCGAAATCTTGGGCGGAACCACTCGCAGCCGTCACTCTGTTGCCGTTCATTGCGTATTTGCTGATCGCGCTATTGCTTCAGCGATCGGTGCTTGAGACAACGCATTTGATGCTTGTGATCGTTGGTTTTGGATTCATCTTGGTCAGCCTGAAGTGGTTGTGTGTGTTCGTTGGCAGCACGCTGGCCGCCTGGTGGTTGCTGGTTGTCCGAACAAATCCAGATCTTGCTTGGGATGAATATTACCTGCTGTTGTTCTATGCGACGGTCGGCAGTGTGGCGATCAATCGAGTTCGAACCGGCCGACTGTACGAGCACGAAACGCTACGAATTCAAGTTCTTGCGCGAAACGATGAACTCGCCAAAGCCAATGAACAATTGATGATGGAAATCCAGCGGCGCAAATCTGCTGAAGCGACTGTCAGCCAATCCGAACAATACATGGGACGCGCCAAGCACGTATCAACGGTTGGAACGCTTGCTGCCGGCATGACCCACGAGATCAACAATCCGTTGCATATCATTTCGCTGCAATGTGATCTGCTTCCGGTTTTGTTGCAGGATACGGAAAAGGAACAGGAGGTGGAAAACTGTATGCAACGAATCCGGTCTGCCGAGCTGAGGCGCCGCGACAACGTTCGATCGGACCGACTTTTCGCCAATAAAGAAGAATTGTCCGGGCAGCCTTGTGATTTGACAAATATAAAGTAGCGATTGTCCATTTTGAGTTTCGAAATACTTATGAGTATTTTTCTCTCTATCATATTTAAAATGTATGTTTATTTTCCGCATCACCTCTTGAACTACCACGGCCAAGCTTAACCATAAGTAAAACATAGAGACCAATGAATATCCTCTAGGTGTTCAAAAATATTTGAGTTTTATTATCTGTCTCTGCTTTACTTTACCTTATATATTTCTATTGAAAATGTAACTTTGAACTACTACTGCCAAAAGGAGTCACATGGAAAACAATGGAAACAATGACTTAAATTTTTAAGTCAACATCTCCTTATGATATAATGCTGCCGAACTGCACTACGAATAAAAGAATAGAGAGCAGCGAATTATCCATTATAAGCTCTGCTGAGAATCCAAGTCATTTCTTTCGCTCTCTTCTTCAAAATGTGTATTTTCGTTCCACATCGACTTTCGAACCACTCTTTCCGAACTGAGCCGCGAATAAAATAATAGGAAGCAGCGAGTATCCATTACGAACTCAGATTAAAACATGAGCCATTTTTTTCTCCGGCTTATAGAATATATATCCAAATTCTACATCTCCTTGTGGACTACCGCCGCTGAATTAAGCCTTGAGTAAGACAATATAAAGAGGCAAATATCCATTCCGAGTTCAAAACCTTCTGTTTTTTTGTTCACGCTTCTATAAAATGCATATGACCGATCTGAGCCACGAGTGTAACAATAAAAAGTGAGTATACATGAACAGGAGGGGCTCATCTTACCTCAAATTTCCTTTATTAGTAGAATACCGGATATGATTACAAATAGCTTCAAACATGCCTTGGGCCGTACCAACGTATCGAGCGTCAAATACCTAGAAAATACGTGATTACTATGAGACCAAAATTAATAATGGAAAGGCTAATCAATCCCCTTTGACATTGTCACATTGTTTTGTTTCTAATGACTGTAACTAGAGTCAAATACATATTTCCCACAGAATCTTTTATGTTCCGGAAAACAATATTGATGGGAATACTCAACTCTAATTAGGAGGCTGATAGAAGAATCAATTAGTGAAATTGTTGAAAAATAGCTAAGATGCTCTACGTAATTTGGAGTCTTCAACAAAGTGAGCAAAGGGTGAAAGAATGTCGACGACAGACGAACAAATTGGAGGGTAAAGGCTGGGGCTATTGACCTTTTGTTTATACTTGCATCGAAGAAGATCGAGGAAATAAGAAATTGACCCCTCCCTTCAGTTTAAAAAATAATTTCCAGTGGCGGTAGTGGTATTAATAAATGAGCCAGGTGGTGATCTGTATCACTCTGGTGATACGGCTGCGCCAGTGTTTTCCAGAGTCATGTCTGGCACGCTGCAAATGCTTAACGTTCCCCCGGATGATAAATCAGTTTCTTCACTAGCGGCAATCAGGAGTAAAAACAATGACTCCTGATACTAATCTGTGCAATCTGCAACAACTACTGAAACCCTTTGGTATCGATGCTCCAGAATTGGAAATCGAAGATCTGGTTTTGGAGAGTCGCGAAGTGGCGATCCACAAAGGCTTTTTAGCGGTAGAGGGGCACAACCTGGATGGTCGTGACTTCATCCCACAGGCGGTCAGTCTGGGAGCAAAAGTTATTTTAGCGGAAACGGATAATGAAGCGGAGCACGGCGCAATGTCTATGCGCGAGCATTCGCTTATCATCAGTTTTTATCAGTTATATTTTTTTTTCAGTTAACATTATTAGTGTATTTGGACATACCATACAAAAGGCCTGAGTACTTATTCTTAGTGAACCACAAGATAGAAATAACATCAGAGGTTAGCTGGATTACTTCCTAGAACAGCCTGGACTAGTTGTTGCATGCATTATACCTGCTAACCCTAGAAAATGCAGAATAAGTGACATCATAACATATACAAAAATTCAATAGCCTACAAAATCGTAAGCAGAGAAAGAAATGGGACAGCATTGCAAAATGTGGTACACCTTTAGGGATTTGTCACTAAGCTATGTTTACAATAGAAGCCATATGATTAATGCTGTTATTTGTCTAATCGTCTGTAGTGTGCCACTTAATAAGCTGTAGGATAGGTAACTCATGTTACCTTGTGCAGATTGCAACTGGGTAAGTAGTTTTAAGTTGATGAGTTGTTATATTCTATACCCATTTCTTTACCAACACCTGGTACATAGAGCTGAATTAGAAAAAACCTAAAAAATTGGCAAAATTTTGCATATAATCTGAAGCCAGAAGTTGTTACAGCAGCACCTGTTACATTTAGAAAGAATATTAAATTAAGAATGATACTGTATTAACCAAATATTGCATTATAATAGCCTTTATCCTAGTTCAAGGGGAAATAATGAACATTACCAAAGTTTGGGCAATATTCTTATGTATGGCCTCTTGTGAAATAAAACTATAGGAATAAAAATTAATGTAGACCTATGAACTACAGTAGTATAATATAAGAAAATCAAACAGAATTAACCTACTTTTATATAGCCTATAGCTATATTTGTTCAAGTTATGTGCATTGTCAGCCAGCACTTTCAAAGACCGTCTAAGAGAAATTCTACGGATTCTTTTTTTAGTTTTGCCACAACCCGGGTAGCGACCATCCCCTCATCTAATAAAAAAAGGGTTTTAGCAGGATTTATTTATCTTGGGATCAGGATTTATTGGATTTAATATTGGATTTTGGATAACTTAGGGTGACTGTGACAATCATGGAGTGGACTTCTTGTAAGTTTGTGAATATCTAGTATCTTTTAGGTGACCCATCCCCCCACGAAAAAAGAACCAAAATATCGAAATGCGAATGATTTTTTATACAATTCTTGTATTTTCCATTTAATTCACATTTTACGACCCCTCCCCTTCGAATGAATTGTCATGTTGGTGCCTATCTGGTGTTCTTCATTTTCCAAAGAATATTTGAAATACTGGTTAAAACCCACAAAGTAATATAGCTTAAGGTGCAGTAAAAAGAACATACATTTAAAGAAGTTCCAAATAATTGCTTGCTCAGCTCATCATCATCTGCAGCTACATAATTATTCACATCCTTCCGTATCCGAACTTGCTGCTTCCTAGGCAAAGAGGTTCTGTTGAACTTTTTTGGTTTTCCCATTGTTTAATCTCTAAAAAATATATATGTAAATCTTTCAAATCAGCTGGAACAACTTGTTTAAGAATAGACTATTGAGAAAGGAAATTTCAAGGAGTTTTAGCAAGTTTGAAACCTCATCGTTTTTGCATAAAACACAAAAATGTCTGTACAAAGAAATGACATTTAAGGTTATTCCACTAAGTATCTGACTGAGAATCTTCAATTGAAATGTTTTTACCAGACCATCTAAAATTTAGTCTCTTTGCATCTATACAAGGGGGTAGTATATTTTTGGGGCATAGGATGTGATGGTGAATTTAAGTCTATTTTCAGGACATAATAACCAAACTTTAAGTTATGTTATGCGTTTGCTCAAAACTTCCCCAAGGGGAGAGGGCTGTCCTGCTTGACAGATCTTGAAATGATACTACTCTAACCCCCCAAAGTCAATTATTTGAAAGACGTACAAAGCTGAGAAGAGACTCCTTTGCAGGCTGCTTAATTCGGATGAAAGATCTGAAGCAAAACTGACCAGCTAAAGCCAGAAAACTGAAATGGCTAAAGCCAGAAAAAAAAAAATCAAAAATAAGACACAGATTTTTATGCCACAGAGAGCTACGGAACATTAACAAAATATTCCTTTTGTGCAAAAAACAAAACTTCCTCACAGCAAACGAAAAAGGGGTTGTTTGGCTCGCAGCCCTTTGGCCTGCGCGCGGATGAACAGTTCGGCTGGCTGTACCACGGCGGCGGCCAGGCGCTCTATGACGAGATGTACGGCCGTTTCGGCATCAAGCCGTTCCTGTGCGGCAACTCCGGCCCGCAGTGGGGCGGCTGGTTCAAGACCGAGATCAACTCGGCCGAGGATCTGAAGGGTCTGAAGTTCCGCACCACCGGCCTGGCTTCCGAGATGGCCTCGAAACTGGGGATGGCGGCAGAGGCCACCAGCGGCCCGGCAATGTTCCAAGGCCTGCAGACCGGCGCGCTGGATGCCGGCGAATTCATCGGACCCTGGACCGACAGCGCGCTGGGGTATTTCCAGGTGGCCAAGAACTACTACTGGCCCGGTGTGGGCGAGCCCTCCTCAGCCGAGGAATGCGGCGTCAACGCCAATGTCTTTGCCGAGCTGCCCGATGACCTCAAGCAGGTTGTGTCGCTGGCCTGCGAGAGCCTCTACAATCCGGTCTGGACTGAATACACCACTAAACACGCCCAGGCGCTGAAGAAGATGGTGGATGAGGATGGCGTGCAGGTAAAGATGTTCCCCGAGGACGTGATTGCCGCCATGGGCGCTGCCGCCAAGGAAGTGATTGCCGAGCTGCAGGAAGACGAGGACGAACTGGTGCGCCGGATCACCGAAAGCTTCCTCACCTACCGCGACAGTGTCGGCGGCTACATGACCTATGCCGACAACGGCCAGACGAACGCCCGCGCGTCGGTGATGGGCTACTGATCACTGCAACGGCCGCCGGCGCCCTGGGAGACCGGGCGCCGGCTTTTTGATGGGGAGAGACGCAGGATGCTACGGGTTGCGGATGCACTGGACGGCATCAACCGGGGGCTGGCAATGGTAATACGCTGGCTGGCACTGCTGATGGTGCTGGCGCAATTTGCCATCGTGGTCGGACGCTATGTGTTCGGGGTGAACTCCATCGCCGCGCAGGAAAGCGTCCTGTACATGCACGCCACCCTGTTCATGCTGGCGGCCGGTTACACCCTGCTGGTCGATAAGCATGTGCGTGTCGATGTGTTCTATGCGGGCCTCAGCCCCCACGCCCGGCGCCGCATCGACATATTCGGCCATTTGGTACTGCTGCTGCCGTCAATGGCGGCGCTGCTCTACTGGTCCTGGCCCTCGGTCCGCAACTCCTGGGCCATCCTCGAAGGCCCGATTGCCGTCGGCGGCTTGGAGGCCGTGTTCCTCCTGAAATCGCTGATCAAATGTTTCTGGGGGGGTTGAAAATTCTTCAGCCCTTCAGTCTTTGATTTTGGCTGATTGGTGTTAAGTTGTGGGAAATGACTGTAACAGTAATTTATGTGTGTTACTCGATGTGTGACCGAATCAAGGCCTTGTTTGTCAACTGTTAGACTTTTCCAAACTGTAATTTTAGGCTTTCTTTTTAAGTTATTTAAGTTTAGGTATTTTTGCCAACAAAGTGGCAGCTTACACTTTGTCAAAAGGGAGGAACTCCTATGGCCATGCATTGGTAATACTGGGGATAACGCTCCCCTTCGTGGGGTCCTAAATATCTCCCAAGAAAAACTTGAAAGCTAGGGCCTAAGAAATTCAGGTTTTTGCTCAAGATGCACTCTTAGGGACGAAAAAAAGCTGCCATTTTCAAATGTACAAGTCTTTCAATTGATGTTTAGCCTTTTATTGCAACTTCCGCAGTTTCCAGGCCCCCACAAAACATTTTCGAAACAGAACAAACAGAATCCCTTGCAAGCCACCTTGCATTTCCTGAAACTTTTTTCCCACACCCTCCTGCAACCCTATTGAGTTGCCATTAGAAAAGTTGAACATCAGGGTGGCGCCCCTTGTCTCTAATAGTGACGGAAATGTCGGCGTATTATTACTCGCTTAGAAATATCTTGGACGCATTTACCCCTCCTAGGATTCTATTCTAATTAAGTGAATTTTACGTTCTAAACCCCCATAAATATCGAATTACAAGTGGAAGCTCTCCCTCTATCGACATGTGGCTTTTTTCATGGTTCTTGCTGGGGTCACATGGTAAATTTTTGAAAATTGCTGGTATTATTCTTTTGTCGATAAGATGTTAAACAAATAAACACTAACTTGAAAGAATCTTGAAAAAGGTCTTCAGTATGAAATGTTTAACGAAGAAAACTATCGGAAGAATGTTGAAGAATTTTGACGAAATATTTACGATATTGAAATGATTATCCATAATATTTAAATAATCATTTAAATCATAATTTAAAAAATCCTTAGTTCTATCATAATTTTGTGCATGATTTATGTATGGCCATACTTGAATCAAGCACGCCTGCTGGAATTTATTTTGGAGTGGAGGAAGGGAACAGAGGTTCTTCGAAATAGCAAAACCCATGCGAATAGTATGAACCCAGCAAAAGCTGCAAATACTTCTTTTATGATATGATATGTTTGGTAAGACTATTAATATTTTAGAAGTAAATTGTGGTTTTGAATTATACATGCAAAGATAGGCACATATTATCGACACTTAGTATAAGTACTTGTGTTAGGAGTAGTTGTGGCGATTTTCATCATTATTTAAGCACAGTTTTGATTTTGGGCTTTCATATTGTAATAGTAGCCTCGGATCTGTAGTCAAGAAGCTCATAAACCCTTCTAAAGTGGATTCAATGAAGTGGATTCACTTAAAGTGTATTCATTATAAAGAGAGATTCCATTTCTATGTTTTGATTCTGGACTTCTATTGTGAAATACTAACATCAGGCTCACAATCAATAAACATATAATACCTTAATGACAACTGAGTTGAAAAACATGTTTCTGTGTTGTAAACATTAGACTCAGATATGTTAATGTTTTTCTTAAAGATGATACCCTATAGTATCCCTAGTTTTTGGTGAATATTTCACACTAAGCCTGGTAATTTAGGTCATACTTGGCGAAAGCTCCCCTTTCCATAAAGTATAATACTTTGGGTGGAGCTGGAAGGGAGAGCGGAATCCTCTATAAAACAGGTTTTCTCGAATAAATTCCATGGCTCCAAAGTGCACTGTTTACATTCCAGGCCTCCACCTCGTGCGAAACACTTCAAGGGGTGCTGCTTTTCACGGGTGAATACCATAGCGAATGTTTGTTACAACAATATTAAATTTGGATTTAAAAGTTAGGGCTTAAAGGGGTGGGGAAGCGGAAGCATCTCTCATATTTAGCAGAGCCAAAAAAATTGTTGAATACATTATAAACATCGATAGAATTTGCTATTTGTGCCGATTCTGAATGTACAAAACAAAACAAAACTTTTATTTGTTCATGAAAAGCTATTAGCATGTGAAATTTGCATAAATTCAAAATAAGGGTTAAACATCCTCGAAAACAGGGGTCAATATTGATGAAAATCATGCGATGAATTTCAACACATAAATGAAGCCTAAATGTACTCTCTACAACAATGAGGAATACCTTATTCTTCCAGAAAATGATGCCCCACTAGCATGTTCCTTTCCAGCGTTGATCGTATTGAATCTATTGTCGTAGATTATAATTGATAATTGATTGATTTGACAAATAAATCAATGAATAATTGATTGATTGACAAATTGATTGATTGACACATTGATTTATTGATTGACAAATCAGTCAATGCAAAATTAATTGATCGACAAATTGATTGATTGATTGACAAACCAATCAACGAAAAATTGATTGATTGACAAAAATTATCAAAAAATGATTGATCATTGAAACAAAAATTTAAAGCTTTAGGGCTCTTTTTAAGCAGCAAAGGAGACCATACTGAGAGTCGCGTTGCCAAAAGGGAATGACCACCAAGCGCAAAAAACTGATCGGTCCTGCCGACAGATTGAACCTGAAGCAGATCTTCCCAAATACCGGCAATGGCCTTTTGGGTAGGCGACTGCAGTGGCAGCACTGAATCTGGTTGTGAATCTTTGACCAGGGTAGAAAGTGCTTTTTTGTCGTTTTTACCGGCGAAATTGAGTGGGATTTTGGTCAGGCAAATCAACCGATCAGGAACCATGTGTCGCGGCAAACGTGCCAAAAGAAAGGTCCTGATCCCTTCCTCTGCATCCTGACCCGGTCCTTGGACAAAGGCGATGAGGCTTTTGCTCGCCGCAACCATAACCGCCGCATTTTCTACGGCCGGGTGTAACTGGAGCGCGGACTCAATTTCTCCAGGTTCGATTCGGAATCCACGCACTTTCAACTGGGCGTCGACCCTTCCCAAAAATTGAAGTTCTCCACGTTGGGGAGAAACCCGGACGCGATCGCCACTGCAGTAAAGTCGGGCACCTGGCTCATTGGAGAAAGGATCTGGCAAGAACTTTAGCGCAGTCTGTCCAGGCATCCCCAAGTATCCCCGAGCGGGACCCGCGCCCCCGATGGCCAATTCTCCGACAGCACCCTTGGGCAGAAGGTAAAGTGAACGATCAACCACATAGATTCTGGTTCCGGGAATCGCCTGACCCAAATGAGGCGATTCTCCCTGCTGAATATGGGCCAGACTACTCCAAATGGTCGCCTCTGTCGGCCCATAAGCGTTATAGAGACTTCTTCCCTTTTGCCATGCCGCGACCGTTGCTTTGGGTAAGGCCTCTCCCGCCATAATGAGTGTTTGGATTTTGGGCAGACGGTCTGGGTCAAAACTCGCCAATAACGACGGCGTAACGGTGAGACAGGTGATGTAATGGCGATGGAGGTACTGGGCAAAAACCTCGCCAAAACGCCTGGTCATGGTGGGCTCGCCACAACTCAGAACAGCCCCCGAGGAAAAAGCAAGGAGAAGTTCGAAAACCGAAGCATCAAAACTAATCGAAGACATCCATTGGAGGCGGTCCAGGCCCCCAATGGGAAGCAGTGTTTTTTGCGCCGTTATCATGGCGGGCAGCCCCGATCGCTTCACCATCACCCCTTTGGGTTTCCCTGTGGATCCCGAGGTGTAAATGATGTAGGAAAGTTGACCGGACTCCGTCACTGCGCGATGTTTTTGACCGAAACCCTCTTGCAAAAGTGCCTGGTAAGACCACTGTCGAAGGTCTTCCACATCTACCTATTTTGAAGATCGCTGGGCGGAACTGCATGATGCAAAAGATATTCCCATTGAGGGGTCGTTGAAATTATTGGAAGCATTGCACGACCGTTATCTTCAATCGTTGCACTCGCTTTCCGAAACTGATTTTAAACGGAAATTCCAGCATCCGGATTGGGGTACGATTGACATCGATACTCATATTAGCATTTATGCCTGGCATGGGAAACACCATGTCGCACATATTACTGCCTTGCGCGAGCGGAAAGGGTGGTAAATTTATAATCGCCGGTCGTTACGTTTGGATGAACGCTTGTTTGTTACTAACGCTTTTTATCGTTCGCGAAAATTTATTGAAATACCACTACTCAAAATATTATTGCTATTTTTAGATATACCATTTGTATCATACTGCAAGGTTAGTTGCACCCTGGAATTATTCCATTTTAACCCCGGCCCGATAAACAAATAAAATTTGAAATTATCTTTTTGCACCTGTGGCGATATGGATGACATAAAGCGGCTATAGCCAACTCCCAAAAAGTAACTGCCCGAGCCATTTCCAACAAGCGGAAAATTCAATGCTAACTGCCAATCATTTTTTTTATCGACAAATCGCCCGTAATTAATTTGAAAATCCAAGACCAAAAATGCCAGGTCTGCTGATAATATTTTTCGATTAAAAGAACTCCCAATCCCCCCAATATAGCTCAACCGCCTTAGCCATATAATTGAACCAAAGGGATAATAAAACGATAGATACGTTTCATAATTTGAAAACGTATCGCTGTTGCCTTGTTCAAAGCTGAAGCCGAGTCGAAAGCGATCATAAAAAGACCCGTGAAGCTTATTTGATCCAAAGGTAAAAAAATGCCTTAAAAATTTGTTTTTATTGAAAGTAAAAATGCTATTTAGGGTAAATAGAGAATGGTTAAAATCGGCGGGGGTCATCCAGATATTGGAATTGAGTTCATTATAAGCCGGGCTGCTCATACATGTTATTGTTTTTGCCGGAAAAAGTATATCTTTGGTTTTAGGGTTTGATTTTAGTTTTGATCCGAATGCTTTATTAAATAATTTTTTGCTGTTCGGTAAATTTCCTTTTTTAATGAATTTAAACCAATTGTCCACAACCTCCATAAATCCTGTTTTTAAATTCGTTTCCCCTCTACTTAACATATCTTCGGCATGGGTTCTTGTATTCAGTATTACTAACGAAAATTGCGAGCTATCTTTGGCGCACTCGAACAGCTTCGCTGAATGATATGATTTCGTTAACCAATCCCGAGCGCGCCATTGTGCGGGTCTCTGCGCTGGTCATGTGGGTGGCGTGGATCAGGCACCATTTGTCATCGACGGGTGCGTTCTGCAGCAGCCATTCCACCGGCCGCGCACCCAGCCAGCTTGAGATGTCCGAGAGCGTCGTGGGGCAGACGTCAGGACAGTAGGTGAAGCCGAAGAATATCATCGACGGGCGCCCGACAAGCGTATCAGGGCCGACTGGCTGCCCTTTGTGGTCAGTCAGGCGGAAGTCCATCGCCGTAAGCGGCAAGGGCCGCTGGTCCATGGGCTCTGGTGCGCCGGGGCCGTCTACACGCCACCAGCCCAGCAAGAGTGTCAGGCCAATCGCACCAAATGCCGCCGCGCCATATCCGAGAGCTGAACGCCGCCGCATCAGTTTCCCGGGCCGCGCGCTGCGATGCCAAGAACCGGCACGTTGACCGTTACCCAGCCACCGTCCGAAAAAACAAGCGAAAGCGGAAAAGTCTCCCCTTCCTTCATCGGGCGCTGAAGTTTCATCAGCATGGCATGCAGACCGCCGGGCTCCAGCGCGACGGTCTCTCCTGCCGCAATAGACACGTCACCCGCGGGAGCCATTGAACTGACGCCTTGTTCGTTCGTCGAACTCCGATGAATTTCAGGCATCATGGCAATATCAGTCTTGATACCTGTCAGTGTGACCGGCTCATCGCCTTCGTTCACTATCTCCATGTAGGAAGCTCCGGGCCGGCTGTCGACGATAGATGCCCGCGACCAGGCACTCTCGATGCTCACTTGGCCGGAACCGGCCAGTCCGGCGGAGGCGGCACCGAGTGGCAGCACAAGTGCTGCAAGGGCAGCATGAAGTACCGGTTTCATTTCGCCAGTTTCATTTCAGATTGTCACTCAGCTATTGGTTGCCGCGACTTCGGCTGCGACCAGCGCGCGCAATTCTGCCTCGCCTAAAGTAGCGAGCGGCTTGCCGTTCACAAAGAAGGTCGGCGTCTGGCGCACACCCACGGCTTCGACATCGGCACGGTCCTGATTGAGGATGCCTACAATATCCGGCAGGCGCATTTGCGTCCGCGCGGCTTCTGCGTCGAGACCTGCGACCGCAGCGATATTGAGGATGAGGCCGGGCTCGGGCGCACCGTGGGACGCCCAGCGGGGCTGATCCCGCAGTATCGCTTCCAGAACTTCCTCAAAGACCCCCTGCATGCGCGCAGCTTCGAGGACCTGGATCGCTTCTTCCGAAGCTTCCCCGTGAAACGGTGTGTAGCGGATCACCAGCCACATATTTTCAAGCTGGCGTGATTAAGCATAGTCTTGACTCAAAAGAAAGTGGCATTTTATTAAAGGCTCTCAGAAATGCGAAAATGCGAATGACCGAAAAAACCGAATGCGAAAATGCGTCTCTTTTTTCATCGTTTTGCGTGTTTCATTTTCAAAATGTGATTTCGCTAGTATCAAGATTTGAATTATTGGAATATAACAGGCAGCTTGAACTAATATAGTAATGAAAACGAGGCATTTTTATGAAGACTTCTCATAAACATCTTTTAACATGGCATAGATCTACCTCTAATAACAACCCTTCCCCTCTGAAATTACTTACTAGGGCCTTGCTGGGCCAGTCACATATTGTCATGGTGGTACGAATATGCAAAGCCTTGCCTCAAAGAACAGTGGTATTTTAATTAAAACCTTTTGGAAATAACAGAATTCAAAAATGTTTCTCTTTTCTATCGATTGCGTGTTCTACTTTTCAAAATTTGAATTTTTCTGGTATCAAAATTTAAATTGATTGAATTTAACAGGCTGGTGCATTCAATAGAGTAATCAAAATTTCAATAAAATTTCATTTTTCAAAATGTAATTTCGCTATAATCAAGATTTAAATTACTGGAATGTAATGCATCTAATGGAGCAATAAAAACGAGGCAATTTCTTAAGATCTCTCAAAAACATCCCTGAATATGACATAAATTTACCTCCAATTACAACCCTGTCCCTCATGAATTTCTTACTAGGATGGGCAGCCAGATTTTTTCACGATGGCACAATTATTCATGGTCTTGACGCAAAGAAACGTGGCATTTTTTAAAACCTCTGAGAAATAAATGAATTCAAAAATGTGTCTCTTTTTTATCGTTTGCGTGTTTTATTTTTCAAAATTTGATTTTTCTAGCATAAAGATCTTAATTAATTGATTTTAATAAGCTGGTGTGTCTCATAGAGCAATAGCAGGTATTTTAATTAAGACCTCTCAGAAATATTTCTTACTATGGCTTAAATTTTCCTCTAATAACAACCCTCCCCCTCTGGGGTCTTGTTTTAGGGTGGGCCATTCACATGTTGTCATGTTGGCGTGAATATGCATAGTTTTGGCTCAAAGAAACGTGACATTTTCATAAAATCCACTCAGAAATAGTCAAATGCTAAAATGTGTCTCTTTTTTAATCGTTTGCGTATTTCATTTTTCAAAATCTGATTTAGCTAGCATCAATGCTTAAATTAATGAAACATGGCAGGCAGATGAATCAAATAGAGCAAGGAATAAGTTGCATTAGTAACAAAAAAAAAAAAACAGAAAATTCTACCCAAAAATGGATTTGGTATTCGTGGAAACAACACCATTCAGCATGTCTGAGAAGTGTAGAGCAGAGATTTTATTCGAATTAAAATTGAAATTTCTGATGTCCTTTCTAATATAAAAGAAATTCAACAATATTAGTGATTTTCTATGTTTTTGTCAAAAGAAGTCCAAAGTAATATCTAGTCAAAAACTAAGGCATATAATCGATTTAGAACTGCCGTTAATCTGTTTGTAGTGTTTTCCTTTCGTACACCATACTGCCTTACTGAGGTGGGTCCGGCAAATACCTTTACTATGTGGATAGATTATTTACGACTTTGATTTGAGTTGATTAATGTTTTATGTGCTTAGGTACTGTTGTGTATTGCTGTGCGACTGTTAGGAGAGAAGTCAATAAATGCAGGACATGAAGCCTGCAACTAAATGAAAGTAAAAAAGCACCTAAAGTTGAATTTTCGACTGTTAAGTTTTTATTAAAGGTAAATGATGAGCGGTTTTTGAGGGGTCTGATACATCCGTTTCTAGACAATTTGAGAGATTATTTTCTGCTTGTTTTGAATAGACGCGATTTTAAAATTCGTTAGTTGCAATTCTTTTATCCTCAATTGTAACTCAGCTCAATATGCATTAGTGAAAAGCCACTGAACTGCAATTTAAGTCCTGCCCTGAAAAGCAGCAAGGTAAAAATATAAAATGTAGTTTATCTGCTCAAACGGCACTATTTTCCTAGCCACATTGAAGATAGGCTGTGCCAAGTTTCTAGGCTAATCCTCAGGGAAATTTTCTGAGGCTCGTAACTTTTGATGGGTAAACTTAAATTCAATGAATCTTATATATTTCTAATCAGCATAATTGTTTATGCTGATTCCAGCATAAATAATTACTTCCAAATTCTTTTGATATATTTACTGGTATCGAAATTCCGTTTTTTAGAGTTTCGGTTACAATTGAATCACGTCACACCTTACTTAAACTTGGTTATCACAAACAGTTTGATTACTTTTTGTCGAATTTTGTAATAGAAGTTAAAACACGTCTGTGGTATTATAAAAATAGCTTTCCAGTGTTCACACGTGATAAATTTGTTTTTATATTTCTCTGGCAGACTGAGTGCCCTATCTTCGTGACTGCTTGTCGACACCTCATATTTGGTATATTTTTTTTACCTCTGTTATTTTCCAAAAAGTTTCCCAAGAAATTCGTTTCACTCGTCTCATTTTCTAGCATTTTCTTAAATATTATTCATTTTAACGTCAATAAGTATCTCATTGAAAAAATATGCTGTAGGCGTACTTCTGATTTGAATGGCGGCGCAGTGCAACTCCATCAGTGCAAACTCAAATACAATTATCTATATTTTGTAAAATTTTTACCCGGTTATTAACAATGTTACTTTAATTGCCTATATTATATTATTACACTTTAATTTGTATTAGAATTGTTGTTTTGATTTAATGTTGCTACCGCTATTTTTCTTTAGAGGATGCTTAAATTCTAGGAAAACAAATTAGTTTCTATTCAACAGGCTCTTATAACAACAACTTCTTTCCTACGGTGGAAATCGCTCAAATGTTTTCATTTCGACCTTTAAATTTTGACTACTCTTTTCTAGGCTGCAAAACTAGTGATTTTATATGAAATGTTTTCTCAAACTTCTAAGTTCCACCCGCCAACCCCCCAAGGGAATTTATACTTTCTAAAATTTATTTTATTGCTTTGTTCTCTATGGTAGATTATTACTGAGAAGCTTCTTTTTGGTCAAAGGTTTGGTTTCTCCAGTGTCAACTTCTTACTTTTCAGCGGACATCTGCATAATATGCTTAAGCACACCATAAATATATACAGTAATACAAGCTTCTAAATTCTCCGTTAGAGATTTTTGAGACATACTTACGTTGTTATTAGCGTAGCCGAACTTTTCCTGTGCTCTGCTTTTATCTTTCATAATGCCAATTTAATTCTTTCGACCAAAATCCGGTCCAACCCAATTGAATCCATTATTTCCTACTTTCATCTGTTTTCAAAAAAATTTTTATCTGTTTTCAAAAAAAATTAAATACTGTATGCCCAAATACATGTAATGTTGATATCCTTAGACCTTAGATCTGCATCCACCACTACCAGCATATCCTCCCACTGCAGCTGGATTGAGGTTTTTAGGCTTCGCAGATCTCTCTGGTACGTTCGGTGCGTGGATTTTCTGGGTCGGCCTCAGCGGTGTAGCGGTGTATGTAGTACGTGGCAAAGGTATTTGCATTGGCAAACTCTTTACTAAATCTGTCACATGAGGCTAACCCTTGAGCCCATGAGTCTTATATAAGCCCTACACAGATTCACCAAACAAACCCAAATTTTGCAGTAAAACTTTACTGTCAGGAAAAGAATATAAAAAGTAGCATATGTAGTAAGTATATGTAGTCCATCTGCGTAGTCTGTGTATCGATATCTTTGTAAAATTCTGTTAACTAGCGCTTAATTGAAAACACATACTGAAGACATCGTAATCATCTCTTGTAGCCTACTGATGCTGAATGAGATTTACGTACGTCAAACTTTTGTTCTCCGAAATTTCAGGTACTTTTAAGATCTTTCTTTGCAGAATTTCCTCCCCGAATTCAACGCTATCAATCGTTCGAGGATCAGCTCGGATTTTGGAAACCAATTAGAATCGTTATAAAAACAGCCTTTGTTTTTGGTACCCTAACTATGTTAATGTACATTATGCTAGTGTCCGCTCCCTCCACTTTCTTCTTGTATCTTTTAAACAACATTTGGATTGATTATATTTACATACATGGTAGAAAAGTTGGGACTTTATTATATTTTAGTTAGTTTTTCTTCATGGCAAATAAAATTTAATAACAAAGAGAATTACAAGAAGTTTTGCAATCATTTTTTTTCTCAATATTTCGTACCTTGACTAAGATACATAATCATGAAAGAAGATTAATTAAATTTCATGTTGTTTATAGTTACTTTCGAGTTACGTGCTACTCGGTTACTTTGTTAATTTACATAAATTGTCTACTCCAACAAGGAGCTCTGGCGTAGATTCGAATGTTCCATTGGCTCGGAAATGCTTGGAACTTATCTAATCACTCTTTTTTTACACGTGATAAAACTTAGGTGTATCAATCTCAAAGGTCAATGGAAATATACAGACACACGAGTTTTTGGATTGTAACGTTGGAAAATTGTGTAGCTACGTTGGGTTTGACAAGAGTTTGGTTTCGAACGGTATATAGTGCATCAAGTTTGCTTGTATGTCTATTCCGCTTGGTTTTACTTGAGAGCGACAAACCCGGATCCTCAACAATTTATATGTAAATACATTCGATCTAGCCACGTACATGATGGGGGCACGAGGAACACTACAGACAGGGTTAACTTGGGGTGGTTGCTCTGTATATTTAGATGGAGATTGACAGTGGGATCACATAAATTAGGTTGGTCTACATACCCATAGTGGGGCCACATAAATTGGGTCTACCACATAAGTAGATTGAAATAAATTTGGGGTGCGCTAGTAATAAATAAGGTGGCCTTAGTCCAATGGTCCCCCACCCACCCCGCCTCGCTGCCCGATAGCTACTGGCCAGGTATGAACCTAACATTAATTTTCCTTCTCTTGTAAGCCCACAAAACCTAGGCACTTTGAACGCGTGACCCAATAGGACTTCTACACTTTAACACTTCATTATCCTCAAATACCAATTACCTTGTCACCCTGACTTGCCCTATCTACCCTACTCGTATTCCATGAATGTATAACTGTCCGCTTACATACATTACATGGCGGTAGAAGTGCCGTCAAAACATCTTCGTGAAAATCTCTACCCGAACAAAGATTGGACCGCGGTAGAAGTGGCGCAAAAACTTTGTCCATTCATACGGAATTATCCGCTGACAGAAACTGCACGGCGGTAGAAGTGCCGCCAGAACGTATTCTATGCAAATATCTATCCACGAACAATAATTGAACCGCTGTAGAAGTGACGCGAAAGCGTATTCCGTGAATATATAGCTATCCACTCACATAAATTGCACGGCGGTAGACGTCTCGTCAAAATATTTTAGAAACATCTTTCCGCGAACAAAAACTGGACCGCAGTAAAAGTGACGCAAAAACCTTGTCCATCCATGCGGTATTATCCGCTTACAGAAATTTGACCGCGGTAGAAATGACGCGAAAGGAACAGAACATACAAAATCACACACAATGTGAATTAGTTTTTATCTTCTGTTATTACAACTGTAACTCGTTGTTACTTGTAATTGTGTAAATATAACTTTAGAGTATTCTCTCTATCTTGAGCTTCTCTACATGTCCTACTTCCTCGGCCCTTGCGAGTTCAAGATAGAGAGAAATAGAGAGAATCCACTGTATGGCCAAAGAGATCTACTTTCGCATTAACTTTTCATTGCGAATTACTATCAGCTGATGTGAAATTTGAGGTCTGTATGTCCATATTGGTAGTTTATGAATCCAACTGCAAAGTTTATGGTTTCAGAGTCATCGCGAAAAGAGTAATACATTTGCTCAATTAATACCTCCTAATAGACCATATGTTATAATGACTGCTACTGAATTGGAGAATTCTCCGATAACTGTTATGAAAGAAAGAGTTTGAGAACATTAAGATTAATAATTGCATTAAAATGAAATGTAAGATTAAAGCAGTGGATAGTCTAAATAGAAAACTTATTACAGAAGTTCAAACACTTAAAAGCATTGCAAATAAATTAGTTTCTCAATTTTGTTCTCCCTGGTGTTTTGTTGTTATCTCAACAACATTCTCAATCTAACCCTTAATAGGTTCCACATTCCTTGACATACTTTGCGGAGCCAAGATCGCGGACCACTGCCATGTAGAAATTAGTTGTTTCTATAATTATAGTTTGGTTGCCTAGGCTTGTCACCTTTGTTTTTTTTCATCTACAGTTATTCTTTAAGGGAGATGAAGAGCCAATATAATTTGGAAAGCTCCTGTATATCGTTATTATTATTATTATTACCAAGCATGTTTGAACTGTTTTTGGTGGTTGTCAAAACTTGACCAATTTTTGCATATTTCTCAAAAGTGCGCGCCTTGGACAAAATCTTGTTTTAGGGTCAGTATGATCAAAGGCCTATCAATGGATGAAAATGCTCCAAAATCACTGGTGATTAGCTGGAAACATGACAAAAGGACTTGCCAAGCATGTTTGAACTGTTTTTGGTGGTTGTCAAAATTTGACCAATTTTTGCAAATTTCTCCAAGGTGCACACCTTGGACACAATCTTTTTTTAGGGTCAGTTTGATCAAAGGCCTATAAATGGATAAAAATGCTCCAAAATCACTGGTGATTAGCTGGAAACATGATAAGAGGACTTGCCAAGCATGTTTAAACTGTTTTTGGTGGTTGTCAAAATTTGACCAATTTTTGCAAATTTCTCCAAGGCGCACGCCTTGCACAAAATCTTGTTTTAGGGTCAGTATGATCAAAGGGTTATAAATGGCTGAAAATGCTCCAAAATCACTGGTGCTTAGCTGGAATCGTGATAAGAGGACTTGCCAAGCATGTTTGAGCTGTTTTTGGTGTTTGTCAAAATTTGACCAATTTTTGCAACGTGCCTTGGACAAGATCTTGTTTTAGGGTCAATATGATCAAAGGCCTATAAATGGCTAAAAATTCTCCCAAATCACTGGTGATTAGCTGGAAACGTGATCAGAGGACCTGCCAAGCAAGTTTGAACTGTTTTTGGTGGTTGTCAAAATATGACCAATTTTTGCAAATTTCTCCCAAGTTCGTGCCTTGGACAAAATCTTGTTTTAGGGTCAGTATGATCAAAGGCTTATAAGTAGCTGAAAAGGCTCCGAAATAACTGGTGATTAGCTGGAAACGTGATAAGAGGAGTTGCCAAGCATGTTTGAACTTTTTTTGATGGCTGTCAAAATTTGACCAATTTTTGCAATTTTCTCCAAGGCGCGCGCCTTGGACAAAATCTTGTTTTAGGGTCAGTATGATCAAAGGCTTATAAATGGCTGAAAATGCTGCAAAATCACTGGTGATTAGCTGGAAACATGATAAGAGGAATTGCCAAGCATGTTTGAACTGTTTTTGGTTGTTGTCAAAATTTGACCAATTTTTGCAACGTGCCTTGGACAAAATCTTGTTTTAGGGTCAGTATGATCAAAGGCCTATAAATGGCTAAAAATGCTCCAAAATCACTGGTGATTAGCTGGAAACATGATAAGAGGACCTGCCAAGCATGTTTGAATTTTTTTGGTTGTTGTCGCCAAGTGGTTATGGAGGTAGCTAGTTAAGTAGCCAAGTGGTTATGGAGGTAGCTAGCTAAGTGGCCAAGTGGTTATGGAGGTAGCTAGTTAAGTAGCCAAGTGGTTATGGAGATAACTAGCTAAGTATCCAAGTAGATGGGGAGATAACTAGTTAAGTAATTAGGGAGGTAGCCAGTAAGTAGAGAGATAGCTAGCTAGCTAAGTAGCCATGTAGGTAGGGAAGTAAAGAGGTACAATATAAGATTGTTGAGTTTATTTATTAATTAAACTGGAAGTTGAACAGAAGTTTCTTTACGGCCATAGAAAGCCAAATTAATCAGAAATCCTCGTCGTGACTTTGAAGGCTAGTGCTGTTTCAGATTATGATACTCCTGTGGACCAAGTCAACTCAAACTTTCCTTTCCTGTAACGCAATCAAAACGAGGCTGGAAATTACATGTGGGTCGTTGTTAGCTGTAACTTTTCTTTGCAGTTGCTGGGAAAGACATTTTTGATGGTCGTAAAGCGTATTTGGTACTTCGTCCTCCACGAATGCGAGTTAATTCGATTGTTGTCCAACAAAGCAACGTGATCGTAGCCAGATCCTTCAGCCTCTATCTGATTCGGTTGAACCTGGTCCAAAAGTTAAGTATGCCCGGAATAGTGCTAAACGTATCTGAAGTAGGATGGAGGCTTATAGTATTACTTTTAAATGCTTTAAGATTGATATATGTTACTTTCTGTAGCCTTTCAATTGGAGATCGTCACTACTGACAGAAAATGCTCTTTCAAGACATGAACAATCAGACAAACCAGTACTGATGTCCGGGCCATCGACAATTCTATCTCGGATACCAGCTGGATATAGGTAAGGTATTTCTTTAGTTTCGGTACGAGATAAACACTACTTTAACTTGAGAAATTTGATTTTTAGTCCATTTGCATTACAATTACGTACACAGGCAGTTGGTCTAGATTACTTACAGTTCTTAGATTTCTGTATTATTATTTTAGTATACTTTGGGCTGGTGATGTTCTTGTAATGATTTCAATAAATACCACAACGTTCTAATTATTCGCTGCATGGTTATAAATTGTGTCCCATTGCAGTCCCGGGGTGGACTTTACATGACATTACATTTTTCTGATCATGGAGAATTGCGATCTTTCCTATCATCCTCTATGTCGCATACTTGGTGAATCCAAATTGTGAGTTCATTTTGTGTTACTACCCTTTGTTGAGCGTTCAATACATGTTGTTGCTCTTCATTGAGCGTTCGATATATCGAATTTTATTAAGCCTGAAGATCGCAGTAAGCGTGAAACTTTAAGTAGCTTAAAAAATCTTAGTCTTTCTTTTCACTCAAAAGTATGCACGCTCTACATATTATGTAGAGCACTGTATTTCTAGTGTCAGCGACGTTTTAGCGTTACACTACATACATACATACATACATACATACATATATATACATATATACATACACATATACATATATACATACACATATACATATATACATACATACATGCATACATACATATATACATGGATACATATATACATACATACATAGTACATATATACATATAAGTGTACTAACAAGAAGATTGTGGCCTATATTATAAATTACTTTACTAAGTTTGATTTCGAAAATCAAATTTTAGCTTAAATATAAAAAATAGTGCTGACTGAAAGGTCTTCCTACCCCGTCCTGTTGGGCAGGCCCTGGAATGGAAGAATGCAAGCCCTGCTGCATCTTTTGCTCAAACAAAGGATCTCGCCTTGATTATCTCAGGTTCCAAGAGTGTTTGTAGCTATTACGGATTTGCGGAAAAGCGCCCAACGGTAACAAATGAACCTATACCATGAGAATTCTTACAATTCATGAATACAAATCTGCAGTGTGAAGCAAATGTGCACAGGTATGGATCCACGGGGCTGTGCAAAGGATCCGTGTGTCCATCTGCTGTGTCCATCAATTATTTCTAACAGTGATTGTAGAGGCCAGGTAATTAGTTTAAATTATGCACCCTGTGGTCGGGGTGCTAGTTTTACTTTGTCACCATGTTAACCGTTGATAGCCAGTTGGGCTAGGTACTAGGTGTGGACATCACTGTGAAGTTTTTCTATTCCAGGAAGCACACACATAGTTCTGTGCTGACCTGTGGAAGAACACGTCATTTGGTAAGCTATATAATTTAGTATTCCTATTGCAGGCGTTGTAGATACGTATATTTGTTATGAGTACATTCTCCCCAGTATCTTTTCGTGAATATCACGTCAATTAGGTAACTATAGTAGTTTATACTTGTTGTTCAGGAGTAGTATTGCTCTGCTTAACGAAGAGTTAACATAAATCCACTTTCATTAATTTCACGTATACAGGGAGACAAGTAATGTAGCGTAAGACTTGTTGAACTGAACATCTCTGTGATCTCGCCAGAGTTATCTCCTTTATGTTATAGCTGATAAATGCTGCTGCGTAAGGCTATATACTAATTCTCCTTTCGTCCGTTGATCCAAGTCTTGCCAAGACAGTAAAATAACCTTTCTGTGTAGAAAGTCAAAACCTGACAAACAACATGGCTGTGGTAATTTACAGTAAAGGATGTAGCCAAAAAGATAACATTGGTATAATAACAAAGATGGTCTACTTTTCAAGATCACATACTTACCATTCAGAGTCTGACCACCTCTTATTTAAGATTGTAAATGGGTTAACAAAATACCGCATGTCTGAACCTTGAGGTCCTTATCATTTTTATACTAATATCTTTTTGATCTAATCAACCCAAAAAGGGCTCATATCAATCACATAATGTCTGTAAGATGTAAAGAATTAGGGTAATTGAATATGTCACGTTATTGTCAGTATATCTCTAAGTCGTATTCCTAAGCGATATCAAGTCCAACTAGGCCTCATTAGTCTACCATACCTGTTTGTAAGGCTCTGTTTATAATTCATATCATAGACAGAAAGAGCTAATTATGACATAGACATTAAATTCGTTTTGAAATTAAAGCTTAAAGCATATTTCTATTTAACTCCCTCTGATATTACTCCTCGTTATCTTATACACTTTGTCAATAGCGTTGTTGCTTTAAGTTTTAGTTTTATTTGGTAAATTTTCAAACTCTGCATACAATATTTAATATGCATTTAATACCCTTATGTGCGAACAACCAGAGAGAATTGTATTGGCAGGTGTATTTGAAATAATTTTAAATAATAACGGATGAAAGCTACAAGTGAGGATAAGGAAATCAAATAATGAGTTACATAATGTTAGAAATCGGAACTTAAGGATGAATTCTCCAATCCTTTAAGTCTTTGAGATCTAAAAACTTAATTACAAGTGAAGTATCAAATACGTTTTTTGACGACAGGATGGATGGGATAAGAGTGTTATGGTTAAATTTAAATGAAGTTCTAAAGGTAATCATTAGGACTTTAATAGTACTGAACATAAACATAGAAGGTGATACTGGTAGCTAAATTAATTCTTTAAAAACCAAGAGTATTTTCGTATTAAACCCATAGTTTACAACTAAGTCAACTTTCCATTTTTGGTTTTTATGAGAAGCATAGACCAGGGATGCAATTGTAGTCTTAAAAACATTTATAAACATTTGCCTTCATTTTGCATGTTCAATGTCAACAAAGCTGTGAACTATTATCTTACTGGGTGTGTCAGACCTCGGTAAGGTATGTCGACCTTGTGGAATGGCAGCAAATTTAGTCCATCGACCTCAAGCTTTACAAGTGATATTGTGACCAATGACCTACTCTAACTTTCCCATGACTTGTTCAGTTAGATTCGTGTGATTATATTCCTTGCAAATGTCAGCGTAGCGATAATTCTTCTCTGACTCAATTTTACAAGCAGTCGAATTTATATACTACTTTCAAACAATGCTATTATGTCATAAATGCAAATAGAAAAAGAGGGGAAATCCCTAAATTGAACAATGGTGACATCATTATAACTAAAGCTGATGCAAGATTCACTTCAACTTGTCTGGTATATCATATTTTCGTCAAGTAAAATCGCCAGATAAACAGCCTGCTCAATTTCGCCCTTAATTTTTGATAGACTGCACGTAGCTGATTGATTGAATCAAGTAATGTTGAATCCTGTTTGATGTAGGGCCTACTACTGAAGATACTAGAGGAGTCTAATGTTGTTTTAGTATAGCGTCAAATTCACTCATAAGTTTTAATGTTTTAAGATAATTCCCTTGATTTAAAAATTCCTTGACTCATTGCCACCTCAAAATGCTTGCTCCTGTTATCAAAGGTGACACACAGCTCGCTCTAATATCATTGAATTCTTTTGCACAGTTTCATTATGTCTACAGTTTCTCAGTTAGCGATCTCTCTGGTCACTCAGTTGAGTATCAATACGAGCCTTGCCAAATGTATGAAGCCATTTTCATGCAGGGAGATGCTGCTTACTTAACTCATTAACTTTACAAGCTATGTGTAAATTGTTTAAACCAGGTAACATGTTGTCCACACACTTTTCTCACTTACAAACAATAAACAGGGCCAGCAAAATATCTTATTCACTTGGCAGCATCCACAAATCCAATCAAAAGAACTGTAAACTTTATTTGTAAAATGTCAACAAGATTTTTTACCTGCCCTTCTAAAAGTTGTTCAAATATTTAGTTTCTTCCCTGGTCTCCCGTTCTCTATTACTTTCAACTTCAATGGGCAATCCCTTCTGCCAATGTATGTGATAAATCCTTAGCCCTATATCCATTTCGCTAAGAAAGCTGGGCTTTGGATTCAAACTAGAAAGTGCATTCAAAGTCTCTCGTTTCAATTGTGATTGCAAAAGAGTTTTGACGGAAACACAATAGAATCATCTAATGCCAATGCGTCGGTCATAAGATTTGAATGCAAAACTCGTTGGTGCATCACTTGTTCATTCCCCTCCAAGTTCTGTTTCCTATGTGAGACATCTGTTAAGGTATTAAACCCCTCTGTTGTCGGTATAAGTAATGTGACAGTTGTCTCGAATAAAAGAATATTTAATGCCCAAGAAATAACAAGGTTCTATACGAAATATATTGTGGAAAGCGGAAAAAGCTGAAGGCAAGCGGGCAGGATATGCCGCCCGAATGGACATCAACAAGTGGGTCGGGAAAACAACAGAATGTACGCCGAGGGACAAAAAAATAACGAGAGGAAGACCAAAGCGTAGATGGAGAGATGATATCGTGTAAAAGACGGGAAGTAAATAGATGCAAGCGGTACAAAATCGTCAAGAGTGAAAGCGTATGTGGAGGTTATCCGACACCAGTGGTGGGACAAGCTGAGAGAAGAAGAAGTTGCTGAGGTAGAAGCTGATTGAAATAAAGGTTATTTTCTTAGTGAAACAGTAGGCCTACGCTTTTTGCTACCTTCTAATAATAATTGGCTATTGCTGAAGAGGTACAGATGACTTAACATTATTACCATATATTCTTGACTTTTTAAATTAATGAATTTAGCAGCTTTGCCAAATATCAAACCCACACCTAGGATCATGCGTGGGAGTATGAAAAAAATTGCTCACTTACTTTAAATATCTTACAATATTTAAGAACTTGAAATGTCAATAAAAGGTTATCACTTTATTGTTGCCAAATTTCGAAAACAGTAACATGTAACCAGCTTATGCACTCGCTTACACATAAAACGATCAGGAGCTGTTAATCACCAAGATTCGAATGCAAATATAGGGCAAGGATATACTGTTAATCACCAAGATTCGAATGCAAATATAGGGCAACGATATAAAATATTTCACAAAAACCACTGCAGGTGATGCTATGATCAACAAAAACTTCGAGAGGAAAAAGCTATAAAACTATAAAAATTTGCCCTTGGCCTTGATGAGAAATGTCCTTAAAATGCATAAGGAGCAATAGTAACCTGCGGAAACAAAGGATGCACAACACAGACTTGTGTCACCCTGACTACCCTGTCAAGGTATTAAATAAGTAAGGCACTGCCCATAGTGAGTGTGATGAAGACACACACCATTGGCAAGGATTGGAAAGATAAAAAAGTCTGAGTTCCTAGTAAAAGAAATTCATGAATGCTATTAGGATGGATGAGGTGTGATTGTAGGATACAATTCAATGGCAGTATATTAAAGTGGTACCGGAAAAGTTGAAAGAGGAAAAGACAATCAACAAGGTGCTAGGTGAGGAAAACCAAGATATGGAAGTTATTTACCAAGTTACAAGAGTGTCAACCAAAGTAAGTATGACCAGGTCATAGGACATAAGCTAGGTCACAAGATATATTCAAGGTACATCCTATAACTCGCGTGACAGTAGTCGATGATCTGGGTATTAGTGGGGTGCTGTGATGATCTGGGTATTAGTGGGGTGCTGTGATGATCTGGGTATTAGTGGGGTGCTGTGATGATCTGGGTATTAGTGGGTGCTGTGATGATCTGGGTATTAGTGTGTGTGTGTGTGAGGGGGAGGGGGGACCTGTTCTGATCTGGGTATGTGTGGTACAGTGTCCTTGACCTACAATGTCTCCAACGTCGGGAACACAGTTGCATCAAAAGGAGCCTGTGTCCATGGAGCTTTACACAAAAATTTTAAGCCCGTGACCGATCCAGACCTATCAACTTTTCAAATAAAAGTTTTTCAGTACATTCATTCACATTCACAAATCATAACACTTACAAATTATGTACCTTACTTTTCATGAGCTTCCCTGCAATTTCAGCAGCGGGTGAGTGCAATATGAAGTCTTTCAGTTCTGGAATGCCTTCCCATTTACAGTAATCATTGAAAAAGTACCCACTTCCATCTGCATCCCTCAACTGATCTGCGAACACGCTAGGGTTCTTCAGACATTGGGCTATTCCTCGTTTAGCTGTTTCGATCCAATGTGAATTAAACGCATCACGAAGGATAATAACTCCGTTGCTTTGAAAGTTATCCATATCGTCTTTAGTGATAGTAGATATCCCTGTCATAAGCCGGAATAAAAAATCTCGTCGTCCAAGACGTGAGAGACAAGAAATCTGTGTAAATGTTGCAGGACTCAGGCAACGACCTTTGGTCAGAACATTCATAACTAATCTTGTCCAAGCAGTAAACGAAAGTGGGTTGATAAAATCAGTTAAATGAAATGTTCCTATAACCAACTGATAATCTTTTTACGAAATAATGTATTGCCTTTCTGTTATTGAGCATCAAGCCATCCTGCCCTACCTGGTGTAGGGAGGCCGAGGATGCATCACAAGTTGATTTTGTTTACTTATCTTGCCTACCTCTTGGCAATGTTGATTCTCAAAATTCGCCGTTAATGTTAAGAAATAATAGGAGAATCACGTATCATAGTCTTAGTTCTCGTATGATTACCTTAAGTGTGTTAAATTTTACATTTTCCGTGGCCGCGTGTGGTCAAATCGATCTACTCCGTTGCGGCACCAAAAATCGCAATACAACTTCATAAATCGTGATCTGAAACCGGAGCCTAAGGTTGGGCTGCTATTCTAGCCTCGGAATCGATTAGACAAAGGCATGGGCTTCGTTTTGAGCTTTCAAACAAACTTCTTCTCTGCTGGAAAGCCTAAGAAATTTATCAGGTCAGTAAGGTCAGGTCTTCATTTCATTTGGCCGTTCTGAAGTCAGTCCACGTAACCGAAAGCAACCTTTGCGTTGCAGACACGAAGAATTCGTTTTCTCATTGGGCCTATTCAATTAATCTAGAGTTTTAGCGGACGCTGATTGGTTTAAAAGCACAAGCCATTTAGGCAGTCCAAATTCGGATTGGCTCTTTTAAAAAACAGTTGGTTTCATCTTGCGATTGTTTCATTTAGATCATTTCTTAAGGTCACTCTCCATTAGGCCATAGAAAGCCGTGCGGGGCGCTAGCGATCAGCTCTGACCATACGCAGACGTTTCTTCTGAGAAACAAGGTTTTCGCTATTTCGTGGAGTATTCTTGTTTTGTGCCCCAAACAAACTATGGAATAAATAACATAGAACACTATAAAAAATTCAAATGCTCGTATAAATGAAGATAAGATAGAACAGCGGCAAAAAGAAAACATAAATAACCAGATAATTCATTTTGATCAAGAAGCTTTTCGCCTTTTTTTCCTGTTAAGCTACATGTGGTTCTTACCGATGAAGATCAACCGATGAGAACCGGCGAAAAGACTTTAAATCAAAATAAACACCCTGCTTATTTTTCTAAAGTGGCAACGATCAACAAGGCTTCAACAGCTATTCAATAAAAATACAAAGGGACAATGTCATACTGTTTTTAAATATAGGCGTAACATAATTAGCAACGTTTCATGAACAGGAGGTTATCTCTAACGTTTGCAGATGGCGATAATTGATAGTCACCAAAGGAATCCTAATTTCTAGTTTGTCTCGTCCTCTCGAGAAGAGAGGATTTGAAATGTTCGTTTTGAACAGAACACTAGAGAAGTCGAAAGGCATGTCATCACCGGGGATCGAGCCTGTGACCCACGCTTTCGCGGCGTGCGCTCTACCAACTGAGCTAGGTGACCTCCGCCGTTAACATACTTCTATTTTCCGTCGAGAACAGAGGATTTGAAATGTTAGTTTTGAAAAGAACACCAGAGAAATAGAAAACGGGTCGATCCCCGGTGGTGATATATTTTCTATTTCTCTAGTGTTCTTTTTAAATACTTCTATTTCTCTAGTCGCCACATTAGCTCCCAATCATCCACCGGTGGACATCGACACAGTTTGTCTCATCTGTTATAATTCACTACACGTAAGTGTTTTAATTATGACATTCGGGATGGCCAAGACTTAAAACGTGTTTCGATATTTGCACAAAAAGCTTTTACAAGTTCTTTATATGTTCTCACCTTAGTCAGAGTAATGACAGGGCGTACATGCAGTAGTTTTATGCGAATATTGTACGGGGTATTCCAGTGAGTATTACTGATTGATTGACTTCAACGTCGTTAAAACGTATATGTGTAATTGCATCGGAACTGGGAAACAGAGGGAATCTGAGCTAATAGAATTTAAGATATGATATGCTAATGGTACTTTTAACCTCCTTGAAAATGAGGAGGATGGGGTGAGTGATTGGATTTCAACCTATTGTCAACCCATATGGTTGTCTTTTAACTACGTACATATCCCAGAATTGCCAACTGTTGGTGGTGACCTAGTCTTTATCAATCGATACCTAGATTCGTTGCGTCCATTTAGAAGACACATGCACAAGTGTCAGGTAGCTTGGTATCTTTATGATCTCATCATGAACACTTTTTGGAAAGATTAAATTTTGTAGAAGTGACTCCCCCTATTCTTATAAGTATCATCCTGCCATCTCTGATTGTTTGCATTGAAATTGTCCGGTACAGATAAATTCAAGCGCGATCATCAAAAATGTATTGAATATTACCTAAAAGAGATGCTCTAATGATAAACCTTGAAAAGATACTAGAAAAATATATTCTCTGCTTCCTTTTCAACACTGCCGCCGGGCTTCAGACATAACTGATTGATCCAAGGGCTGTCATTCTATGGTCAAGTGACATGGCGCAGTAAGGCCGATCTACATAATTGGTCAAAACTGAAAATCAGTAATCACCGACAAATGATTTAGGGAGATAAGGTGTGTGTTACCATCGGATTTGCCGTGACTCGGTTAGTAGAGCACACTCCGCTATACTGTCAGTTCGAATCTGTGTGGTGACATGTTTTCTACGTTTAATGCTCTAAACATTGACTTGTGCATTGTTTTATTCCGTCTACGGTGATTCTGTTTAGATATCTCTTGTGTTTCATTTTATTTTAGGATAGATTATACTTTGTTATGGAATTTGTCAACGGTGGTGACCTTATGTTCCATATTCAACAACTTGGAAAATTCAAGGAACCGCAGGCCGTGTAAGTTCAGGCTTTCAATCTTTGTTAGAAATTCATATATATTCATATCACTGTTAAAGATTAAAATGTTTGTTAACTAGATACTAATATACGTAAGCAAGTGAAAAGTCGTTATGAAATATTATTTCGCCATCAAATCTTATGCTTATAATGCTTATTCTCCATATCCCATTGTCCCACTTACATATCCCATTATCCATCTACATATCCCGCAAACCTGTCCTCAAAGAATGCCATTTCTACTATTCCATTGGCATTTGCTGTCGTTTTATTTTCAAGCAGGTCGACTGCACCAGGCCTCAATCCAGAAGCGAGCTTTGTGCAGCTGCCACGTCGTACGTTTTCTGATGATTGTGGTGGCCGTCGTGTTGGGTCTCGGACGCCGATTCTAGCGGTTCCTACGTGTTTAACGGGGAGGGGTTTTGTTAATTGATGGACTGAAATACGTGTTTTTAAGATTTTACGTGTTTACAACTTTGCTGCTTTTTTTTTATCTCGTTGAAGACCTTATAAATAAAGAGAAGAGAGAGAATAGGCCTAGTCAGTCGGTCATTGAACAATTTTGAGCAAGTTTGTGCTTCTTTCTTCTTGTAGATCCTCTCGTTAGCAACGGGTGGCCAGAAAAGCCCGACTGGTTTTCTGCAGACTCTTTTGGAAAGCAGGACTCATCTCATATTATACCAAGCCTCGAGCATGTCCTGGAAGGCATCAGCCCACCTCTCACACCCGATGGATTTACTACAGCACCAAGTAGTAGTGTGGGAAGCCCTGTCCCCTCGGATGGTGGCGACGAGTTTCTGATCGGTAACTACAGCCCGAGAACGATCGCAAGTCTCGAAGAACTGCTAGATCACCCGTCGTTGAGTTCGACGTATAATGACGAGAGCCCCTCTTCGGATGGACCGGCCTCCGAGCCTAGTACACCGGAACCAGAATCAGGATTTCAAAGCATGTATATGGGGGAGTCGTCACCAGGGGCCGCCCTAGCGACTGTTACCTCGTTGCCCCTGGCAGAGGAGACGTCGCCGAAAAGAAGTAACACCAGGGGCGGCCCCTACCCCAAGACGTCGCCTAAAAGACGGAAATCGGACGAGCAAAAGTGCAGGAAACGTCAGCAAAATAGAGATGCTGCATTACGATACCGCTCGAAGAAAAAGGACGAACTGGGGCGCCTGCTGACCGAAGCCGAGAAACTCGAGGAAACGAACAAGAAGCTGAACGAACAGGTATTGACCGTCTCCAAGGAGATTGAGTACCTGAAGAATCTAATGCTCGACGTCATCAAAGCGAGACTTGATAAATCAAATGTTTGACGTGCTAACTACTTAATGTAAATACGCGTACATTGTTATGCATTCACCACGGTTAATGAAACAAGCTGCTAATATTCAACCCATTTTGTTTTGATGTAAATTTTAAAGTGTTTAATATGTAAACGTTTGACGAAAATACTCTTAACCATTTTCACTTACAGTCTGTGAATTTCGCTGGTAGACAGGACACTGTCCATCGATACCTTTGAGATGTATCATAATCTGAGATCGTTGCCAGCGCAGTTATCGCAGATCTGGTCAGATATGTCACTGTATCTCAACGGGTGGTTCATGGACCCCCCTAGTTGATATTTGAGACTTTATGCCTGGTTCACATGGAGGACAAAACAGTTTTAAGCCGCGAGAACAAAAACGTGTTAATGGCTGAAATCAAAGTTGTTTTCCATGTGAATCAAAATTTTCCCGTTCTTTGCAAGAACAGCAAAACGGTCGTAAGCGCTTAGAACAAAATGGTTGTCAGAGATAAAAACCGTTTTGTACTCCATGTGAATCAGAAGTGCCCTCGAGACCGTTTTGTTTTTAGCCGGTTTTAAGGACACAAAATTTTTTGTTCCATCAAAACATGTTTTCAGGAAACCACCCGCGGTGTGCATTGTCTACGCACACCATGTGTTAGTGACCTTGCGTCATGTGGCAATTACCGTTGTTTGACAAATTAGTTATTTGACTTGTTTGAGTAATGCTTGCTTTGACAATAGTCTTGCTGATTTCCACAGTCACCCTGCTGATATTCTTAATCCCTTTGCGACTAGTTCGTTTTAGTTGCAAGGTACCTTGAAACACTTTGGTCCTTCATGTGAATCAAATGGTTTTAATGCCATGCGACTAAAACCGTTTTCTGCCATCATGTGAATTAGTTTGGTTTTAAGGCCTAAAAACCAATTTACATGTATTTTAAGCTCCTTGAAACCGTTTTGTCCTCAATGATCCAGGCATTAAAGGGGTAACATTAAACACGGGGTAATAGAGGGTCCAAAGTACACTACGGGGTCAAGTGAGATTTTTATTTAAATGTATTTTCTTGGAATTTTTCCAACAAATTAATTAGTTTTACTAACCTATTACTATATACCGATGGTTTTTGTATCAAAACACTAAAACCAAACAACAACAACAACAACAACAACAACAACAACAATAAATGCTGTTTCTGCATTTTTCCCCATACCGCTAACTTTGATTCCGGGGAGTACTTGTTGTTAGAGCGTGGGGGTGGGGGTACACTTTCAGGGGTTGAGATATGGCAATCTCTCAAAAAAAGACCCCTGATGAGCAGTGGGCCCGACATTGAAACTACCCGAAATAAACAGAAAAACCACCAAACAGGCTAACTAGTAAATAAAGGGCAGCTGGGGCGTCCAAGAGCGACGCCCCTCAATTTGTGCTACCGGGCAGAGAAGCAAGCCATGAAGCAGGCTCTAACGAAGAATAGAGGGAAGTTTGAGAAATATCAATAATTTTATTCGTCATTAATCAAAACACACCTTCACTAATGAAACAAGCATATGAAATAGTTTTAAAGCAATGTTCAGCGTTGACAGCTTGTCACTTGCCTCCTAGAAAGAAAAATAGGCAAAATTAATCTCAACAAAAGAAATGCCTATCTGGTATACCACAAGGGGGAGCAGAATTATTCTTGAGTTGACTTCTTCACGCGTAAACATCAAACGTTACTGTTTATTATTGGTCTTTTCATACCCCCTAGGCTCT
This sequence comes from Alatinidae sp. Z8VKAUB7J3, assembly GCA_010016025.2. Lineage (NCBI taxonomy): Eukaryota > Metazoa > Cnidaria > Cubozoa > Carybdeida > Alatinidae > Alatinidae sp. Z8VKAUB7J3. The sequence goes on from JAAAKM020073195.1 coordinate 95,979,228, forward strand.
GGCTTCAACACTAATTTAGTCATTCAAGCTTAGGCTATCAAAGTATCTCAGGCTGAACAATGTGCAAGACATTGTTCAGGTGAAGAGAATGTGTCACGTGTTTCCTGATTTACTAAAAGGTGAAGCCTCTGTCTCTGCGTTCTAGTTCTAACCTTATTAAACTTCCACTTTTGTCACCATGCTGCATCGAAGTAATTCAAATTAACCTTCACCCTATTTTCCCTTCTTAACTCGGCTCTGGCTCAAAGTAGACGTTGCTCCGTTATTTACTTCGTTGTTAACGTTCCCTCGTTGTAGAAAACACCAATTCGTTGTAAGCGGTGGTATTCACTAATGTGTATATGCGACTAAGGCCTAGACTCTATACACATGATCTTTTGCTAAATTGTATTAATTTTAAGCATACAAGTACTTTTCTGGCGAAACTCAAATGCAAAGAACTGCAAAGAAGTTTTTATGGCCTAGGTACAAACAATTTAGCGTGATCGGGATGCATCACTAAAAGGATGAACTGAAATCTTTAACCAAACAGAAATACAGAACGGCGTACAGACAGATAAACAGACAGCTATTGTCGTCTTTGAAAACTATATTACTGCCATGTCACCTATTTTCATGTTCCTTCTTGACTATATTATTATTAATTAAGGAATTCCTAATCTAGCAACTGAACTTAACTGAATGAAAATGTTAATTAAAAAATGAAGGCAGTTGAGTCAATGTAGCACAAAACATTGAAAACAATCGAAGTTCGCTAAAGCGTCGCTACATTTTTATCTATTAGAAAACAAACCAATAAAAAACACAAAATAAGCTTGTGGTCGCTTTTTTTGGCGTCTGTCTCCCCTTAATAGCATTACACAAAAAGGTTTTTTTGAATAGAACACTACAGAAATAGAAAAGTATGTCACCACCGTGGATCGAACCCGTGACCCACGCTTTCGCGGCGTGCGCTCTACCAACTGAGCTAGGTGGCATTGGATGCGACTTTGATAGGGAAGGCTGTATAATTGCAGAGAGGTCACCATAACCTTTTTCTGCGGGATGCAGAATTTAGTGCTACCAAGGAAACCTGACTTTCATGTATCACGAAATTTGTCGGTATAAATTACTATTGCTGTACATTCCTTTCTGAAATAATCTTGAGTAAACTTTACAAAATGATAATAATATTCACATGATTGGTTCTCAAGATTTCATTAAAATACATTAAATTGCCCGATTCCCAATCCTCTATTAATGCCGATAATTTGTATAGTTCTAATAATCTTGCATTTCCCATGACGACAGTTTGCTGTTAGTATAAGAAAAAGTACTCACCAGATATAGCCAATGAACTTGCATTTACCGTCATTTGGAAGCCAGCACTGTTTGAAAAGTTATAATTAGATTTAGCCAGTGTACTTGCAATTCTTTGTTGAACTTGACTTAGAGACTCGCCTTCCTTTCTTGTAACTTTGAATTCTAGTTTGATACTACTTTGGCTGTAAAACAATAATTATATAAAAAGTAATGTCGTAGAGGTTTAAACTCAAGAAACCAAAGCTTTCGTCTTTCTTTTGGCAGATTTCTGTCATTTAATTTTTCTTATCCATTTTAAGCTACCTATGAACCGCTGTTAAATTGAATGTAAGATGTTTACGGAATTTAATGTGAAGATCTTTTCATTACAATACAAGTACTACATGTTAAGTCTCTTCTTTATATGGCTAAAAAAGGGCTCCAATTTGCTTCCCCACCGTCCTCAAAAAAGGCTTTCAATAATCTAGAAGTATTCCAGAAATCTACATATTTTCATAGTTACCTAACCCTGTAAGATAACTCTACGATTGTTTGAGGGATCTTAAAATTTGGAGATTGGGAGGCATATTTGCATATGAGAACCTCGCTGCAGAAAATATATATGGGAAGGTGAATTACCATCACAGCTCATTTGTTAAAAAGCAAATTCAATAGGATCGATCCTACTCTGCTAACACGAACGCGCGTTTTGTAGCACGTACTTAGAAGGAGACTTTAAGGGTCTGGAATTCCCGATACAAAGTCAACTTGATTTGTTTTTTTAAAGTTCGTAACATTATCTTATTGTGCTATGGATTTACAGTGTTTCACAGTAACACTGGTTATTAACTCCTAGTTAAATTTTGCATCAAAGATACAGATACTGCAACGTTTCTCATCTTATTCTCAGTAGTAGTTAGGATAAAGTGAATTTTTAAAATTATAATTACGTCAATAGTCCTCACCCTCTGCTGACCAGGGGTGAGGTTTCAGAGATATCCCAGTATCTCTTCTCCTTGACGACATATAGATGGCAGGTTCCTCCATGTTGCGCGAGAGGCGGTCCTACTGGTTGGTTGAGCCTGCTTCATGGCTTCCTTCTCTGCCCGGTAGCCTAAATTGAGGATCGTTGCCCTTGGACACTCCAGCTGCCCTTTATTTATTAGTTAGCTTGTTTGGTGGTTTTTCTGTTTATTTAGATTCTAAGTCGGGCCCACTGCTCATCAGGGGTCTTTGATTCAGAGACTGCTCCAAAAGCCTTCTCAGTAAAGAATGGGGTTAGGACTTTTGAATTTACCGTATTTTCAGTGGTAGAGGAAATGTCAATGATAAAACTTCCTCTTAAAGCTTACTCACCTTGCGTTTCCCTGCTGAGTCTGTATTTTTGCCGTGTACCTTCATCATCACCATCAGTCGGGCGCACCCGAATCCAGAATGTAGGTTTTCCACATGTCTCTGTTTGTCATTATCGTCTCGAGTTCTTGGGGGCTAAATCCCGTATCTTTGGTGAGAAGTGTGGTGTAGTCGAGACGAGGCCTTCCTTGACTTCTGTAACCGTAGGTTGGTTTCCATGTGACCAAGTCAGAAGCTACTTCGTTACTTCGTGTACCTTAATCAGGAAGATGAGTTTCGAATTTTTCTGGTTCTTGTTTTCACCCGATAGGAAACTGCATCAGTCATACGGGAGTTCTTAACTTTACTGGCCGTTTGTCACACTGTCATTCCTGAGAGGGATCCCAGTAATCCAGAAAATATTGTTTACCAGGCGGCTTCTCCAGGTAAGCGCATGCGAGCTGCATTGTTGTTTATGGTGTAGTTTGGTAGTAATAGTATAAGCTTATATCGAAGAGTCGCTTGTACATTACAATTTTGCATCTTCGTAGATTAATTAGGACTGGTAGAGCCATAAATCGCTTGATGTGAATTGTCCGGTTAAGCGGGAGCATGAATTCAGAATCGCACTGCGTTGTGATTCGAGTGGGGGTTGGGGTGATTGTGGAGTAAATACCTTTAGGCCAGTGCTACTCTCGCTCCCCCGCACCCTCTTTCTGTCGTTCGTTGTTTTGATTAGCATAATCGTCGTCATTGTCATTATCGTCAAAAACATTATCATCAGCAGCAGCAGCAGCATCATCATCATTACCATCGTCATCATCATCATCATCGTCATCATCATCATCATCATCATCATCATCATCATCATCATCATCATCATCATCAACTACTACTACTACTACCATTACTACTACTACTACTACTACTACTACTACTACTACTACTACTACTACTACTACTACAGGTACTCGACCTTGTCCTCGTCCTCCTATTACTATTACCACCATCAATATTACCACTAATACTGCTGCTGCTGATTCTGAATGTGATGGTAAGGTATTATGAACAGGTAAAGTGTTCAGGGAAAGCAATAAAATCAAAGCAAGTGGATACGAATAAGTGCACATAGCCATTTACAAATATACTTCCTCGTTTACGCAATGAAATTTCACAAGCACGCACGACCGTGAGCACATACAGGGACCTGTCATGGCCTTTGTCCGCGCATACTGCCTGTCAATGTCTAATCAATACATCATCGGAAAGAAAAGAAATGAACTAAAAATTACCTTAACGGTATTGCTTCTATAGTATACTTCTCAAGCTCTTCGTCCCTCAGTCAGGCAGCTCTTGGATGTTGATCAACGGAGACACAACTTGCCTGTCCAATATTTACATCCGTGTTCTCTGGCGAGGATTAATTATATTGTAACGCAATTCATCAACCGTATTTGGACACTGAGGCAACCAATCATGTCGCCCACTGCAAAGGAGGAAATGAAGGTACTGTAAATTGTGTACAGTACTCAAAAGAGACTTCGTTGAGGATTCCTCTAATCCTGCTTTCAAGTAAGAGCGAAGAACATGCTTTGTAGCAGATTCCGTCGATTCTCGACGGTCACTAAGCTGGCCCTCTAAGAGAGGTGGGGCGGTTTGGACTTCCAAAATATCAAAGGGGGGCGGGTCACAAGTTTCATCAATTTTTGGAAATAGTCCTCAAAATGGTGTCCATACAATTTTATATTATATTTGTTACATCTATACAAAAATGTTAGAGGTTGCTAAATTTAACTGAAAGTGGCATTGTATAGTCTAAATTCTAGCTGGTACAAGTAAATTGCCGCTAAGCCATTGTTTTAAAGTCGTAAGAGAAGTTTGTTAACTAAGGCCAAAAGACACGGTTTTTGCGCAGCTCTGAAGTTATATTTCACGGAAGCATTTCTGAGGAATACTTCAACGTACATACGTATGGACATACGGGAAAGAGTCTTCCCATAGGTCCTACGTTTTTGGTTTCCGATGCATTATGGTATACTAAAGTGAAAAATGTGTGTGCCGATGAGAATGTCAAGTGGGGCGGAATACGATAGTGAATTCTCACAAGGGGGCGGCGCCCCACCTTCTTGAGCGATTCTCGATATTCTAGGCTTGAATCTTCTCGGCCTCTTGATCGCTTCTTGGCCTCTTGGCAAGGAATGGATGCAGTATCTGTTCTCATTTATGACAGATACTTTCCATAATCTGCGAGAGGTGGTCCTACTGGGTAGTTGAGCCTGCTTCATTGCTTGCTCCTCTGTCCTGTAGGCTAAATTGAGGGGCGTTGCCCTTGGATGCCCCAGCTGCCCTTTATTTATTAGTTATCCTGTTTGGTAGATTTTCTGTTTATTTAATGTAGTTTCAATGTCGGGCCCACTGCTAATCAGGGGTCTTTGATTGAGAGACTGCTAAGAATGGGTCTTGGAAACCAAGGGTGTGATGGCAGTAAATGTCTTGCAGGCACTGATCGAAAGTCAGAGATTCCTAACCCCGGAAAGTATATTACCCCTCATGACTCAACATTTCTTTGTGCCCCCTCCCCACGGTCTGTAAGAATTCAGTATTGTTTCTCATGATCGATGTTTAACAAGTACACCATGAAATAACCAGTCAATAAAGAGTGCTGACCAGCTTACCAGTTGTAAAACGGGAATGTGGGCAATGTTGGAGTAAAGGGAGACATTATTTACTTTTCCTTTTGTTAGGTTTTGCCATTTTTGCGTAAGAAAATGGGGAATAGGCTATTAGCTGTTAAACCCCCCCAGCTGTAAGTTGCCCCTCCTGCTACCCATTGTCTCAACACCTCCCTTTGAAATCTCAAATACCCCCTAAGAGGGATCCCGAACAAACTTGTTTCCATTTATTAGAATCGTTGTGTGCACAAATGGACATCACAACATCCTTTTCTTTTGCCATTCATTTACTCATATTTGCTTTGTTCCATAAGTCTCACAACACGGTTTAGTGAGGCAGTTGGATGTAAAACAATTTACTCCTCCCCCCTCCCTCCTCCCCCACCCCCCGCCCCCCCCCCCC
>JAAAKM020073195.1:95984925-96095498 GCA_010016025.2 Alatinidae sp. Z8VKAUB7J3
TAAAATTTTTTTTTTTGGCCCCGGAGAAAAAAGGGGGTTAAAGGCCTTTTTCCCCTTTCAAATTTTTTTTTTTTTGGGGGTGCCCCCCCCCCCCCCCCCCCCCCCAGGTTATCTTCCTGACATTCAATATTATCTATTTTACGAAATTTGCATTTAGTTCTAAAGTGGAAGGGCATCGATAGGCCAATTTAGCTGAGAAAAAGGTTGTTTTATACGACAAGGCTCGAATATTTGCTTAAATATTTACATAAACAAGAGAGTGAACCAGAACCCAGATTTTTTGTCAAAAGTGACTCCCATAAATTCTGACAAATTCTGTCAATGGGGTCTTATTGGCTATTATTTTCAACGATAGATACCCTAATTGTGGTAAATATGTTGTTCTATGATATTAAAACATGCTTACAGCTTCAAATTTTATAAAAAATGCTGTTTACGCGAAATTTGTAGGGGGGGTGTAGAAGTAAACTAGCGCCGGTTAACGTATTCTCACAGTACAGGGCCACAGTCAATATAAATTAAATAGACCTGTTTTTTCGAAGATTCAGTCTAGTACGGAAACAGTCGAGGCTGTAGAGATTTTCGCTAGTAGCATGACATACCGGACATTACATTATCATTATTTTATTACTATATTTTTAAGAACTTTCTATTCGATGCTCAGTTGATATGATAACACCAGTAGTAGGGTGGTCACATGAATTTTCAGATCTATGAATTGGTCTATTTGACGAAGCTCAAAAGAAAGAGCTCAGTGAACTGAGCACAATGATTTTTTCCTGGGTTCCTAGCACAAGCACATAAAAAGTTATGGGTGCTTAAAATTAAAGGTGCAGATTAAGCTCCGAATTTTGGAATTTAGGTCATAAGGCTTTCACCCAGATAGTAGGTTTTTGCCTGGCACCAAAGCATACGAGAAACACATGAGTACATATCTTTGATGGCTAATATCTCATGTTCTACAAAATTTTAAGCGAAGAAATTTTGACACATAGTAGAACATACTTAGAACATACTATTTATAGCATATTGTTGCCATGGTAAGAGGAAGGATTGTGCTAATTAACAAAAAACTATTGTTTTTGTTAAAAAACAATATTTATGGAGACAGGCTTAAAGCAATTCAATTACAGAAGTACTGCAGGAATAAGTAAATGCTAAAAGTACTCGTTTACAGCAAAGTATGACCTCTACGAACAGCAAAATATCACCATGGTAACAATTATTGTCAAAAGATTCCTTACGGTGAGAAGCCTTCTCTTGTATGGGCCTATTTATGATATCTAGCAATTGCAATATGAATTATATATCAATAAAAACAACAAAACAGTACTCTTTCAAAGAAAAATATACTAAATGGTACAACTATTTTAAGGAGGCACCTAGTCAATGTGCTGAACACAACATATTGTAAAACATGATATGGTACAGCATGCACACACACAGATCCATAAAATTTATTGCAGTATATGTTGACACAGCCATAAACTAACCACTTGCAGCTAAAGAAAGGCACTTTCAGTGCTATCCTGTGACAAGAAAAGCCTAGTTTATCACCAAAGATGCCCCTACATGTGTCTAAGAGTTCTTACTTGGAAAACACAAACTCCTTTTGTCGGCAAAGTAAAGGATCCCGGGTTTTGATGAAAACAGCTTCTAAAACTTTCAGATGATGAAGTTGGATGAAATTTGTTATCATCTCTCGTTACAGTTATTGTCACAAGCATTCCTTGAATGCCATCGAAGGAGCTGTGATGATGGCCATCCATTTGCACTTAAAGTTTTTATATCTGGAAGAAATAGATTAGAGAATGAAGGTGCCAAAGCCCTTGCAGCTGCCTTCAAGGTATTTATATCATTTAAATAAACGTTTGTTAAAAGTAGTAAGCAGGCTTTGCATTTTCTGGTTGTTGAAGCACAGGCTTGCTGGCATTTTACTGATTACGTGGCAAGGGCCACAATATTGATTTTGTGTTCTTACACCACATTATTATAATTATGTGTTTCTTACTGGTATCAACATTTTTATTGCTGTTGCTTTTCAGTTTGCAGTGTGTATATATGTGAACTTAAGTTATCAACATCATTATCCTGAAAAACATGTCAAGTAATCTTAGTTCTACATGCTTGGACAGCATCAACTTCCATCTTTAGTGTAGTACGTAAAATGTGGTGCATAATTTATACAACTTATAAAGAAGAATACTGCATACTATTACATAACTTAATAAAGGTTTTCAAAAGAACAGTAGAGAAATAGAAAATCTGTCACCACTGGGGATGGAACCTGTGACATATGCTTTCACATCGTGCACTCTACCAACTGAGCTAGGTGACCTCCAATGTTAACATACTCTATTTCTCGAGCAACCACATAAGCTCCCAATTATTCACCAGTGGACATCGACATCCAGCCCAACACAATTGGAGACCAGCCTCTCTGCACATGTGACTTGACCAAGGAAGAACTGCCCTCTGGCCTGTCATCAATCCAAAGCCTGTTTAAGTTAGCGAGTATAATTGAGAAAAGAGGATTTGAAATGTTAGTTTTGAAAAGAACGCAGGAGAAATAGAAAATATGTCACCACCAGGGATCCAACCCGTGACCCATGCTTTTACAGTCAAAGAGTGCATGCTGTGTAAGCATGGGTCCGAGTTTGATCCCTGGTGGGGACATGTTTTCTATTTCTTCTGCGTTGTTTTCAAAACTAACATTTCAACTCCTCTCTTCTTGTTGATATCTTAATACCGTATGTTGTAAGGATGCATCATATGCTGTTTAAAATCCCCAACTAGTTTAATCTTGACCGTAGGAAAACTAGTCTCATAAAGTTATGAGGATAGAAAAGATGCTAGAGATCCTTCATGTACATACTGAGCTTGTTGGCCCTCTTACACCATCGAACGGAAACACGTACATCTTTGCATTTCACACGTTCGCCTATTGCTGTTCCGCGACATATCTGCTGAAACTGTTGCTCAAACCTTTGTAACGCACTGGATCTCAAACTTTGGTAGCCCATCTACTATCACTACAGACCGCGGATCGCAATTTGAATCTCCACTTTTCAATTCTTTAACGCATTTTCTCGGTACTAACCGAATTCGCACTACTTCTTATCATCCACAAGCAAACGGACTTGTTGAACGTTACCAACAGACAACTGAAAGCTTCCATCAAGTCTCAACCTACACCAAATAATTGTACACAATTCCTACCCCTAATTCTTCTTTGACTCTGCATTAAAGTTAAACCCGATCTCGGATGTACCACAGCAGAACCTGTTTTTGGTACTACTCTTCGTTTACCTGCCGAATTTGTTTGTCCTTCTGATAATATTTCGTCTTTTTCACCTGCTGATTATGTTGAACGACTTCGTCAAAATATACAAAGAATTCCTTTAATTGACCATCGAACTCAAATTTCAACTCCTGCTTCTCCACAAGAACTCGCGCTAAAGAGTCTTGCACCCAGATGTCGTGATAAAGCGATCAACAGGGGCCTGAGCAAAGAGGGGGGAATAGTTTTGACATCAAAAGATGAAGGGGATTTGCCCTGCATCCCTGCTGTATTGAATTCGTGATGTTAACATCAGGAACTGACACAAGAGCTTTATTTTGGATTTTTCGTCGTGAAATTCGGTGGTCTGTATCAATGAGATCGCCAAGGAAAAGGTCTTTGATTACGAGACTGACAGGGGCAAGGTAGAAAATATAGTAATAGATGGGAAATTATTTGCGAAGACCAATAAAAAGTAAAGAATACTTTAACTGACCGTAACAAGATGGTTAGATTCAAGAAAAGGTAAGGATGCTACCATTTGTTTATTGGAGCTTCTGAACTTAACATGTTAACATGCACGTGCACATTTTACGCATTCATATGCATTCGCATATCAATTAGATAGGTATTGAGAAATTGCAACTTAACACACAGTTCCTTCTAATTTGTCATATTTGTTAAATATATCTTATTATAATTTTTTCCTGTCTGGTTATATATTTTAATTTTAGGCACTAGCCGGTGAACCAGATATATATATATGGTTGGTTTAGTAATCATGAGGACGCGGTTCGAATCCGGTCAGCGCCGTTAATTTGCAAGCTATTGTGGTAATGCTCCATGTAAAGCGCCTAGAACAGAAATGTATAAGCGCTATATAAATTATTATTATTATTATTATTATTATTATTATTATTGTGTACACAGTTCTACATTCAAGTCTGTCAATCAAACAACGTCAACGGATCAATCACACTGCAGGACGAAAGAATTTTCACACAAAAATTTACCAAGAACAAAGAACTTTTGAGAGAATCACGTTCAAATCCTTGTAATTTATAACTCCATTTAGACGGATGATAACTACTCCATTTTACGAGATCTTTGCTTGAAAACTTTAAGAATCCGGGATTAGGTCTCATAGAAACAATACATTAAGGAAATGTTACAAAGCCGCCAGTTGTTGGTACAGAGTTTAAATTACTATGGGCTAAGGTTAACGGCGTATTCATCAACCAAAAATCAATTGGATTTCTTAACATTTTCAATCCGTCGAATAAAACAATTATTAAATACACAGAGGATATATTGCGATGATTTCCATTTAAGTGAAAGATACAAAATTATAGTACTAAACCGAAAGAAGAGTCTTAGCTGAAAATTTTTCGTGGGTCAGTTGTAATCTTTGATAGAAGATTCTGATTTTGATCGGCCCTATAGAGGTACCTCTTGTGACTAAACTCGGTTACCATTTTATCCTGATATTACCATGTTTAGGTTGCACAGCATTTTGAAGATGAGCAATTTTTCGGGAGGCAGTCAAGAGCAAACAATTCTGTGAAAGGTTTAACGTGCTTGTCGTTCTCGCCTGCAACCTGTAAGCAATTTTATAAAACTGTGATTCTGTTAAGGATATGGTAAATATTGCATTGAGTAAAGGATTCATTACAGACTTCAGAACCCAAAATTTTTGACTTCTATAACAACTATAAGCACTGTCCTCGTCTTGCATTTAAAACAACGAAGATCGCATATCGCATATTGTGGCAAAACAAGATCAGTTGTGGCTAACCGAGCTCAGATCAGTTGTGGCTAAGCCGCGGCACAGCGTTTTTTGTGTGCCGTCCACTTAATATTATAAGAATTTATTGTATTTCGGCACAGTCTGAAAGAACGGATAACCTCTGCTTTCTTTTCATTGTTTTGTTTTTCAAATCAGAGCGACTTGTGTCGTATCTTTGCAAAATTTTAATTTATATTCCATTTGTCAGCGAGTCCATGTACTCATGGTCTTTCTATTCAACCCAGGTCTGGAAGCTCAATTAAGATCAAACGGTGCCGCCGAGGATGTTGAATTGACCACTCACGTGATCATGACCGTGCATCCTCATTTTGAATGATATAGCAAATAGGGAATATGATCTTTGTAAATCATGTCTATTATAATGTACTAGCAATAGTATTCTTTATCGCTTATGTTGATACATCCAGTATGGGATTTGAACCCATGACCCTAAGATTAAGAGCCTGATGTTCCACCAACTGAACTAAGTGGTATCTACAAACCCAAGCTGTTATAGTGATGATACACCTGCTAATAAATTCTGTTGTAGAAAGGAATGATTTAGGTCTAATATGAGAAAAGATTGTGGACGGTTGTTTGGTAAGGTTGGAAGTAGAAGGTTCAGGGGATTGAGTGACAATCTGACGATGCCAAAAGATTGCATGCCAAACAAAAGCATCTACCACTTTATTGGATAATAAAGTGTGCCATGTCAGGATAGGCTAGCCCCCTTTCCATTTACAGCTTCGTCCTGGTTACTTTTGGCGGGAAAAGATTAACGCGCCCTATGTAGAAAAGTTGAGTTGCCGTGGATGAGCAGATAGAATGGTGATTGTGTTAGACGTGTTGTACGAGGAATAAATGAAACAAATGATAGTTTGATGAATGGAGTATTTTTTGACTAACACTTCTCTAACACAGAGGAAAGACGGCATATCAAAAAATCACCTTTGGAAGGCACGATCAACGAAGATCTGGAAGAGCTGAGACTGTCATTAGAAGATGTAGTAATCCACGCCTGAGATAGATAGCGTGGGTGTAATCTCCTCTCAGCCATGCGTGTTTGATGTGATTAGATGGATAAGAAGGTAAATATATGAATTAAGCTTAAAGAAACACGAGGTCTTCGTTATTTCTACAGGGAAACAAAATGTTTTGATTATATATGGAAGGGGGTAACAGCAACGGATGGCGATTGGAACGGTTTCCGATGAAGAAAAAGAGTTCAGAATCACTGCTGTCAGCATTGGTAGATTTACAATAGGTTACGTACCCAGTTAGCATCCAATTTAATTTCAATGTTGTTGTTTGGTCGAATTGTTGGGGACTGTCACCGAATGACGTTTATCCGATGAAATTGTTACAAATAAGCAGTTGGTTACTATGCCGACATTGTATCGACGTAAAGCCCACGTCGTTATTTAAACCTGAGTTTTACCTGTATTGGGTTGGCATCAATACAACGTAGGGCCAACTGTCATAAACAACGAACCATCGACGTCAAATAACTTAAGAGATGACGTCGATTCGACGTTGTTCCCACATCGAAATCCCTACTGGGATATACGGTGTGGTGTAAAAAAAACAATATGTCTCAGTGGTCATTAACGGGATTTTCATACTGGTTTTTGGTATCAATTGTTCTTATATCGTACGGAAAATTCGCAGAAGCAAGAAAAATATTTCGAATATGGCGAAGAGAAATGGTGATGGAACTAAAATACAAGTATCAAAAAACAGAAAAACAGATTGGGAAGTAAGCAAACGATTCCTTATCCTTACATCTAACCACATATTTTTTCTCACACTACCAATGATTATTTACGGCATTATTCTCACTAGAAGCTATAATTCGCTGTCCAAAATCGTTACAATTATTCTAACTTTGATGATCCAGATATTAGCAACGACCTGTCCAATCATATACCTTACCTGGTTCACACCTACCTGGTATAAACGACTTACTTTCTTAGAAAAAGTGAAAGGAATTTCAGAAAATTTTGCCAAGCAGGAGTTCAGCAGTGCGACCTCGAAAAATCTTCACGATGCTCAAGCGAAGATGACTCATGTTTAAAGAGCTACACGAAGGAGTGCCATTGCACAACTCTTAATCCTAAATGAATTTTTAGAAAATATTTGGTTGCTCGGACGTTTGTGTAGAAACAGAAATTCTTGCACAGTCTGGCGGTGCGTAAAAAGTAGTACCCTTATCCCTAGATGTACCTTAGAAATCAACGAGTGCCTTTTAGATTTGGCGATTCGTTGCAATGTAGTGTAGGAACATTGCTTCTTGTGACGATTGTCGGTGCTTTTAATGCTGAATCGCAATGAGGTGAAAAAGCACGACTTCGATTCTCAGGAAGACCAACTTGCCAATTTTCAGGGATGTTGGATGCCAAGAATTTATTATGTAAAATTGATGTGTCTTTTACAATTATGTATGAAAAGCAAGTATGAAACTGCCCTGGTAAAATATAATTTTGATTTTTTACGCAGGTAGTAAAATTGTCATAGGAAATGCCATCATAAGTAGGTACGGAGTGGGGATTGTGTTGTCTCCCACCAAGTGCATAGTCCCTTGTGTGTGAGAAAAAATAGCTTTGTAATATACGAAATATACGTTCTTAAACTGTCTCCATCACAAAATACTAAGTTTTCTCCATGCTCGACGTTTTGGATGTCAATACAAGTACTTTATTAAAAATCAGAATCATGGTCAGTGAGTAACAGCAGGTACGGTTCACTGACGCGTTCACATTTATACAAACAACGAATGACAAACATCAAGGAGTATTGCACAGAGGGGCACAAAGTCATTTCTCTTTTTCATGATTCTTCCACATAAAACAATTACTAAACCAACGCCTTAACCATTGAGCCATCAAGGCTCAAAAAGCTAAGGTGAAGATTTTAGTGTCAATCTTTCTCGAATTCTCCTCCAGTCAGTGGGTACGGGGAAATTAATTCATTAATATTTATTGTGTTTAGACTTTGAGACTTACACAGGAGCATCTGTAACTGTATCTGGTAAAAATACCTATGTTTAGACTTCATTTGTAATACAGCAGTCACAGGGAAATCTTTATCATCCTTCCATCCCTTGAAACCATCTTTGTATTTGAAGGGGCATTTTATTTCCATCACTTTATCAGAGTTACAACTGCATGATACAATACCATCTGGGGATGCACCCAAAAATGGGTATCTTGCTTTGACATGGAAGCCAGTTTGTATAACAGAGGCATTTTGATGTCTTTGAGAAATTATTTTTAAGTGCTGTTGCCTAGCTGCATTCTCATGAGCCTTTACATATCTGGTGTATCTACTTGATCTTGCACCATGACTCTCATATTACATGATTTTGGTAATCAAGCTTTTGCTTGGATTTGTCTTTGACATTTCATAACATGTCGATGCTGTAATTCGCCCAGCTCTATGCAATGCCCAACTTCTTGAAAGAGCCTGTTCCTTTGTTACATCACAAAGATTGTCGTATGTCCGTTGAGGATAAGTTTCAACATACATGCAGTATGATTTATGAAAAAATTCAGCCAAAGAATCTGTGTCAAGATTAACTGCTGTTGAATCAAAGAGGCTAATTAATGGCTCTGGTAAACAATTATCTTCATTTTCACTGCCGCTCTCTGTATCACTAGAATTGTTGCACTGTCTTGATTCTAATTCATCATATATATTATCTTTAGGGGTACTAGTAAAAACTGCCGCTTTTTTGTAGTTCTTGTACAAATCAGAGAATTGCTTCCTTGATATGCCATCAGACCCAGCAGTCGCGTCATCAACACAGTATGACTCGGATGGAGAAGACTGTGTGTTAGCAGACGTTTGAGGCAAAGCACGCTTTTTGCCATGCTTGAAGTTGATGTCCTTTATTGCAGCTGGCTCTACATGTGTCTTAGTAGCCTTGCATACACACCGTTGGCTAGTACATGCACTCGGATTGTTTAGATTGCAATGAATAGCAGCTTCCAATTTGTACAGTAAGGCACCAACATGACTACATGCTGATCCTAATCCGGCCATGCATGTGCAGTTTGCACTTAAGATCCATCCATTTTTTATGTTGACGGCAACCCATACATCATAGAGTTTAGAATACTAAAGTCCTGTCATAAAGGCGGTAGGGTCGGTGGAAAATACGAAATAAAGACGTAGTATATAGTATAAAACCCGTCTCTATCTTTCCTCCACAAATAAATGAAATCTAGGCAGTACCAAGAAACGCGACGGGGCCTTCGGATACCTAGTACAGAGCAAAACGCTCAAAACATAAGCAAAGACCTGACGAGCGTAGGAAACATATCTGTGTCTTCTGAAGCTTTACAAACCAGAGAAAAAATGGGGGATTAGGTTTCGTAGCCTTGAAATTGTGAAAGAAAGGCAATGAATCCCTGTAGCTCAGGTGCAACCAGTGCCCATATTTTCCGTTAAAAGTAAGTGCTACTTTACAAACACGGTACTTGCTTAAGAAAATATAATACCCCAAATCCTCAGTAACTGTATCAACAGTAGCATATTTTTAACTGCCCATTTTTTCTGAGAAATGTTGTGCAAAAGTTTGAGATGTCGCGAAACGTTCTTTGAAGCCAGATCGAGACAAATGGTTGCAAAGCAATATATCTTATTGCTGCCACTTTGTTTTACAACGGGTCGGCCATGGATACAATTGTATGTATTTCAAAATCATTTATGATATCAACAATGAACATTTCACGTTCTACATTTTCCAGTTACCTGTTTGCAGTTTTATGCCTGTTTAGATTACAGCTTTATAAATTTGGTATGGAAAGAGCCCAGCTTTTGTTTGTCATGAGTAAGATGGTGCGTGAGTGTAGAAAAGCCAAGGTCTCGACAGCTAGGAGCTGTAGGAGCTTAAAAGTTGTTAAACTTTTTAGAGAAAACAACACTACAGCATTTGCATGAAAGGCTTGTAAATAATACGCCTGTCATCACAATCAATGTTGTTGTATACATCCTCTTTAATATCCTAACCTGTAGAAACCATATCTTTAAAAGAAGAACACACATGTAGAGCTATTGTAGGAATGGGTAGCCCTATCCTATCAATTATCTAAGTAAGGAGTCTCCAATCAAATGAATTACAAAAGTTTTCACTACTGTTGACAAATAATTTCTTATTCTATGATCTTAGAGCTTGTTTAATAAACCACTTGTCACTTCATCGGTAAGCTTTCACTATTTCTTCTTATCGTAGAGACGAGGCCTATCCAGATCATGCAATAAAACGTGGGGAAGTGGGAAACTCTTAAGCCCGTGAAATGAATTTTACATGTGTTTAGATGATCCAGTTCTACCACGTTGTTGCTTTCATAATTATGAAATAGAAATAGATGCAAAGGCCTTTGCAAAAAATATGTTGAACCATCAAATCCCCATCATGTAGTGCCAGACTTAACAAAGAGTACAGATATGTTTTGTTGTTTCATTCTTTTATAATATGATTTTCCTACCAAGCTATGAGTAGGGTAGGGTAAAAACGAGTATTTTGGGCTTTTTAAACAGGAACAGATGTTCTCAAGAGAGCCAGGAGCAGTGGAGATATGCACTGGAAAGAAGGGGAATGAAAAGGCTCTAGGACAATCCCACCCAGGTAAATCCCCCCAGGGCAATTTCCCCTGAAACAATTGCCCCCTGGACAATTGCCCCTGGAGAATTCACACCCAGGATAATTGCCCCCCTGGACAGTTCCCCCTAAACATTTCCCACCTAGGATAATTGCCCCCGGACAATTCCCACCCAGGACATTTCCCCTAGTTTCTCCACTTTTTTCCAGCATTTACATTTGTAGCACTCGACTATTTTCATTCGCAATTAATTCGTGTGCCCCGACTAATGAAAGCAGTCTACTCTTGTTGGAGCACTTTGCAACTTTCCCTTACTCAAAATTCCAACCTAAAACTTTTGTGTGTCAAAATAGTGTTGCTTGTTCCAATATTATGACTTATTTATCACAGTTTAAATCTTGAGAGGAAAACTTCCTTGGTGGTGGTGATCAAGAGTTAGCCTTTCATCTGAGGTAGCCTAACTCGTCCTTCTCTCTGGGAACAAAGAATGGGAAGAATTAATACTTAAGTGCTTCGTCTGCCTGTTCTGTTCGCATTTCTCTTCTTTAAATGATGATCAATCAAAACAGATGCCGCCAGACTTATGTTTGCTCAGAATTGCCACTTGAAGCAGATGAACACTGACTCCATTTGGGAGTGGCAAACAACCCCTGCACGAATGCCGAAAGGCACGTGAACTTTACATCCAGCCCCCATGCAACTTTTGATTAATTGCATGTGGAACAATCTCTAGGCCTACAGTGTCATTTTCATTGCTTCAACGTTGTGGGTAACTCAGATTTGTTGAGAGCATTTCATTAAACCTTGGTTTAAGTTTGATTTCATTAGTTAAGAAGGAACAGAGATGAAAGTATGGCATGCATACGTAGCATCTCTTTAAGGCATCAAAATCGTTACCTTGAGCACTTCAGTTTTTCACAACTGTTGTTGTCGTAAGTTGGCATAAGTTGTTAATTGAATAAGATAAATTATAATTCCAGCAAATCAAAAGATAAAATAAAGTAAAACGTGAGGTCGATAAACCAGAAACATGACCAAACAGATGCATTAGAAGGCTTTCACGGTACCGTCAAAGTGGAGGAAGGAAACTTACAAATCTGAGATATGTTGATTACATTGACCTGTTAGCAGGATCAAAAGGAGAATTAGCAGAATTGACCAAGTGGCTAGATTACACAGCAAGAAGATACGGAATGGAAATAAGTGGAGAAAAAAGTAAAATTATGGTCACATCTAAAAGACAAGACGAAGTTGAGGATCAAACTAAAATACAAGTAGATCTCAGTCAAAGCCTTTCAGTAACTCAGTAGCAGCATCACAGAAGATGTCACATCAGAGTTAGAGGTCAAGAAAAGATTGGCTATGTCAACAGGACAGCTCGCACAAGTGATTAAATTGTGTAACAGCCAAAGTGTATCCTCGTCCAATAAAGTGAATTTTATGTGATTGCTTATTACTTCTGTCGCATTGTATGACTGCAAAACATGGACTGTTAGCCCAAAAGATTGAAAAAAGAATAATGGCATTTGAAATGCAATGTTCCTGTAGAGTACTTGATATTACCTGGAAACAGAGAGCCACCAATAAAACCATAGCAAAAATAAATTAATGACCTCATCAGAAGTTACAAGCCCCTAAACACCCCTTCTGTTTTGGCTAAACACTAAATGAATGCGTCCTTAATTGAAACCCCTCAAGTAATTACTACCCCCCACATTAAGGAAAACAGAATCCTTGGAATAAATTTGACACAATTTGTTTTTTGGGCAATTAGAAATGGAAATTTCTTAAGCCAAGGAAGTCTGAAGGACAACTCATGACATCACTGATGTACTTCTTTTTCCAGAAGTCTCACACTCTCATAAACAGTGCAACATCAGGGAGACCTGTTTATGGTATTGGTAGTACCTTTGATGCATCGAACTATAAGCATGACAAAGGGAATAAAGAGTGTTAGAACCCATTTTCAGAGAGATGTGAGCAGTCAAATTTTACAGACCAGTTCTAGATGCATTTAAATTTAACTCAACACAATCCATGGCAAATCTGTCATCTAAAGTCACTAAAATTTGCGTTCGATTGACTAAGAGAGAATCGTAGATTTGACTCAAGGTTAACCCAAATCCAACTGTTGTTGGATGGAAGATGTCTTCTGACAGTGTCCTTATGTTGTATGTTGCAATAAAAAGTTTTTCAGTCTTCTGTTTCTTTGTGTTGGTGTAAGGGTAGGTGTGGGTTGGTATGCAGTAGCCTTTGGTGTACATAATCCCTGAATAAAGCAGACCCCACAGTCAGACTTTGAATTTGAAATTATTGGATGGCCTCCAGCTTTTGACTCCAGCTGCATGTTGAGGAGGCCTGTTATTAAGATCGCCCTGCGAAGAATGCCAGAGGTATTGCGTATGTCATTGTTAACGGTTCCAGGAATACTGGAGAAGCCTACTTGAACACTAGGTAAGGAGACGTTTCTTGCGAATGTTGGCAGCCTTTTGAAATCCTACCTTACCTTACACAGGGTAGTAAATTACAATAGTAGGTAGGCGCGTAGTGACTTGAAATGCGGGGGATTTATCCATGAGTATCTAGTCATTTGGTGAAAAGTCAGTGAACTATCGAAACAGGAAAAATATTTTACCTAAACGTCGTCAAATATTTGCTCTTATTCACGAACAAAAAATCAGCACCGTAGAGCGCCATAACTACAGCTATGCAAACGACTCTATTTCTATTTAGAAATCAGCCTTCGGAAGCCAACAGACAAGTCCAAAATCTGGTTCTTACTACTGGTGTCTACTCTTAAATCTGGTGCCTACTCTGCTAGTATGTGAGGCTTTAACAGGCTAATTTCTGTAGACAGTGACCATCAAGAATAGGCAATTGCGCATGTCTACTCTACCGGTGGACATCAACGACTTTTGGCTACGTGATAAATTTTGTCATGTTACATAGGTTAAGTTCCTTGTAGACATACTGCGGTTCAGCATGCCTGGTTGTCTATTTGTTTAACAGAACCCTGATGACACAACTTGATGCTTTAGCTGGTGACTCGCATACACACCCTGGAAAATTTACGTGTAATAGTGGCTTAGCATCTATAGGTTTTGTGTTTAGCTCGTCTGAGCAAGACTTTTCAATTTGGTTTTTTCGCTCACAAAGGTGAGGGGGGGCAAGTTGGGGCGCCGCCCCCTCCCCCTTGAGAGAATTCACTAGCGTATTCTGCCCCACCTGACAATCTTATCGGCATACACATTTTTTACTTTAGTATATCATAATGCATCAAAAACCACAAACGTAGGACTTACGTAATGACACTTGCCGTATGTGCATACGTATGTTCGATGACGTATTCCTCTACAACGCCTTCCGTGAAACATAACTTCCGAACTGCGCAAAAATTGTGTCTTTTGGCCTTAGTGAACAAACTTCTCTTACGACTTTAAACCAATGGCTTAAAGGCAATTTACTTGTCTCAGCTGAAATTTAGACTATACAATCCCACTTTCAGTTGAATTTCGCCAACGCTAACATTTATGTATAGATGTAACCAAATATGATATGAAATTGAATATATTTCTGTTGTTGAGCACTGGTCGAAGTTTTGAGAGAGATTCATTTACAATAAAATATTGAAAGCGTCAGGTTCCCGCAGGTCACCCAAAAATTTCTAGGATTACCGTAGATTCTCTTAGATCACTCAAGATAAGTAGAGATGAGATTACTAAAGATAAATAACGATGTATCAAGGATTACCAGAGATTCTATACAATTGCATCAGATAAATAGGGACTCTTGAGGATCGCAGGGATTTACTGGACGACTTAAAAATGATAAGGGATTCTCGAGGATTACTCAAGATTAGCAGGGATTTTCAAGGATTGCTGAGGATTCTCGAGGATTTCTCAAGATTACTAGGGACTTTCAAGGATTGCTGAGGATTCTCGAGGATTACACAAGATTACAAGGGATTTTCAGAGATTGCTGATGATTCTGGAGGATTACTCAAGATCACCAGGGATTATCAAGGATTGCGGAGGATTACTCAAGATTACCAGGGATTCTCGAGAACTGCTGAGGATTCTCGAGGATTTCTCATAATTGCTAAGGATTACTCAAGATTACCAGGGATTTTCAGGGATTGCTGAAGATTTTCGAGGATTACTGAAGATCACCAGGGATTCTCGAGGATTACTCAAGATTACCGGGGATTTTCAAGGATTGCGGAGGATTACTCAAGATTACCGGGGATTTTCAAGGATTGCGGAGGATTACTCAAGATCACCAGGGATTGTTGAGGATTACTGAGGATTGCTCAAGATTTCCAGGGATTCTCAAGGATGGCCGGGGATTCTCGAGGATTACTCAAGATTACCAGGGATTGTCAAGGACTGCTGAGGATTCTCGAGAATTACTCAAGATCGCCAGGGATTCTTGAGGATTACTGAGGATTCCTCAAGATTTCCAGGGATTCCCAAGGATAACTCAAGATTGTCAAGGATTCTTAGGGATAGCGAGTGATTATAGAGGATTTCAGAGACTCTGTAAAATTGTTTGGGATTACTCTGGATTGTTTTAGATTATTTTTGGATTAGTTAAGATTACCTGGAATATTCAAGATTACCAGAGATCATTTTAAGATAACTGATGTTATACTTTACACAATTTACTGAAGGAGCCATAATCGAAACTCTTTATAGCAAATCAATACGTCTCCGGCATACTTCAATGAATTAGTAGGCTTCCTTATTTCTTTTATTTAAGAAGAAGATTGAATGTGATTACGCCCATCTCAATTTCAGGTTATCTTTTATCACTCCACATCCTGCCTAGTAAGCCCTCGATATTATCCACATGATCCTCAGGGTATAAGAAACTTGAACAGTGGGTACAGTATTTAAGGACCTAGTGAATTAAATATAAAATATACTTAACAACCTCGGCCGTTACTGGTAATCTTCTCTCAACTCCACTCTTTTCTAACATTCGCTCTCAATCTCTTCAACACTCTCAGCCTTTTTCTGTATCTGATTTCACATTCTTAACTTCTGCCTCTTCTGACTTCTCTCTCCTTATCAAAGAAAGCCTTCTCCTTGCTAAACTTCGGCCGACTTTGGATGGAACAACAAGCTCATAGGCACTTTCACTTTTCTAATTTCTTCTCTGAGGCTCATTTATTCTTCCTTTGTTATTAAGCATATTGTTTATTTAGGCCACTAGGTCCTGAAATATCGTACCCACTGTTCAAGTTTCTTATACCCTGAGGATGATGTGACAATACATCGAAAGCTTGTTTATTAAATATATCGTTTTATATGTTCAATTTAAATCCACAACATGTTTTATGTGCACATTTTTTGCTGGGCGTTACTGTTTATTACTAAAGAACGTTTTCCGCCCGATAAATCAATTGAAAACATTTGTTTGATATAAGCGAAGGCAAAAGCATACTATTAGCTTTGTAGGATCAAGGATTTGATCTGAAATTAGTCATAAAGAAGCATTTTCCGAGAAAACCCTACAGGTTCCATATGTCTTGGATCCCAAGGTATGCCTTGTCTTAATTCTATCCACAATGAAAGCTCAAATACCCATGAGAGGGTCCTTGGATCTAGTCTAGTACGCACATAAATCTATATATGTTGATACCTATAACGGCGAAAGAAAGTTGCTGTGTTGTTGACTGCAAAAGCGATAAAAAGATTGTCCTTTGATACACGATTTCAGGGACTTTCACATGATCGTAGCCTCATCTTCAGCGTGAGCCTTAGTTATAGCCCCAGCCATATTATCAACCTAAGTACCTTTTAAAGGGACGGGGGAACAGGGCAGCAGAGGGGGCCCATGCCCCCAAAGATTTGCCGAATCTCATTTTTTCCCGTGACCACTTTTCAGCTTTATCAAAATTGAAAGTGTTTGCGACAGACATTGTGTCACGTTCACAGAGGAATATGCATATCGACACGAAATACCACTTTCCGAACAATGACCAAAGGCACCTTACTGTGTGAAAAATGTGAAAAAATATATTTGAACCCAACATACTTCCCCACCCCCTCCTAATCCGCCTTACCTTCCCCCATCGCTGTTTTATGAATAAAATAGGTGTTACCTAGCAATGTCGATGGGTAGCAGAACAAGTTTGATACATGTATAAGAACTATCACCAAAGGTTCTAAAACCCAGGAATGAACGGGCCTGTTGCATTCATTGTATGATAAAATGGCCTGGTCAATTGCCAAAATACAGACCCATGATTGCATCATCATACAGGGCTCGAAATGAAGGTTTTCCCTTCCGCCAACATGTGAATAGGATATAAGCTAAATAGAATTGATGTTACCTTGCGTGCACACATGAGTGAACCATCCCATATTTCACAGCTCATGTGTTATCATGGTGAGGTATATACTTAACTATTATAAGAGGCAACAAATGTTCCTTGTCTGGATTTCATATTTCAAAAAAGATTTTAAAATATTGTATCTACATGGTCAGTGCAAAAAAAAATACATACCTGCTATGTCAAAACTATACTTTCTCATATGTTATGTTTCTTTCAAGGTATCTGTTTTCCTGATCTACTTTTAGTATCCATACATACCAATGTTAAATAGGCCTACTAATGATATTGCATTGTTGGAAAGATCCGTTTATATTGGTATTATTAAGTAATTTGTTATTTGTATTTATTCTCTTGGGTATTCTGGTAGTATTTCATGAGAATATTGCTATAGCTATTTTTAACACAAATGTGTGAAGTGATGTACTTGCCGTTTTTGCAGCATTTATAGTATTTTCATATGAAATATCCATAATATTTAGACTTAATTATTTAAGGTGCTACCTGTGGTTATGTAAATTATCGTGTGGCAATATTTGTTAAGTCTATCCTGTTTAGGCAGTTAGTGTATCTAACACATCAACGAGAATATAGTGGCAGGTAATGTCCGCCACTGTCTCAGTGCTGTATACTAAACCAAAAAGGCGCTTACACAAATTCAGTGCATTCTGCACCGATTGATTATTAACAGACGGAAGTCTGCGAATTCCCTTTCGTTCATGCTACGCGTTCCGCATAGTACAGGGCCGAGAGATAAGAAAAGGTAATTCGTCAGTCACTTATCAATCCAGAAATAAGCGAGTCTCGAAATCGAAGAACCCTGATAAATAGTGGTGCCAATATTTAAAATAATCTAAGTAAAAGAATAAAGCCACTGTAACTAACCAGGCTGCATAATAACAGAGGGTAGCTGGAGCATCCTGGTGACATCTCCTACTTTAAGACTTGTGATGAGCAGTGAACTTGATAAAAAGACATCAGCACCGAAGACCAAATAGAATACAGAAGTTTAAACACACCAATCAAATGTACAGAAACTAGTTGTTGTGGCCATCGTGGAGATGCAGCGCTGAGAGACTCAAAATCTACATCTTTCTCCTCTCCAGCGTTCGAAATCGTGGTAACCACCAGAACGAAGGAGGCATTTGGTTGCTTGCGCGCCATTGTAGCCAAGTTAAAATTTCTAAGCTGAGCCAAAACTTTCAAAATCAGTCTAACTTGCTTTAGCGCACTCTTCCCCGTAACATTTCCTGTAATTGCTGTCTGCAAATGTCTGACTTTTTGGATAGCTCGTAAAATTCGCGCGAAAAATGACTTCAAACCAAATGATTGGTTCCTAGCAAGCAATTTGATTCTTCTTTTTCTTCTTTTTCTTTCGGCTCTTCCCCCTATTAGGGGTCGCCACAGCGGATCCTTTGTCTACACGACAATCTGTTGTTTACTTCCTCTACCGCCACGCCAACCCCCCCTTATGTCCTCCCTGACCACAACCATGAACACGCAACTTAATTGATACCTGGAAACCGTCAATTTATAGGAAACGGCATCAAAAGCTTAAACTATATATATGGTTTTCTTTCCATTTTTACGGTGGATACCAAAAGATATGGATTAGCGTGTTCCGAGAAAGTCGTACCCCTCTTAAGTGCTGCAATTTTAAAATATCATTTTTGCTATGGTGATAAGGCAAAAGTTAAGGGGAACAGCAAAAGTTCACATCTCTATCTACCAGCGTTCAAAAGCTATAACAAAAAGAATTATCTGCTACCAAAAGCTCCTGGTTAGAGACTGATATTACACGGAATAGCGAAAATATTTGTACTAACAAATTTTTTTCATCTGAGACTCCTCAGAGTACAACCGTCAGGAAGGATTGAAACGAAACGTACGAAACATTAAGCTCGACTGTATTTTTTGAAAAAGCCAATCAGAATTGGACGGACTGAATGGCTTATGTTTTTGGACAAATCAGCGTCAGCTACAAGATTAATTAAATGGGAGTTTAAGAACGAAAAATGCTATTCAGTACAAAACCCTATTGCTATTTTGAGCAATTTTTTCTTTCGTACCTCAAACAAACTGCTGCACACAAATCTAGTGAGCTCTGAAATGATAGGTTCAAATCCACGTCCTGACTTTTTTTCTTCGCCCTATTCTAATGATAGCCTGTGAGGTACAATGACTTATTATTCGCTAGATTGCTGAATTCCTGATTTTGGCGTGACCAAAAAAGAAATTCAAAATGGCTACCCGAAACAGCCCAGAAAGCGCGCGAAACGACGTCCCTATAAACCTGAGATTCCCAAAGGTGTGTGACTGATAAGGATATACATACAACATGTAAAATTGGACAGTCTACCCAAGACACATCATCAAACACTACTTTACATCAAAACACCACAAAAACGGTACAGCACGAGAACCTTAATCTTCATTTTCAAGATTATCTTATTAGAGAATACCAGATGACTGAACTCTTTCCGAGCAAATAAATGAATGGGAAACAGATTGGCACAGATTAAAGTGACAAGAAAACCCAATAAAATTTAAATAAATAGCAGCTGCTTGCTTTGGCTGCAGTTGTATCCTTTCGGACGCTGTATACAACATTTACTTCTTGTCGATGAAACTTGTTCTGTATCGGATTCTCTTTCGCCAGCTTAATGACAACATCATGGATCTCCAAGAGGTTTCTTTTCGGGGAGGCTATCGTTAGGCGGAACTTCAAGGCTGGGATTATCCCACTCGCTTCTTTCTGCATTGGCTCTAAATGGGTTCTACAGGAGATAAAGTAACGAGAGAACATAGCTAGATCAAGTCAGGCAAAACCTGTGGTCAATACTTTATCGAAAGTAAAACGCCAAATGTGGAAACTTCATTGACAACGTTTCGTCTAACAGATTCTTCAGGTCACTACTGAAAATTGGCTAAACTAAACTAAAATTTTCAGTAGTGACCTGAAGACGTCTGTTAGACGAAACGTCGTCAATAAAGTTTCCACATCTGGCGTTTTACTTTCGATAACCTGTCGGTGGACTATTCACCTTTCACTCATAAGGTCATCACTTTCCTACTCAAGAATAATATTGTAGAGTTTACAATTCGTCCACTTATGATTTAATTGAACTTGACAAATAAACTAATCGAAAAACTTTTTGACCAACTTGTAATTTCTAGGATGGGTCCCCGTACACCTCACTAACTAGTTCCTGACATATGCTACACACAACATACTTTTACGTTTGGTCATCTTCAGACGTAAGATCTTACGATGTCTTAATAAGTGTCTGTACTCGTCACAACAACATGTGAACTGATTCCTAAACGGGTTGCAACCACCAAACAGGAACAAACAAACTACTTATACATAAAACTTACGTTTGAAAATATTATTGATATTGCAGAACTTATAGACACAACTCATATACCTATGAAATAAGTGAAGATGAATTTAAAGTACTCTAAACAGAAGACGAATATAATTGCGGTTCTTTCGCAGACGATAATTTCCTTTTGGAGCCTGTGACGGCAGTCTACTTATGTCTCCATTAGCCTAAAGGAGGAATTTTAGTCCGAAAGCTCGCCTTGAGCAAGAACCTGTTTTTAACTATATATATACATATATATATATATATATATATATGACAGAAGATACTGAAACCAACAATAATTCCTCATCATGAATAAGATATTTCAGCTGCAAAGTGAAGGCCACTTGTGCTTTGTCACTAAACTTGAAAATGAGCAATTCTCTATGTTGCAAAATAGAATTCTGAAATCAACAATAAATAAGTAAACAAATTCTATAAAATATACAATAGACTGACAGCATTCACCGTTAGAACTAATGTGTTTACACCTATAAGTAATACACCGAATTATTGCAATAAAGGAAAGTTTTATAAGCAATAGATAAGCAGAAATTAGTGAGCATCATCGAGAAGAGAGGATCTGAAATGTTCGTTTTTTAGGTCACTGGTTCGATCCCCGGTGGTGACATATTTTTTATTCCTATAGTGTTCTTTTCAGAATTAGTAAGTCTTACAAAAGGACTTAATACTGGAAACCAGAAGGGGGAAAACAGCGTTATCAAATTCAATCTATCTGTGATAATTTGAAAAGAACAGGCAGCCTGTCAAATTTTGACAGGGGGGCAAATTCCAAAGGAAATCCTTTCCCTCTCATCCTTCCTTCCAAGCAATCCACAATGGTTTTGTGGGCTGGAAAAAAATTGAATTTTTACAGTCCCTAGAAGGCTCAGACTTCTCATTTTTCTCGTCTAGTGAATTGAAATACAAAAGTGATCCATTTGTTAATATCCGAAAGGAAGTTTCCGGGGGGCAAACGTGGCCACGTTTTACCTGTTGGGTGGGTCCAGCCCCACGCGTCCGCCCTTGGCTGCGTGCCTGGGAACAGGCAACGTAACTGGCTAGTTTGCCTAAAAACAACACAGTATATGGTAGTGCTACAGTCTTAAAGGTGCAGCTACCAAACGTCTATTGGTTTCATGCGAAAAGAGAAGAAAAATGTTTACAAGATAAAAACAATTTACAATAAACAACATGCTATGCAGTACGTATGAAAGGTTCAGGAGGTTTTTACTTTGAGAACTAATTATTGAGGAAAATGAAATTCCGTGATTGGAGCCTAGAAGAGGAAAAAGAAGTTGGTCGATCGCAGTCGGCAACACGAATGCTCCTCTTTCCTTAGCTTCTACCGCTACAGTGGTAGGGGTGGGCAATCTCTCAATTAAAGACCCCTGATGAGCAGTGGGCCCGACATTGAAACTACCCTAAATAAACAGAAAAACCACAAGGCCTTGTACGTAATGTAAATAATTTTATTTTGATAGAAGAACTTAATATGGATGAACCTCACCGTAGAATATGCGTGTTTGTTTATTTTTGCTTGGCGACTTTTTGCAAGCAAGAAAGATGGCACGCTGCGACGTCAAACGCCACGAGGCATTAAAACATGACGATAACTGCCCATCACTTAACACTCGGCAGGTTGCCACGCCAAAAGTACTCCCTTCCGTATTATCCAATTGCTGCTCCTTCCCATCTTTGTTTGCGCAGGCGCATTTTCCTCGCGTGCATTCTTTATTACATGTTTGTTTAAGGTAACCTCGAAAGCCACTGAGACAGCGAATACTGAACTATGAACTGCTGTAAGCGAAAAGTAAAATGACTGAGTACCATGAGCATAGGGGAGACAAAGAGGAAGATTCTAACATCAACTTTTACCTTACTTTTCCTCGATCCGTTGTAAATTTCCTAATTTAGTTTTACTCATATTCCTTCTTGATTCTGACCCATTTTCAGTCAAAGCATCGCAAAGAATTGTATTAGCCACGTGATTAGCCTATGGATTCTGGGAGCTCTCGTTCAGTGAATTTTGCATATTACGTGAACTGCATCTCAATTTAAAGACAATTTGAAAGCAACGGTAATTCGACATATCCATGTTTGCTAGAATGATATTGATGGTAATAATGTCCTATTAATAAATTAATATCAATAAGCCTGAGGTTTATTTTATAGTAACTAGCTAAATGGTCAAATGTTTCTGTTGATAATGTCAAGAAAAGTCAAAGAATTCGTTTTTCTGGCACCGATCTTTGTAGTTTATGTTCTTTGTCCGCACGCGCCATCGATTGCCACCTCCCTCTTGAAAGTTTGCCCCAGCTAAGATGCCTCTCGCGTCAAGGAAAGTCTTTACATAAAGTTATTTTGCCGTGGCTCAAACTGTGTGGTTGAGCATGAAGAACAGACAGACAAACGTGTGATTGGACACACTTTATATCCTTGAGTCCGTAGTGGAACGTCTATCAGGCCAATCCTCATTTTGACCCTAATCAATACCAATTTCAATTTTGAAGTCCATAGACCCATAAGTGTAGACGCTGTTCCTTAATAGACAGAGAGACTCGATTTTTGAAGTAAAGACGATCATGCTTCTAAAAGGGACTACTCTTGGGTGCCTAATAGACGTCCCCCCTGTTGAAGATACAAGAATACTGGCACCGTGGGATGGATTGATATTCACCTTTTTAATTCACTGTAACAAAATAGATATATAGCAGTGAGAAGATGGTACTGTAATACTCATCTTAACACTTTACTTAGTCGTATCGTTGTAAGATTCGCAGTGTGCACCACTGGAATACAGAGTTCCGTTTGGCGGTTACTCCTATGGTTTTGGAAAAATTGCATTGCGAGATACGTATAGCAGCGAGACGATGGTACTCCAATACTCATCGTAGCACTTTACTTGGTCGCATCGTTGTAAGGTTCGTAGTGTGAACAACAGGAATACAGAATTCCGTTTGACGTTTACACCCATGATTTTGGAAATCTTGCATTACGACATAAGTATAGCAGTGAGAAGATGGTACTGTAATACTCATCTTAAGACTTTACTTTGTCGTGTCGTTGTAAGATTCGCAGTGTGCACCACAGCAATACAGAGCTCAGTTTGACGTCTACTCTCATGGTTTTGAAAATCTTGCATTACAAGATAAGTATAGCAGCGAGACGATGGTATTCCAGTTCTCATCTTAAATCTTTACTTAGTCGTATCGTTGTAAGATTCGCAGTGTGCACCACAGCAATACAGAATTCCGTTTGACGTCTACTCCCATGGTTTTGGAAATATTGCATTGCGAGATACGTATAGCAGCGAGACGATGGTACTCCAATACTCATCTTAGTGCTTTATTTGTGCGTATCCTTTTAAGATTCCCAGTGTCAACAACAGGAATACATAATTCTGTTTGACCTCTACTGCCATGGCTTTGGAATCTTGCATTACGACATAAGTATACCTGTGAGCAGATGTTACTGTCATACTCATCTTAACACATTACTTTGTCGTATCGTTGTAAGATTCGCAGTGTCCACCACAGCAATACAGAATTTCATTTTACGCTTACTCCAATGGTTATGGAATCTTGCATTACGACATAAGTGTAGCAGTGGTATGATGGTGCTATAATACTGACCTTAATACATTATTTGTTCGTATTTTTTTACGATTCCCATTTTTAGCCACAGGATTATGGAGATCCGTTTCACGTCTATTTTAATGGTTTTGCCAACCTTCCATTACGACATAAGTATAGCAGTGAGAAGATGGTACTGTAATGCTCATCTTAACACTTTACTTTGTCGTATCGTTGTAGGATTCGCAGTGTGAATAACAGGAATACAGAAGTTTGTTTGACGTTTTCTCCCATGATTGTGGGAATCTTACATTACGAGAGCAGCATATGAGTGAGAAGATGGTGATGTCACATTCATCTTAACAGTTTACTTTGTCGTATCGTTGTAAGATTCGCAGAAAAAACACGACAAATGTATGAATGTTCGAACTTGTGTTGGTATCTTGGAGCGTTCAAAATTTTTGGTAAAATGTGAACATCATACTAGAGGAGGTAAGGGTAGAATGGTGTCTGTTAGGATTGTGTTAAAAAAAGATGTTGAGGGTGGTTAAGGTTATGTTCAGTCTCTACAGACCAAGTGTTTTGCGTAATATAGTGGTAATACCTATGCATTGTCCAGGCGATTTGTGTGACGAAAAGCCGGCAGGTCTCTAACTTTGTTTTCAACATCGTTTGTACCGATAATAGATGCTGGTGTTCGCGAAATTTTGGAGAATTGGCAGGAGAATTCTATCTTAGGTTATAAAGGGTATCATAAACAATTCTCTTCTTTGAATTTCATTTAATATGTTCTCCCGAAAAAATGGAATTAACATTCTGTATTTGTTTACCGATGATTTATTCTGCATATCCCTTAGATAAAATAACTGTTTATAATTTCTTGTGGGATCTATACGGTTTTTTTCAGCGATTCCAATGAATACATTTGTAAATGAGCGGGGACAGATTGTCTCTATTGCATATTCTTTCATCCAATGCATATGCTTGTGGGGAGATCTTGAAATATATATACACAACGTCAATGAAAATGTGTATCTTTACGAGTAATATATATATATATATATATATATATATATATATATATATATATATTACTCGTAAAGATACACATTTTCATTGACGTTGTGTATATATATTTCAAGATCTCCCCACAAGCATATGCATTGGATGAAAGAATATGCAATAGAGACAATCTGTCCCCGCTCATTTACAAATGTATTCATTGGAATCGCTGAAAAAAACCGTATAGATCCCACAAGAAATTATAAACAGTTATTTTATCTAAGGGATATGCAGAATAAATCATCGGTAAACAAATACAGAATGTTAATTCCATTTTTTCGGGAGAACATATTAAATGAAATTCAAAGAAGAGAATTGTTTATGATACCCTTTATAACCTAAGATAGAATTCTCCTGCCAATTCTCCAAAATTTCGCGAACACCAGCATCTATTATCGGTACAAACGATGTTGAAAACAAAGTTAGAGACCTGCCGGCTTTTCGTCACACAAATCGCCTGGACAATGCATAGGTATTACCACTATATTACGCAAAACACTTGGTCTGTAGAGACTGAACATAACCTTAACCACCCTCAACATCTTTTTTTAACACAATCCTAACAGACACCATTCTACCCTTACCTCCTCTAGTATGATGCATATTTGGTTACGCATTCAACACCGGGAGAACAATAGAATTATCCTTCCAGACTTTTTATATATAGTTCAGTGATTGGTACTCAATCTAATCCGCAATAGGTTCCAGACCCTTTGATATACTTTGCGGGCTCAAGATTGCGGATCACTGCCGTGGAAAACCTACTTGTTTGTATGATTATAGTTTGGTCGCCTAGGCTTGTCATTTTTATTTAGTTGTTTGCTTATATCTACGCTTATTCATTAAGGGGGATGAAGAGCCAATCTAACTTGAAAGCTCCTGTATATCGTTATTATTATTATTATTATTATTATTATTATTACTATTATTATTAGTAATGTGTAAAAGTAACGCTGATAGAGAAGTAGATGACGCCCACAACAGTCTGAATGATGATACCCTCCCCATGGAAATCCCTTTCATTTTTGGAAAGCAGGACCCTAGGAAATGGCCCCACTGCTCATCAGGAGCCTACAGTCAGAGATTACGAGGCCTACTCTGGCAAATCACAACATATAGATTGCAAATGCCTAACCTGACTCTTGGATTATTCACTAAAACGTTCTAGGAAACTGGGCGATTGTAAAACCAAATTGGCGACCGAACGTGTATCTTTGGCGATTTGCGAGGAAGCAAAAACACTTCCGCAACACACAGACTTTTTCCATAAAAATTAGCAGGTGAACTACATTTAAAATACAGAGTGCATGTATGTCAATAATATTCGTTTATATGCGCATCATCTCTATCTCATTCTCAGAACGAGGTAGATAATATTTGACCGATGTGTAAACGCCCTCATCTGGTGTGATAAGTTAGGTACATAGTTTTAGCTATTGCCACTTCAGTTGACTTGTCGGGACGAAATGGAGCAGTTCTCTTTGTTATCACATTTAAGATTAAAAGTGGAAAATGCAGTTGTTCAATAAAGCATGTACCTAACCACTGCGCTGTACCGCTGTACACAACTTTAACATCATCATCATCATCATTATCTCCATCATCATCTTCATCATCTCCATCATCATCTCCATCATCTTCATCATCATCATCATTATCATCATCATCATCGTCGTCATCATCATCTTCATCATCATCATCATCATCATCATCTTCATCATCACAATCATCATTATCTTCATCATCATCATCATCATAGTAGTAGGAATGGTAGTAGTAGTAGTAGCAGTAGTAGTAGTAGTAGTGGTGGTGGTAGTAGTAGTAGTAGTAGTAGTAGTAGTAGTAGTAGTAGTAGTAGTAGTAGACCTGATCTCCCCTTGGTATCAAATAGCTGTCAAAATTTGCACCTGTCATCGTCATCATAGAATTTCCGCGTCAGAAAAAAGAGGCGCCGGCAATTCAAGTGATAGTGGGAAACCACTAGAGAAAACTCGTCGGAAAAGAGCAAAATTTTTTGTTACTTTCCGACGAGTTTTGCTTTGGCATATGTCAATCAAATTGTCTTGTCTGGCGACGGATTTTACTCCTATGTGAACCAGGCTTTAGTACTACCTGACAATGCTGTTAGGGGGTGTTTGCAAGAAAATTCTCTTCGGGGCCAACTTAAGTAGAACTAACAAAACACAAAAGGGTGTAATTGGAGACGTACACTCGTATTTAAACTGCAGTTACAGGAATTGGATCCAGCAATGAACTTGCTAGCTAAAGTTATCAAAGAAATAGAAACATATTGTAGTTGTCTAACAAAATTAATCCATTATTTCAGTTCCATTCATTTTATTTTTGAATGGCGCATTATACTCTAATGACAAAAAACACAATTTTCGATTAACATTGCAGGCAATTGTTTTCATAAGTAATTGAAATATCGATAGACAATAGAGAAAACGAAACCCTTAGAAAAAATTGCTTCCACAAAGGCCGAGTTTGTACATAAATAAGCTGTATTAATTATTAGAATTGTGCCATCAGGCAATCCCAGAAGGCGAATGTCATGAGTGAGAGCCGTTTTATGGAGTGCCTCAGCACTGACAATCTAAAAGCTTTGAATAGACGAACACTTATTGATAATATTGCAGACAACACATGTTTTATGGTAAACAGCTCTGACTCGAGGATTCGCAGTAATGTTCTTAATGTTCTGAATTGATAGACTTCTAGCGAATTCGTCTATTGATATATTCAACAGGTGAATCCACTGAGATAAGGATTTGTGTAGATCACATGTAAATTAAACCGAATGAATGAGATGGCCTTTTTCATGACTGTAGTTATTTCCAGTATTAACTCCACCTGAGGGGAGGAGGCAGTTTTTAACATATTTGCTCTTGTTTAAGCCCCTGGGGCCGTAGTCGGAGCCGGGCCGCCCCGGGGTTAATGGAGGACCTGGTCGTGCTGGTCCCTCCGAGACAAGTATAATATAACTTATCGCAAGGACGTTTGTTAGCCTTTTCCTATGTATACCCCTATGTATTGGGCGTTTTGGAGTCAACGAAAGTACCAAATTTCTTTAGTTTGCCGCTCACATCGCCAACGGACCATGGCTGCTCGCCAGCTAAAGGTCTCTCATCAAAACTGATTCTTAAAGTCGGCAAATTGCAGTACCAATACTATGGTTTACATGCTGGCATTGGCTAAACCAGCCGGGATGGTTACAGTGTCAATACCAATTTTATTACTCGTATTACAGAATTGGCTTACCCTAAGCTTAATATTGTTACTCACAGCATCCTCTCGGCCGCGATATATGTTGTCAGTCCTTTCCTTTCATACCAGGAACTGGAAAGTTAGTAATGCTAGTTATTTTTAATATGTTTTGGAAAAGAACACTAGAGAAGTAGAAAATATGTCACCATCGTGGATCGAACTGACATTTAAACTGACAATTTCAAATCCTCTCTTCTCGATTAATGGGGATAAAATGACCCCGTTTTGTTGGAAAGTTCTTCATGTAATAACTAGTTTAGGCCTCCAATTACTAATATGGAGCTATACATTTCAGATGTAGGAGGTTGCGAACCTAGTACTGAAAGTTTTGAATAACCATGTGTTTTTGTCATTCAGCTAACGTTTTCTCGCCAGTCAATCGGTATTCGCTCACCATGCAATTTGCATTTTCTGGTTTGGCGTCTCTCAGAAGTGCAAAGAGAAGGAGAGCTGCCGGATTTTATCTATGTGTTGATAACATTACTGACGACAACAAATGTTAACTTAAGATTGTCCTTAACCTGTTAATGAAATTTGCGGGTACCCTTTCTCAACAAGCTTCCCATCCTAGCTATGAATGTCAAGCTAGCACCTAAGTAACGTTGATCGAGAGCGAAAGGAAACTGTAACGTGTCAATAATTTTACAAGGGCACCAATCTCCTTTGCCACTGAATAAGAAAGATGCATGCTGTATTGAATCGAAAATTCGACAATGGGATAGTGTGTAAACTTTTCTTGACATTAGAAATCAGGGCAAAAGCTGTGCATAAAAGTCGCAGTGTACCAAAGAAACTCGATTATTGGTGCTAAGGCTAATCTCGTTTCAGTGCTCTTTGTCGCCTTACGCGATATACTACGATAGATTTTGTGTCTGGGCATGCGTGTTAGTGTAATTTGTCCAAGCGCGCGACCGACAAAAGGAGTATACTGTCGTGTTGTTGTTTTTTAATCCTGCGTCTGACGTCATGATCATTAGCCAATCAGAATACACAGACTACACACAAAACATTCAAATCAACATGGCAATGGACACCAATATGGGACATCGTGTTTGTACTACCTAGGATTTCAATGATAGCTGCCGAGGGAGATTTAAGAGAATGTACAAGTACTTTCTAAAAATTATCCTGATTAGAAGATTCTTGGTATCTTCACTACTGACTGTTGATGGTTTTAAGTTACTATCATGTTACAACATCTTATCTATCGACTCCCCTTTCACGTAAAGAATTCCTGAGAATTTTCCACCATCAAAAATTTCATCGCGGCTCACCTTACGCGTGCTGGAGCAAAAACTAATTCTCATTTCATAAACACGAGTGTGTCAGGAAATGCTGTCATCCTCAACATTCGAGCAGAAATCCCTCCGCAAGTGTAAAGAAAATTTTGTATAAAGAATTATAAAACTATGATGTCCCATCATCTTGTTCTCAATCAACATACACACGTCATAACATGCTGAAGTTCGAAAGTACATCTGTACATATATTCACGCGAGGGTAATCAATCAAAAGCACCACAGGCGTCTTCGCCATCTAGTCAGAAAAGGAACGGCAGCTTACAGTCACAGAAGTACAAAAGTCGGTGTCCCAGGGAATACAGCAGAGAAATCCTTACTCGGTCTGAAAATATGTAATCGACATTCCCTTACATAAAAACACCGAACCACAATGAAAATGGACCCTAGAAGGCTATGGCCACTTCTATTATAACTCAATTTCCACTCCATTTCCGAAGAGATCATCAGAAAAATCGTTGAAAAGGATATTAATTTTGTTCCTTATCCAAAATCATCAGTTGACCTACCGTTCTATATCGTTTGGCGCTCTAACACATTTGCAGACATTTCTCTAGTGTTTGATGAATCACCCAAACCCATTCACACAAACTTTACATTCAGAAACAACTGAGTCAATAAACTCTGTCTTAAAAACTGTCGATTCTCGTCACCTGCACCAAGCAGAGACAAACATAGTAGTAAAGTACGATCTTGAAGCCGCATTAACTGAATGCTCTGATAATGAGATCGCTCTTTACACCAACCAAATATGAACAAGTCCTGCAGTAAAACTTAGTAGTGCCGAATAAATTGGCAAAATTTTTGCAGTTTGCTTAGCCACCTGTGATGCGTGTTACCAGATGAATCGTTAAAGGATTTGCGAGTAATAAAAAAACTTTCGCCACAGAGGATATTCCAGTTAATCCCACGATGCCGACGAGCCACCAAACTGTACCACAACACGCTTACGTCGACCAAAGTAAATTTTGATATGGCCACTATCAATTTCTCAAAATTACGATGTATTTCACACTGAGAGTGGAATAATACCATTGAACTACTTGAAAAAAATCAAGTCCAAATCATCTAATCCAGCGATGCGAACTAATAAATGGCGAAGCAAACTAAGCAGTGTTGCGCTTTTTAATTCAAGAAGCGAAAGACAAGGATGTCGCCCCTAAAGTATGTAAAAGCGGCAGTGAAAGAAGCGGCACTTGACTTTCATATTGACCTTGCCGTTGATCCCAATATCGCACTGAAACGATTTATGATTCACTATGCGTTTTAAACGATAGACACTCGATCCAGGCTTTTTTAGAGATCAGTGTACCCAAGCAATACCTTGAATTCAAATCTGAAGTTTTTACCTTCGAATATGATTTTATGCGTCAATGATGAATGTGAATTTAAACGAATGTTTCTTCGTTACAGATTAATCGATTTAACATATTGATGATAGTTTCAAGACGCTTTTCAAGAGCTGATTAATGTTTTCTTTTAATCTAGTTTACTTTTTCATCAAAATATTTTTCTTCATTTCAAGCGTCAAGTGTACATCGCTCGTCTAATTGACCCATGATAAAGTTGATCGATTTAGGAAACCGTTTACATTTGCTCGAGCCAAAACAAGTTTAAAAACGCTCGGCATTAGCAGGCACGATGATAGTGTATGTATTTTAATGGGATGACCTATGTGAATTCCCCGCTGTGGGTTGTTCCTTTCCCGCTAATGAGTTTTACCCAGGAACCGTGGTAATAACTAGAAGGTTTTGAATTTCAGGACAGAACTTATAACGAAATACTGGGCATCATTACATATCTAAAATAGTGAATCTAGGGGAAATCATTTTTAAGTCAGTTATTATAGGAACGGTACTGAAAACCCTTATCTGCCTGCCCTCCGATACATCAATGTCTGTTGTGTATCTTTTTACCCCTTTTTAAGAGGTCATCGGCCCAAAAATGGATTCAAGTATTTTGACGATTTTGAGATTAGGGTAATGACCTGTAGGTAGCCCATGTGCAAAGAGTTTCCTTGTACCGTTTCGGGTAAAAGCCTTAGTGTGCACCCAATGGACATGGAGTGTTACACCAAATAGATGCGTTTTTCAAAAAGTCCATATCACTTAACAGAAAAAAAGAGAACCTTCATCGAAAGATTATTGGAAACGAGATTATAAATATTTTCGGTTGATTCATGTAAAAGAAGGCCTATTTTTCCTTAGCGTTGTCATGAGCTTAAATCGAGGGGGGACAAAGCACGGGGTGATAACGTGATGGTACAACGATGATAAAATGTGCGATTAAGTAATGACATGTTTATTTATTCCTACAGTGATAGATACGTACGATTTTTGCAGTGGAAAAATTTAGCACTCCATAACTCCTTCTCGACCATTGACATATTCTGTTTAATGCAGCTTGTCATTGACGTACGAAGGTAATATTCCATTTGGCTACAAATCTCTTTGGCCTTTTTCCAGAATCGATCTCCTTGATTTGGGCAGTGGCTTCTCGAATCAAAATTTTCAATACTTTGTTATGTCTTCATGTGTACCTGTCTAAAGCCAGGTTAAAGTTTGACAGGATGTGCTTCATGGTGCTTTTCTTCCCACACCTGCAGGTGTCGTCCTCGGTTACCTTCCACCTCACCAGGTTTGTAAGAGATTGTAGTACATCATATGTTGACCGTATTATTAAACTGGTTCTTGAAGTGCTCTATTCGCAAATTTCCTTCCATTCTATTTTTCTCTTTACAACATTTTCCCATCTGATCATCTAACGTTGCTGTGCACATTGTATGAGGTGGAGTTTCATTTTTCTGCTTCACTGTCTTTGATGCATTGTACAACCGATTCTCTGCGTTCTTTCTTCGTTCTTGAAAATGGTTTGAATGGATCAGAACCGAATCCTTTAAGGTCTTTACATACCGCCCCAACCATATCACGGTGTTCTCATGATGAGATGCACTTTTCTGCTTCCTTTTGAGCATTCCGTTTCCTACCAGACGTTACCTCCGGACGGCATGCTGAAATTGCGTTGTCTTTCGATTCTTTCAGCATCATCACAGTCCGTATCACCCCTGTTTTGTATATTTCAGCAATAAATGTTATTGGTAGTCGGAGGAACCTTTCGATCCATACAGTACTGAGTTGTTTGTGACATTCGGAAGTCGTAACCATTTCCTGATACAGACACTGCACTTCTGCTCAATGATTTCTACTCGAGACAGTGCTACATGATACATCATCACCAAATTGCAAGCACCAAATTTTGTACTTGCCAGCAAATTTTGATAGATCAGTAGCTGCCAAACCCTCTTCTGCTAGATTCATCACTTCTATCCCACGTCATGTGTCCGACAAAGTACTGGCATACCATCTCCCCAAACTCTTTACTGGTTCTTCATTCATCGTTGGTATGTACTCGTCATTTAACAAGTACTTGACTTCCTTCTGGATTCCTTTGCGGAACTTTACACTTCGGGATTTCTTAGGTTTAAAAGTCAAGTTTTAAATCAAGACGAGTTTAAATCAAGCACTTTAAATCGAGTCAAGTCTTCGCAAGATATTTCTTATTACTATTTGGCTGCTGGTCAAAAAAGTGATATCGTCCATAAATGCTTTCTTTGGTGACTGGTATAATTTTTACTTTTCGTACGCCCCATAACCTGGCGATTTCGTCTTTCAGGAGTTGGTACTTTTCAATCTTTTCGAGTTCTTTTTCACAGACTCGACACTCACTTGGTATTGCAGCATCTATGATTGTTACCACGTTTGAACTTTTTCTACTACAACTATACCAGGCCTTATCGCCTGCACGACTTGGTCACACTGGACATTGAAATCTCAGAGGATTTTATGTGTTTCCGTTTCAACCGCACCTTCAGGCTTTTGTTGGTAGCATTTGCCAGCTATTTCCGCTCCAGCGACACGACATGCTATCCAGTGTCCATACCGTGCTACGTTGTCATGGCACCTCTTGTATTCACGCTGCGCCAGTTTGCAACATTCACTCACAATGTAAGTAACACTTTCACCTTTTTCACCGCACATTCTACATAGTGGTGATTCACTGGACTTATCAATGTTGTATTTGATATAGTTTGTCCACAGCAATTGTTCCTGTGCACTACAAATCAAAGTATCTGCAATGCCTTTGAGATCACCCTTAACAAACCTGTAAAATCCTTGTCTTTCCAACCATTTTCGAATTCCTTACGTGACTTCAGTTTGAACTGTTTGGGCTCTAGTACACTTTCTGTTGCAATAGTTCTATGACTTGCCACCTCATTTAACATAGGCTCCTTATTATTCTTGATGTAATACCCCAAGTTGTTTTCTTCCATCCTTACACACTGTTCACACCCTATCAATCCACGTCCACCTCTTTTCCTAGGCCCGTGTAATCTTGTCACATCACTTTTGGGGTCCAGGACTTTGTTCATCGTTATTTGTTTCCTAGTTTTCCTATCTAGTTGCCTCAACTCTTCTTTACTCCACTTCAGCACACCAGCCCCATATCTCAAAAGAGACACTGCCCAAGTATTGATAGCTTAAACTTTGTTCTTTCCATTTAGACGAGATTTTAAAACTAGTCTACTTCTCCGGAGGTACTCTTTTCCGACCTTGTCCCTCGTTTCTCTTTCCATGATCTTGTCGTACTCAAGTATTCCTAGATACTTATATCCCTCTGGTGTGATCTCACAAATCTTTTTATTACTGGATAATTAGATTCCCTCCGATTTACACACCTTCAGGCGCCTAAGCACAAGGATGCCACACTTTGTAATCGATACTTATATCATTACTTAACAACTATACTGAGGATATTAATCTATCAATTTCCTTCTCATTTCTTCCATAGAGTTTGAATTCATCCATAAAGAGTAGGTGACTGATAAGAAACCTCCCCAAAGTCACGAGTACTATTTAGAGTACATCGACTACACCTCGCAGGACACTGCTTCAGACGCGCACTGTGTTGTGGAAACCACGCCAAGGCTTTTGAAATGTTGGCTGATATGCACTGGACTGTGAAACCCTTTTCTAGAAAGCCAAAGGTCTACAAATATCCGACCTCCAGAGAACGATGGGCAACAGAGGAACTGATAATGTATCTAAGTGCGCCAGGTTGATGATGATGATGATGATGATGATGATGATACCTTGATCTTTATCTCAAACTCTCTATCTTTATCTTAAAGTAACTCTTATATCCCTTGAAAATTACCGTTTCTCTCTCGGAAATGATTGCGCTCACAGTGAACTCTCCCTATCTCGACCACCATCTATCTTGTATTAATTCCTCTGCCCTTTGGAAATTTTCGACAGAGTTTACCTTAATTTCAGTCTCTTTATGACGACCATCCTCTATCTTAATCTAACGACTCCGTCCCTTGGGCATTTTTTCCAGTGCCGTATCCAGACTATCTCTGTAGAGCATGCTTGTTTCCTATGAGCATATTTTAGGGTATGCTTCATACATATAAGGCGTACGGTTAATCCTGTTCACAAATTAACGTAATTTTTGTGTAACCTTTTCTGGAAAATCAGTGAACCCTTTTAAAAAGCGGAGCAGGGGCATCCGTAAAAACCAGACGTCCGTAGTTAACACCACTTCAAAATATTCAAATTTAGGTGTGCAGATTTGATATCTTGGAAAAGATTTATGGAGCGTGGTATTCTGAGTACCTTTCTCAAGTCTGAGAAATGCTCTGACACATTTCAAAACTCTAGCACAGACGACCACGAACTAGGAGATGTTACTTTACCTTGCAGCCCACTTCTAGGGAATGCTAAGCATATCAAGCATTCCCCTGGCTACGGTACTGATTTTTTCGACGTGGTATACCTTTCTCTCCTGGCCCTCGAAAGTTCAAGATAGGGAGTCCACTGCATATCAAAGAACAATGTTCATTCAACACATACGAGTTAACATTGAACCTGTGCTAAGAAAATATCGTCAAAGTGCATTAATAAAGCTTTTAGACGTGTTTATCGACATCGTTATACATTAGGTACTGAAATAGTCAGGGCGGTAGCGATGAAAGTTTAGAAAGGGTAACACCAAAGCTGACAATAAAATCATCGTTTCTCTACTTGTGTCACCGTACATATCAACTATTAGGAACATGGGATGTAGCGCATCCTATATATCTTCGCGGATATTGGATGGAGTACATTTAAAAATTGAATAGGGAATACGTAAACATTCAATTTATATGTACGCAATTTAATTAAACTTCAGAGGGTCTTAGATTTTGGATTGATAATAATTGACACGCTGAGATACTGAAACGTAATTTTTT
Organism: Alatinidae sp. Z8VKAUB7J3; assembly: GCA_010016025.2. Taxonomy (NCBI): domain Eukaryota; kingdom Metazoa; phylum Cnidaria; class Cubozoa; order Carybdeida; family Alatinidae; species Alatinidae sp. Z8VKAUB7J3. Next base: position 96,020,794 of record JAAAKM020073195.1, read on the forward strand.
CTAGCGCAATACATAATTTGTAGGTTCACCCAACAACCCCACCCAGTGTAACAGTGCCTAACAATATCAGCTACCCCACTCCCCTTATGACCGTTATGTAATTATTGAATGACCCCTAAGGTAGTCTAAGAAGGGTTGTACATGTGATGGAGATGAGAATAATGAGAAACAATCATCGACGTATCTTCTGTATAAAAGGGGGCGAAAATCAACCGGACAATTCTTCATCCACTGACTTTCAGGATAGGCCAAGAATATATTGGCAAACAAAGCGCCGATGGGTGACCCCATCGCAACACCATCTACCTGTTCGTAAAAATTTTTATTTGAAAAAAAGTGATTCTCTTTAGTAACTATGTTGGATAGGCGTGAAAACCGGTGACGCGAAAAACCTTGAAAAGGTCGACGAGAAGAAAATGCCTCATCTACGATTAAACTTGGTGTTTCATTAAGAGGTGCATTAGTAAAAACTGACTTAATTTCAAAACTAGCCATAACAACTTGTTCAGAATTTAAATTTCGGTTACATAAGTCAGCAATAAAGGAAAAAGTATCATGGACAACAAAATCACCGATGGAAAAACATTGCTTTTGTTTTACAGGTCTAGTTAAACAATGATCGACTGGTGGACAAGTAAACTAATCGCAGATGGACAGCACTAGTAGTCACAAATTCTAACTGATTAATTCTCTATAAGTTGTCTATGATCACTCCAAAACACCTGAATGGAACTAAGCACGCAAGACATTCGTTTTATTAAGGATTGTGGTGTCTCGCAATCATCATTCTGGACTGTAGTCATTCGGCCGTAGGTACACTTTCAGGATTTCAACAGTACGTTTGATTGACTGTTCGTCCGCTGTTCTCCTTGAGTCATCTACCGCTGAAAGGTTTGTCCATTCGGTGATGTTATGCAATCAGTTTTTTCTAGGCATTCGTCTTCTCCTTTTTCCCTGTACCCCGCTAAACTGAGAGAATCGCTGTTACGAACGACATGTCCAAACCATTACATTTTCCTTTCTTTAAAATTTACAGCAATGTTTCTTGGTTCCCGCTTCTTTGAACAATGGCAATATAGAAAATCATTTAATTTTAAGTATTGCTATAATGTACGTTTGCATCCGGATGGCAATTACTAGGGACAAACCCTTACGCGGCTTAACAGGGAGACTGGTATGAAACATCGGAGGGACAAACCCTGCGTTCATTGATATTTGCGGAGCAATTGTCCGAATATCATATTAGCTACTTATCAGGGAGGCTGGTATGAAACACCGGATATCATATCCAAATCAAGTGGAGACATGCAAGAAGTGTATGAAACAAAGTCACCTGGACAGAGAATGCCCAAACAAAGAGTGTTTACTTTGCCATTCCCCATCACACGCTACCATTAACTGCAACCAAGTGCAGTTTGAATGTCTGGTATGCAACAAAATTCACGAAGACAAAATATGTGAATTTATCTGGAATGCTAGCACTCCAGAGAAACCAAAGGAAAAGCTGAGGTTTAAAACATCATCATTCACCTTCACAGCTCTCACCACATCTTTTAGTTCTATGATCCCAGATTCACAGCCATTGTCTCCATCCTCTCTTTTCCCCAACTTGTCACTAATTTCAAACTCACTTGACAAATGTATCCCTTCATTTGCAACCATAAAAAAACTTCTAATCCAAAATAAATACCACCTGCCACCCCACAATCACAAACTCACACTCATCCCAACCCACTACCAACTTCTAAATCCAAGAGAGACAAACCAAGGATCCCAAAATCACCTAAAATACCACCCAAAACTCCACCCACCTCACCTAAATTATCAACAACTACACCTAGAGTCTCTGAGTCTGCTCCCAAAACTATTCTGCCTTCAAATTAAGATGTAATGCTTTCCCTGGAGTCCCTCAAGGAAGGATAAGAACTGCCTTCGATGTCGTCCTCGTCATCGTCATCTTCCGAATCGGGAGCTGAATCGAGTTCATCAGACACTCACCAGAATGACCACTGTCGTAGAACAAGAATGGAAAGCGGTCCATAACTTGTGGTTTAAGGGAAAAGTTAAAGAAAACTAGGAAATCTCCGAGCCAGGCAATTCATTGTAAACCGAATTGCACAAGCTAAAGCTCTGCTGCTATCATTAGCGTAATGGAGAACAAAAAATACAAAATATATACGGTCAGTGCATATGGCATTCGTGACCATACGAAACGATCACGGGTGCTCCACTGGCTAAAATCAAACAATTATGATATTTTTCAGCAGGAAACGTATTTCCGCTCGCAAAAAAGACACTAAACACGCTCAAAAACCGTGGGATGGCCCCACATTCTGGTCACATGGCGTCGTTCATTTCTCGAGTGTTGGGATTTTCTTTTCTACTCCTGACTTTGAGGTCCTTGCCAACTGAATATTGTCACATAGGCACATTCAAAGAGTAGAAGTGAAATATCTGTTTTTGATTGGTTACTCTTGGGTGCCTAATAGGATGGGGTTTGGAATAAACGGGGGGTCCCAAAATTTATCAAACGGGGTGTGTGTGGAAAATGACCAAAATGAAGTTACGAATCAATGTTTAGAATCAACTGCAAATAATAACATTTTCTACTTGCCCGTCAAAGTACCTCATCAAAAAATTGTCGTGGGAAATTACATAAAAATTAATAGGTGGGTGGCTATTAGGCACCCAAGAGTAGACAATAAGAGTAATTCAAGCCAAATGTTTTATTACTGGAAAATGATTTTACATTGAGAGCTTCAAATTTTGATATTTGTTCGTTCAATCCGAACTGGTGATTTTAAGCTCTCTCTGCTCCAGAGCTTGCCCAAATGATAAACGAGTTCGAATCTCAGTACATGACAAAATCAGAAAGCTGCAAGGAACATCATGAATCATCCCCTTTATTTTAAAGAGATTTCTTCACTGATGCACAGGTGTGTCAAAATTTCCCTGTCAATCGATTTGAATGCATGGAATTAACAACAATCAGTAATGCTGAAATTATATTTGATGATCACATCTTCCACAATATCCAACAACTGGAAACCGTTGGTTCAGCTCAGTTGAATGCATTTGTGACTGACAGATTGCTGATGTCTAAAGTTTCAATCAGTGAGAAAATACTCTTGAATCATTTGCTTTACCAGGTGACGACAAAGCTAAAACGTCATGCAGTGCTCGGATTGACGAAAGCTTGAATAATGACTTTTTGCGAAGCGCCATGGTACACAGAAGAAGCGAGGCTGAAAAACTTTTTTGCCACTGAGATTTTCGGCACAGAATTGACATTGTGGTTGACTGTTACTTCAAAGACAGTTCGAAGAATCAAACGCGAGAAGGGAGAGGATCTGGAGACACCACCAGTTTTGATGGAAACACCAAATTCCCATTGGACTTCCACACTTATTTCTTAAAGAATAGTGACAACAAGAACGGACTGGGTGTATTTGTGCCTTCTGAGTTTTTTTCACAGTACCCTGGCAGGCAAAAGATGACAAGGTGCTGTCCAATGTTCCGGATCTTATCACGGACACAATTCTTTCCCAAATTCTGAAGAGGAAGCTGATCAGAAGATCGTACGACATGCTCTTCAATGTTTTTGAGCTGGAATAGGCACTGTTGTTGTCAGGACTGTCGATACTGATTTTAAAAGTAAACCGTGGCATATAGAGTAAGAAGAATATCACAAACAGTTGGGCGAAACTACTGAATAAGAATTACTCACAGAACTTTCGCACCTAGAGAATCATGAACTTAACGGTTTGTTTATAATTGATAGCGGCCTTGGTCTTTGGCACCCTCTTCTTATTTGTTCATTGTAGATTCAAAATTGGAAGCGTGTTTGCACCTGTAGGTAATAGATGTGTTCTAGCGTGTGATCCACTGTCACACACTCAAACTATCCATCCCAAATTCCTTCTTCTTCCTCAGGGTTTCTTACACCTCCAGGACATTTTGAGAGCATAATCTCCTACCTCTTACGATCCTATAATACTCTACTGATATACTAATCGCTTTGATCGGTTTGAAGGTCTTTATTTTGGCCACACTCTTTTTTTATAAACAACCCCCAAAATAGAACCAAAGAACCACCCGAAAAGCACTGAAATTTTAAACAACTTATAAACAACTTACTGGGGGCGAATTTCTATGTAAAACATTAAACAACTTTTAGGGGCAAATCAAGACTTAATGGAATGGCGACAAAAATTTCTTTTTTGAGAATTGCTATGAAATATAACATTTAAATGCCTTACATAGTAATAAAAGGCTGTAACAAAACCCACGCCCAAAAGTTACTGCATAACGTATAGCACATCAACGTATGTAAAACAAAATATCCTCACACTACTAACAACCAATGCTACCAGTACCAACTTTAAACATCCTCTCGAGTGGGGTAATGAGATCTAGCTACTATTGCCAATATTTCGTGATAAAAAATCAGGAATTCACCCAGAATTTGACTAATGTTGGCGTCGTTATCTGGATTCTGACATGAAAAAAACAGGCCCTTAGTTCCTATAGTTCCTCATCAATTATTCAAGATGTTTACTCAGTATAATCTACAAACAACTACTAAACAACTTTTTTGGGCGTTTTTGACCAAAGAACTAAACAACCTTTGGGGCGAAATTCAAAAAGTGTGTTGTTTATCAAAAAAAAAGAGTGTAGTGATGAACTTTGCCTTCGTCATCCTTTGCTCCATGCATCCCCATTCCACCCCTCGACACTAATTCTTAAACTCCTTCACATCCCATCTGTTTCATTGCAGTATTAAAGAGCGAAGAAAAGCCCCCTCCCCCAGCCCCCTACGAAACCGATAACTGACTCCCAACCACTGACGTTGAGTGCTTATGTAATGTAATTAAGGGTAAACCATGTTCATGTTTTATTTTTCATGAGACCATTGAAAGCAAATGTTCTTCAATTCTTAGGATTAGGCTTGATAGACAACAAAATATGACGTGCCTGGGAAACAAGAGCCCTCAATGCACTGCAGATATTGTTAATCTTTACCACATGTAATGTTGCCAACATCATGCTTGGATTCTAAATAGTGAGAATTTCATCTGTTGGTACAAATGCACCCTAGAGATGCCTTTTATTTAACGTATGAAAATTTGATAAATTATTGCCAATGGCAAGAGAATGTGTAAATAAAAAGGCACTGTATGGCAAGTGGTGGCATCTACGTAGATTGTATCAGTCTGATAATCTCTCTCCATATGTAACCAGTGGCATGGATAAGGTCTGCAAAAATATGTGCATTTTATTTAATATGTAAGCCCTTTTGAAATACACCCAATTTCATTAAGTTAAGAAAAATGCCAATTTTAAGTCTTAAATTGGTGCACTACAACAAGAATTAGTCTGAGTGATAATCGAATGACGAACCTCAGTGACAAACTCAGGATCACTTATGATGTAGCTTCCTAACACTTGCTATGCGGAAAGTGTTGGTAGTGTTGAAGGTGTTGAAGGTGTGAAGATGATGTTGATGATGATGATGATGATGATGATGATGATGATTAGGGTAATAATGATGGTGATAGTTATGGTCATGATGATGACAATGATGATAATGACGATGATGATGGTGATGATGATGATGATGATGATGATGATGATGATATGACAAAATCTTCTGCCAGTTTATAAGGAATGTAGGTAGTCAAGATCTGTTACAGTGTTGCGCAGAACTTGACTAGCAAACTGATTTTGTCTTGTTGCACAAAGTAGCATGCAGTAAATTGCGATGGAAATCTTTAAGTAGACATTGAAAGCAAATGTTCTTCAATTCTTAGGATTAGGCTTGATAGACAACAAAATATGACGTGCCTGGGAAACAAGAGCCCTCAATGCACTGCAGATATTGTTAATCTTTACCACATGTAATGTTGCCAACATCATGCTTGGATTCTAAATAGTGAGAATTTCATCTGTTGGTGCAAATGCACCCTAGAGATGCCTTATATTTAACGTATGAAAATTTGATATATTGTTGCCAATGGCAAGAGAATGTGTAAATAAAAAGTCACTGTATGGCAAGAGTATGGTGGCATCTACGTAGATTGCAGCTTCACGTATATTGGACTGTGAGTAAATATAAATAAGGCATTTGTTAGTTTTGAAAAGAACACTAGAGAATAGAAAAGCATGTCACCACCGGAGCATTCACAATGGGTCCCTAGAGACCATGGGGGTCTCAAATTGCTCATTAGAGCACATTGAAAAAGGTTGGTCTATTGTGTCTTTTTGCAAAAAATGACTATTGAAATAAAAGTGCTCAGAAAAAGCTGAAATTAACACATATCATTCTTAATGGGTCCCCAGAGGCCATGGCGGTCTCAAATTATCCATCTTTTTCCAATGTGCTCAACTTGCACAATAGACCTTTTTCATGCTGTGTGTTAATTTCAGCTCATTCTGGGCATTTTTATTTCAAAAGTCACTTTTTGCTAAAAGTCACAATAGACCGAATTTTTCCAATGTGCTCTAATGAGCAATTTGAGACCGCCATGATCTCTAGGGACCCATTAGGACTGCTGTGTGTTAATTTCAGCTCATTCTGAGCACTTTTATTTCAAAAGTCACTTTTTGCAAAAAGGCACAATAGACCAAACTTTTTCAATGTGCTCTAATGAGCAATTTTAGACCGCCGTGGTCTCTAGGGAGCCATTAGGAATGCTGTGTGTTAATTTCAGCTCATTCAGAGCACTTATATTTCAAAAGTCACCTTTTGCAAAAAGGCACAATAGACCAAATTTTTTTCAATGTGCTCTAATGAGCAATCTGAAACCCTCATGGTCTCTAGGTAGCCATTAGGAAAGCTGTGTGATAAGTTCAACTCATTATGAGCACTTTCATTAAAAAAGTCACGTTTTGCAAAAAGACACAATAGACCAAATTTTTTCAATGTACTCTAATGAGCAATTTGAGACCACCATCGTACTCTAGGGACCCATTAGGATAGCTGTGTGTTAATTTCAGCTCATTCTGAGCACTTATATTTCAAAAGTCATTTTTTGCAAAAAGTCACAATAGACCAACGTTTTTCAATGTGCTCTAACGAGCAATTTTAGACCGCCATGGTCTCTAGGAACTTCTCATTAGTGTTGGTTTTTGTTTCATCTTGAGATTTTACATATTTTTTACTCATTTTTGTATTAATAATTATTAGTTGTTTGGTCATCCCACGACGTTTTGGTTACTTCTTATTTCCTCAAATGCTATAGTCAAAGTATTTTGCCCTTGTAACTATTGTACTTTTTCAATATCCTTGTTCTGTTTACACTCTCACTCTGCTAATATATATGCAAGTGAAATAGGAAACACTGAATAGACCGCTCCCACCTCACGCGTATGCATTTTGGAGGATTGCACCTGGAAAGTAGCTTTGCGACAGGATTCTTGAGTAGTAGTAAGTAATGTACATGAATATGTTAACTACAAGATATGGATAACTTTCTGTTCCTCCCTGACGATGTTCGGTTGGTGTTATATCGCCCAACCCTGTCTTACTCCTACTGACATCAATTAAAAAACTCGTTCTCAGTTCTTACAGATCTTTTAAGCCTGCTTACCAATAAAGATTCTTCATAAGTGTGAGTGTCTTTATGTCATGTTTTTAAAATGTTGGTGATAAATTTTAAAGCCTTGGAACTCAAATCGTCTGAATATGTACAGGATATGATTTCTCGATACCATCTTACAGCTTTAAGATCTAGAACTCAAAATCGACTCATCGTACCAGCATCGAATACGAAAGGGTACGGCGATAAAGCTTTCAGTGTAGTAGCACCTAAATTATGGAATGCACTACCTAGGCATATTACAGCTGCCAAAAACCTAACCAATTTTAGAAAACTATTAAAGACACATCTTTTTAATAATGAGTTTTAAGTTTTTACCTTTTTTTTCAGTTTTAACTAATTTTACGTCTCTTGATATTTTATAACTTTTAAATTTATGTCTTAATACTTGTAAAGCGCTTAGAAACAATGTAATAAGCGCTATATAAGCTCTTAAATTATTATTATTATAATTATTATTAAACATGTTCAATAGAAAAAAGTTACGCTTCTCGTTTGAAGTAGATGAAAATACCATCAATCCATTTGTAATCATACGAAAGAGGATTCTACTCTTATTTCTTTATCTGCTGTGAATCTAAAACTGTAAACCGGACGTTTCCATTTACCCACAATGCATTGCCCCTTTTATGTGATTTTAAGAATCTTAAGGATAGCTTTTATTATCACCCTTTATTATGTAAATAGTCTAAGAAGTCTAACATTTTGTAGTTCTTGTCTTTTTGGCATGATAACAAGCAACAAATGTAAAATAAATCAGACGTTTTCTTTTCAATATTTCCTGAAATTGTCTTAACCATAGATTTGTTTTGTAAATGCTCTGGTTCATCTCTATTCACAAATCCCCCGCAGCTTGAATTGATCAAATCAAAATGTCATCCCTAGATGCTTTAATTTTGGTAAGCTCTTGACAACGTTTGAAACTTTATTTGATGTAAATCGTTGTTTTCCTCAATTTCAAATAATCTCAAGATGCAATCTTCCAATTTGTCTTAAGATATTTATAAACTTGCAATAAAACTTTGTCTTACGATTTTGTGCAGCTTGTCACAGTCTATGTATTTTTGAGTTTGACAGTTTCTGCATTTAAAATGCATCAACTACGTTACAGTAATAAGATAATAAGATAATAAGATTGTAATAAGATATTTATCTTAGCAAGTTCTTTTAATCACAACTTTAAGTTTACTGTTTGTAATCATTTCAGCATCATGGTTGAATGGGAAGCCACGAGGGCACCAATAAAGGCAGATTACTGCAAATTATTTTTCCTTATACAGGAAGTGATACCATCATAGCAATAAATTGTAAATCATATTACAACACAGTGATAAAGCAAATACAAGGACCTTGTTTTACTTTACGGAAAACAAGAACAATCAGGCAGTTCTTTCTACACATCAAGCCAAGCAGAACCCATTATTGTGTGCGATGTCGATGCTGAGTCACAGCTGACAATAAACATCACAAACTCCGTCAATTTATAATTTATACAGTACTCCACTTCGATTTTCAGAACCGTATGCATCCAGATACATTTAATTCCGTTTACACATAGATATGGTTTTTCTTCCCTAACAAATGAAGCGCTTCAAGTACGGACGCATACGCAGCATTGGCAGGAGTAAACATCCAACAGTAATAACAGATGTGAAGAGTTTGTCGTGAATCTTACATCATCCATAGCAATATGACGTAACGATTGCACGATAGGGATTTTCCCTCTCTCCATCTATTTTTAGAAATTACTTAATTCTATCCTCTGTACTTATACATAAATACCAGATCTGTAAATTTATCAAGACACAATTTTCACTTCGACTTCAACTACAAGGCTGTTGGTAATGATTTTAGTTGTATACGCTAGTTTCGTTGCCGCGGATTCAACAGCCTTACCGCTATCATTGCGCCTAGAAGTCATATAGGTTACACATTCATTCATGTAACCTATAAGTTGCTCTTAGAAATCGATCCTGCACAATCGCTAAACAATCTCCGTGTTGAGAAACCTGCGCATGCGATGTAGGGTAATCCTGCGAAACCTGCATAACAAAATGGAAGGCCCTTTGAATATCATCGTAACATTACGTAGTGAATAGCAATGCCCAGCAAAGAACGCGCATGTGAAACATGTCGAAGATTCAAATTGAACATAAAAAACGATATATTTGGTAACCAAGCTTTCGATGCATTATCACATCATCCTCAGGGTATAAGAATCTTGAACAGTAGGTACGATATATAAGGACACAGTGGCCTAAATATACAATATACTTAATAACAAAGGAAAATATAAAAGAGCCTCATAGGAGAAATTAGAATAGTGAAAGTGCCAATGAGCTTATTGTTCCATTCAAATTAGGCCTAAGTATGCCTGTATATTAACCGACTTACGATGTTTTTCACAAAGTTGTATAAACAAAGCTTCCTTTGCGATGTATCAAAAAACTGCAACTGCCAAAACTTGCAAGTACAGAGAATATTAACCATTTACCACTAATTAAGACCAAACTGCCAGCAAATGTCATCCAAATATCCCTTGCTTTTTAAAATCCGTAAATCCCTTATCATTTTTGTTAAAAAGAACTTCATTGATTTCTACAGCCATGATTGACTCTTCGACTCTGTTGTCCTCCATGTTGAACTCATCTCTGCTGTTTTCTATGCGCTGATTGGCTAAGTGGGTTTTATCGTTGGAGTATCGTTGGCAAAATCGCTGGAGGAGCGATTCACCAACGACATCTTTGGGACCCCCAACGATATCATTGGAAATATCGGATCGGTATTGTTCGCAGTGTGACCGCTATCAGGTAAATAAGGGCCAACGATTTTTTTTGTCGGTATCGGTATCGTTATCGTTGGCGGTGTGACCGGGCCTTTACAATACGTGTTAACACGAAACCAGTAAGCAATTACAACGTCTTTCTTCGGTCGAAGTACCCATATGCTTCTGCTCCCGAAAAGAAGACAGAAAAACTGCAAAACTAAAGATTGGGCGGTCTAAAAATATAGAGAGAAAGAACAGGAAGAGGCGAGTTTTCTCTACTAATTTGTAATTTACTTTCATGCGATGCAGAGTACGTTTTCCATTACTATCAACAAAGTATGTAAATTTGGTCATGGTGATGTTTGGACCTAAACCCTGTCTACTTTTAAGGATTTGTAGTACACATTTAGTATTCCTTTACCGACTGATGCCCCAAAACTGTTTCAACTGATCGACTTGCTGGCTGCCTCTGAGATCGCCATTTTGATATTTTGATCTGATACTCGTGCTCCTCACAAAAGTCAATTTGATGTTAACTTTTAGAATCAATACGGCGAACCGCAATGTGCCACCCGGAAACAATATCTTCCTGTTATCTTCGCATGTTTTATATTGTGATTCGTATAAATAAGTGTTTACTTTTTGAAAGTAGAAATCAACTTTAATGCCATTAGCGCTGGTCTGTAAGTGTCTGCCTGTTTCCCGTCGTTACGTGCTTCACATATTAGAGGTAGTCATTCCAAAGCGAGACGCCTATATTTTGAGGGCAGTACCATACCAAAGGTAAAGCTATTCAATGGGCCAAATTGCAAAGTTCTTTGTGTAGCATTGGCACACAGTATGCTTTAAGGGAAGTTATTGTATCATCATCTGAATCATGGTTATAACCCTACTACAGAAATTAGTCATACATATATCTTATAGCTGTCAGGTAGAAAATGGGTCAATAGTATATCAACCAAGTCGGTGATGGTACTGTTTCTTCTTCCTTCAAGGTTGGAGGACTTTAGCCATCCATTCTGCCGTTCAATGCCATTATTGTCCCAGTACATGCGTACCCATTTCTACGGAATGGAGAATATAAACTAAATACATCAAAGTACACAATTATGTGAACCTAAGTTATAATTTGACATTTAGACCTTTAGACAACCATTACATATTACTTTTTGTAGATGAACAAAGTTCATTGTTATTGAAGTCCTCTTCTATGTTGTAAAGAGGATAACCTTGGCCAGACGTGTTGTACTTAGTTATTGCTTAACATAGTTTACGAGTACCTGTTACACTTACCAAGATAACTGGGATGTATACAAACCCAAGGGCACTCACTAAGTTAGTAAGTTAATCCTCTAGCCAGGGGGAAGTTGCCAGTCTTTCCTATGTCATTGTTATCGTTAGTCATTCCATTAATGATGCAAGATATTTTAAAGGGAACAACTAAAGTTAGTGTTTTTTACTTAACCTTAGAAAAATAATGATATGTCAAATAATCAACTTCCATTTACTTATGATACCCCTCGCCCACTCCAAAGCCAATTGACCCCTTTTGATAGCTTTTGCTGGCTAGGGGCCTGGTGTAATCTCAATCGACTTATAAGTTACCAAAATTGGCTTTTGTCGTAAGACATCTCCAAGCAGTTTGAGTCTCCCTCTTGTACTGTTCAAACAGATTTAGTATCGCCTCTTGAGAATTGGCCTCAAGGACTCTTCCGTTGGATAAAAGATGCGCCTTTTTCTTTGCCCTTAAATTGACCCTTGTCACCCCGCATTAGTCAATAAAGCCTGCCAAATTGCCCTCCAAAATGAAAAGATGCTCAGTTCCAGTCATTTGCAACCTCTTCCTTAGTTTAACTGTGAAAGACCGGTCTTCAGAGAGATACTTTCACGTTTTCTCTTCTTAAATGCAAATTTATCTTAACCAAGAGCGTAAAAATGTGGAAATGATATATATATATATATATATATATATATATATATATGTAAACTATAGAAAATATACCAATGTCTTCTAATTCACTACTCGGAGTTTCATGCTAATGCAATCATCAGATGAATGGTACAAATTTGACTTTACAACACATTTAAGTTACCCCTACAAAATTACGAACAATGAACCAATTCCCATGTTAGCAGCGAAATTTGATATGAACGTAAGGTCAGTCTTCCCCACTAATCCTTGCAAAATCCCTGCCTATGACATGCACAAATTTCGCTTATATCGATATTTAGGTCCTGAAAAGTTTGGGGGAGGGGGTAGGGGGTCTAAAGGAAAACGTCGAAACGACGTTGTTGAGGAAAAAATAGATATGTTTGCAGCCCCTTAAGAAACATCTTCATTGACCAACTTGTAACTGAGACTGACGGGAAATATAGAGATGAAAAAGAACAGATAAAGGGGCGGAAACTCTAGGCGTCTAGATGTAGAATCCACATCATTTGCCTCGAGGAACATTTTACAACTCGACGAACGCTTTCTCATATCAAATGTTATCGAAAGTTTATTTTAAAAACTTTGCTATCAGACATAGAGAGAGATAGATAACAGTTATTTGTGTAAAAAAATTAGAATTATTCTCTTTAAGGGACCAGTTTGAGAGGTTAAGCGGGGATGGTCTTCCTATTCCGACCTATTTCAGAACATCTTAATTTCAAGAGGAGTAGGACAACTAGAGACCACATTTTGGAGACTTTGTAGACTGAAGAAGAGTAGGACAACTAGAGACCACATTTTGGAGACTTTGTAGATTGAGACTGAAGAAGAGTAGGACGCTACTGTAAGGCACTAAATTGTACGATACCTTACGGTCATGTTGCGCCAAGGTGGGTGGTGGGCACTTAAACCGTCGAACAGGTCCGTTATGCAGAAGAATTCCAACTGATCTTCACACGGGCAAGTGCTTGTTTAATTGTCAAATTCTTCTCTATTTTCGTTCCAGTTCTCTGCTTAACTGGAGCTTTAGAGCCATGAAACGTAGATACTATGCATCGCCAATAAGCCGTTTGACAACCAAGCTTATTTGGCTTTTAAATACTTTTTTAAATTTCAGCAACAACGAAGTATCCATACGGATTAACACCCTAGTTCCTTATCAATTATTATTAACTAAAAGGCAGCAGGCACCCAGCCAAGGGGGGGCTGTGCCCGCCCAATAGGTAAAACTGGCCCACGTTTGCCCCCCAGAAAAATCCTTATGGGCATTTAAAAGATGGAAGACTTGTGTATTTCAATTCACTTATGCAATGAGATAAGGAAACGAGAAGTCTAAATCTCTCAAATGCAATTTTGAGCCTTCTTAGGACTGTAAAAATTCAAAATTTCCCCAGCCAATAAAACCGTGGTGGGCTGGCTTGGAAGGCAGAAGGGCAGGGAAGAGGTTTTGCTTTGAATTTGGGTCCTCCATCTTTCCCTATCCCTTGTCAAGTGTAAGACATCTTCCGTTCTAAAACCAACTAAAATCTCTTTCATACAGTCTAAAAAGGTACAACGTTGCCTTCCCCTGGATCTTGTTCCTTCTATCTAGCGTATTCAATTACACACATAACAGGATTTACTCCTTACAAGAGTTAATCCTTGAGGTTCTAATGAAGATAAAGTGGAATAGGCTATTTTGGAAGATTGATATAAAAGAAACAGTCAGTAATCAGAGAAGGAATTAACGTTTTTGGCTGTCCTTTTTATTATTCGGTCTTACTGGTTGATTTGTGAAGTGTGACAAAGACATCCTCCGGACATACCAGTATGCTTATGTGTCAGGATTTACATACTGTCTTTCCAGTACACTATTCTGTTTTCACTTTGCACACAGTTGTTGATCAGCATAATCAGCTGAGAGAGTAACGACAGTAAGCAGACATATCGATTACTATGGGCAAGCGATGCTTTAGCCTGTGGTTGTAAATTTTTACAGTTTCTATTGCCATATAGTTACTAGGCGGTCAAAGACAAATTTGCAATTGTTCTCTTGCAACTTCAAATACAGACTACATGATATAGGGGGTTAGCCTCTTAAAGTCACTACCAACCCCTCCCCAATGCTTTTGTCAAAATTCAAACATCTGTAGCCTTTCCTTAAGCAGTTGCAGTATTAGGCCTCAAAACTCAGAATAGCCCCAAAATAACAGGATAGTCCCTCCAAGTTTCTAACAGTGGCTACTGACCAGTGACTTTGGTCACCGCCAGTGAGTCTCCGAATCGGTGATATGGCGCTTAATCTTGCTATACTGATTTCAAGCATGATCAGTCATATCGCCCATGCCGATAAACAAAATTCGTTATGCACATTGCTTCATGAACTTTAAACACAATCTATGCCCTATCATAATAAGACAGTTTTTACGTTCAATAGAGACAGAGGGCAGTGTCTTGATTGAACTTCCATTTCAGTTTTGGGCCCAGCTCTCATCATTAAATCAATTATAATTTGGTTTGCAACAAGTTCCTCAAAGAAGAGTCGCAGCTGCTGTGCACTCTAAAACTAATTTTAATCCGGCTAGGGAAATGCTGCTGTAATGTATAGAGCGTGTCACACTACTACATAGCAATTTTGGGATATGTTTCTTTTCACCTCAAATAATATCTTTCTTACGTAATATTCAGGTAGAACTTCGGAACATTCTGCCAAATCTTGTAAGGACATACGTGATTCAACAGAAGGATCTGTTCATGCATTTTGTATTGCCACTCAGATGACTAAAATGATACTCTTACTCTTAGTTTGAAACTATTTAAGCCCATCATTGGATTCTAGCAACCACTAGGTTTGGCGTTAATGCATTCTCCTATTGATCCAGTGGGGACTTGATAAATTTGTGACCATACAAGTGTTGGTGAAACTGTTACACGGTCAGGACAAGTACCACATCCTCTTTCTTGAAATTGGAATAATATTTTAGCTGATATATGCGTTCGAAATGCATAGGCTATTTGATAATCGTTTTATCAGATATTTTCTCTTAAGAATATGCACAAGGTAGAGGTGAAATATTTATATTTTCAAATCATTTTCCGTTAACTGTCAATGAGAAAAATAATTTTCAAAGTTGAAATTGATAATCAGTTACTTGAAAAATGCAATAAGACAAAAAGCATAGGCGTCATTACCTCTTCTTGTCCTATAAAATTGCTTCCTTGAGGGCATTGATTTCAAGACAAAACTAATTAATTTCGTAAAAAGGTAACATGTATATGTTAATGTCAACATACTCAATCTTGTAAGAGCATTTCTTCGTTGTGCTTCGTATAACCACTTGCACGCCTTGGTTGTGCACCAACCATGTTAATTTTACTTGTAGCAGGGATATGGAAAAGTGTTCTGCAGTGATGATTGCGGATTGAATGTTTACTTTAAATATAATGAATATTTTTTATTATGTGTTTTAGAGATATTATCAGAACAATTTAAAGCAGTTTTTGTAGGTATAAGCATACGAAAATTATGCTTTGTCACATTATGTAAGAAGTTTTTTAAATTTCAGCCTCAAATCATACTTAAGATATGCTTTGTTACATCCGAAAGTCACTTCTAAGGTTATTCTTTTTTCCAATAACCCATGGTTAACTCTGGTGACTATGCGTGAAACCTTAATACCTTACCTGTCGATTTTCTTGCTTAATTGCTATCGTTTTACACAGACCTTAGCAAAGCAGAGACTAGTACCGTGTCCAGGCTATGCTTAGATTTTTCCAAAGTTTCAACCGCGACATGTCTATCGGCTTTACGATTGTAAAAATGTGTAGAAGCAAAGCAGTATTACTCTCATGACGCACAGCCCATTAACCTTTTTTTAATTGAAAGTTAGATTGATGCACTAAGGATGAATTCCCCATATCCTTTCTATGCTATTGCCGTGGTATATGATGCTGAGTGATATACAGTAATTTGATAGTCAGAATCATGTTATGCCTGTTGCGTTATTCTCTGATAAAATGTCAGCGCTACCTTAAGTTAACTGTTCACAAATACCGAAGAGAGCGTTTACCGAAAAAGTAATTCTTAGAACGAAAGTATATGCGCCCAGATGAAAAATAATTAAACAAAATTGTTAGTGACTTTTCGGGGTCTTACTCCAACATCCTCGGGTAGGTCCTTAACTATTGGAAAACAAAACACGTCGACATCAACATAAACAGTAGATTGCAATTGTAAATTACAAGTCGCACTACAAGTGGGAGACGGAAGTAGAGCTTTTGTCGCCTTTTAAAAAAGAAGTGAGTTTAGAAAACGACGAATTCCTTTCAGAAGAAGAACTGAGATGAAAATATAAATAATTAATTGGCAGAGAACTGGCGAGTACAGTCAATAACAAGTGGAAGTTTTAAAAGGTGGAAGGGTGGAGATCGTTTTTCAGACACCTGTGAAATTGACGTAACGTCTGACCTAAAGGCGCTTTCCCATGCACATTTATGATCCATCTGGTACTAGTGAAAGAAATATATACATAACCTAAAGGTTTCGGTACTTTATAAGTACTTACTTAGGGACATTTGTTAAACGTGCCGCTCTAGAAGTTTATTTAAACAATTAAATGTCGTTGATTGATGGCTATGGTGAGTATTGTTCAACAAAATACTTTTCCCCTCTCTTCCTCCCCCTCCCCCTCCCCACCAAGCATTCCGGTTCTTTCAGTTAAGGTCAATATGGGAAACGGTTTTCTACCGGACGTTGCGTCAAATGACAAAAACGTAAATAAAACATATATAACTGTTACACTGTTCACCCGCCGCCATTCTGTCTCCTACTTAGTGCGATTTGGGAGGTTCCTTGAAGTCAAGGTAAGATTAATGTTAGCTAGACATCCTTTCTTTTAGTAATAGGCCCTATACTTAAAAATTTGAAGCGATTTAAAAGTAAGTCCATCCTTGTAACAGAGCTCGGTTACTAAAAATAAACATGATCATTACAGTTTTCACTTGACAAATTTCTTGAATAACTGGGAAGCAGATTGTTCAACTTGCAGCTTCTGTTAAACACTTCAAGGTATACAAAGTCCCAGACATGCTCAAATAAGCAAAGGCGTTACATAAACTTCAATACCACCAAAGCCGGTGATTTCATACTGCTACCAGGGACAGGGGAACAGGGGCAGAGGAGGCCATGCCCCCCCCAAGATTTGCAAATTCTAAATTTTTTCCGCTACCGCTTTTCACCTTTATCAAAATTGAAATTGATTGCGACAGACATTGTAAATCCTAGATCGGCATCAGAGCGCACGTCAGTCGGCATTGGATATCTTGTACCGCTTAACAAAGAGAGTTTTTTTACCAACGTAACAGTTTGAAAACTCCTTCTCAAATTGGGTTATCTTTTTAGAAAAATGGCAATGTAGAGGAAAAGCAAGCGAGTTACTTATGAAAAGACACATGCTCCAAAAATCTAAATTTCGGATAGGGGGTTTATATTAACAGGATAGATAAAATTGTTTCATGTTTGTTATAAGATAGCCACAAGGAAGATGAGAATTGGGTGCTACTTATCCAAATAAAGGGACAGCTATGCGGTTGTTTGTGACAGATGGGGAAGAGGGGATGGTAATCGTATTTACCTTAAGACAGGACTGAAAACAAGTCATAATGTTCGAACCCATAATTGGCGCCCTCTAAACCCCTCTATTTCTTGTCTTTTGCTGCTCCATGCTACTCCTTGATGCTCTTCCCCGCTTGTTTTATCGGGTTTGGGGTTCTTGCTGCTTTATGCTGCTCTTGAGTATACTGTTTACTATTTGCTATCCTTTGTTGTTCTTTACGGCCCATGCTCTTCTCCGTAATGCTCTTTGATACTTTTCGCTACTCTCTGCTATATTGCTAATGCTTTCTACTCCCTTTTGTATTTCTCTTTTCTGCTCGTTGGTGGTCTTCGCTAACCGTAAGCACAACTCACTAGTTTTCAGTACACGTTGCTGCATGTTTGTGGTATTTATGATTTAATCCGTTTGTGTCACGGTGATCAGTCTTATATCAGGCCTTGCATTAGTCAAATTTTTAACACGGGAAAGAAGGAAATAATAAACCTCTGCTTGAACGCATGGGAGCAAAAGTATCGCTGGGAGCAAAAGTATCGTTGTTAGAACGAGGTATACGTTTTCTACTTTAAAAATGAATTTTATACATTTTTAGCGTTGAACGTTCAATGTTCATCGTATGTTGTTCGACGATAAACAATATATTTAATGATATAATGTCTTCTTTTTCGTAGACTTGGTTAGCAGACATGATTACTGAGCTTCGGCTGCTCAGATGAACCTTATTAGTTTGTCTTGAAAGAAGTTGCTGCCCTTGATATTTAATTAGCTGACTACAAATAGAGGATGTTCTTGCCATCTGAATACTGATGTTGTTGTAGAGAGAAGAGTTATGCGTTTATCCTTTGAAACATGTTCAGGACAAGGGACAGTATTCACTAAGGCAGTGATAATCAGGGAGAACTGACACCCTATTTACAATATACATAGTCGAAGGGCGTCAGGATCCAGAACCAGGGATGATCCGCACCGGTCTCACCGTAGGCGAAGTGGTCGGCGCCCTCGTGGACGCAGGTCACCCCGAGCGGCTCCAGAACGCTGTCGTAAAAGGCCTTGGCGCGGGCCGGATCGTTGGTTCCCAGGGTGATGTGGCTGATCATCTGAAGCCTCCCCCGGGCAGGCCGCCGCCCGGTGGCATGAGGCCGGAGAGGCCGTGGCGGGCCAGGCCCTTCTTGCCCAGCTTCTTCACCTTTTTCATCATGCGCGCGGCTTCCTGGTACTGCTTGAGCAGCTTGTTCACGTCCTGCACGGTGGTGCCCGAGCCCTTGGCGACCCGCTGCTTGCGGCTGGCCTTGATCAGCTCCGGCCGGCGCCGCTCGGTAGGCGTCATGGAGGAGAGGATCGCGAGCTGGCGCTTGACCATTGTGTCGTCGATTTTGGCGTCCTTGATCTGCTGCTGCATCTTGGGCACGCCAGGCAGCATGCCCATCAGATCGCTGAGCCCGCCCATCTTCTGCAGCTGCTTGAGCTGCTGGGCCAGGTCGTCCAGGTCAAACTTGCCCTTCTGGATCTTCTTGGCGAGCTTTTCCGCCTCTTCCTGCTCGATGGTCTCGGCGGCTTTCTCCACCAGCGAAACCACGTCGCCCATGCCGAGGATGCGCCCGGCGATCCGGTCCGGGTGAAAGGCCTCCAGCGCATCCAGCTTCTCGCCGGTGCCCAGCAGCTTGATGGGGCAGCCGGTCACCGCCCGCATGGAGAGCGCGGCGCCGCCCCGGGCATCGCCGTCGACCCGGGTCAGCATGATGCCGGTCAGGCCGACCCGCTCCTGAAAGTTGGCGGCGATGGTGACCGCGTCCTGACCGGTCATGGCATCGGCCACCAGCAGGGTCTCGTGGGGCTTGACCGCGTCGCGCACCGCCGCAACCTCGGCCATCAGCTCCTCGTCGATGGCCAGGCGGCCGGCGGTGTCGAGCAGCACCACGTCGAAGCCTTCCAGCGCGCCGGTCTGCAGGGCCCGCTTGGCGATCGCCACCGGCGGCTCGCCGGGCACGATATCGAGGGTGCGGATGCCGGTCTGCATACCCAGCAGGGCCAGCTGCTCCTGCGCCGCCGGGCGGCGCACGTCGAGGGAGGCCATGAGGGCCTTCTTCTTGTCCCGCTCGCCCAGGCGCCGGGCGATCTTGGCGGTCGAGGTGGTCTTACCGGAGCCCTGCAGACCGACCAGCATGAAGACCGCCGGCGGCGTCACCTCCAGGCCCATCGAAAGTAGCACTGGACCATGGATCAGGTTATTTTACGATGAAGATGAGCGAAAGTATGAACAGGGGCAACTTAAATTTCTTGGGTACATCAGATTGCGAAAACTAAGGTAGACTATTTTACTGTCTACCACAGTACCAGATGCTACAAAGAACGGGGAGGCCTTTGCAGAACTTATACAGTTCTTTGATGATAGGAGTTTGGCTTTGGTAATGAAAGAGGCCATGGACGATGGTCGCAAAGCACTACAAATTTTACGAAAACACTATACAGTGAGAGGAAACCACGTATCATATCATAGGACAAGAAGGATAACATTTGCGTAAGCTTCTGTGTAAATTAGATCCCAGTCCTAGTGATGAATGTGTAACTATTTACAAAGACAATCGAGGTGCAAAAGCTTTAGTTGAGAATCCAGTAAACCATCTAAGGTCGAAACATATAGACATTAAATTTCATTTTGTTAGAGATCATTACCAGAAAGGGAAAATAAACGTGTTACCTGTGCCTTCGGCGGAAATGGTGGCACATATAATAATTAAGCAAGCTACCAAGTGTAAATTAAGCCAAGAAATTTAGGTTAATTACTAACGCATTCAATACAACGCTTTAAGAGAAGAGGATTTATCACATCAACATCATTTGATGTATTGAGATAGTGATTTGACGAACAGTCGATCTAGTGGGCATGTTGAGCATTGATCCCCTGTATGTAAAATGATCATTTAATCAGTATAATTTAGTTGTGGAGGCGTGCCCTTGTGTTCAGTAAATTTTCCTCTTAGTTACGCATTTAAAGAAAACGACTATTGATTTAATTTCCCAGTACATGTTTCGGATATCCTCTATCCATCTTCAGTTCAAACAAACTTAGAAGAACGTTCTACACAATTTACGTTCTACTTTATTTACGTTTGAGCTCTTGACAAATGTTACTCTATTTACCGAAAAGACAATAAAACAAGACATAGTGGTAATAACAAGTTAAAACAGAAACTAAGTTTGCAAAGGTTTTACAATTATTCAACAAAATAATTAGTTGTTGTGTTGAAGGTGGAGAAGACGGATGTTCGAGGAAATAGAGTCTATTAGTGTTATTTAAAATAATCTAGTCCTTTCTTTTACTACAACTTATTTTCCTTCATCATGAAATCGCTCGCACTCGCCACTACAGACATGTTGTAATAAATCCCTAGACCACCATGGTCTATAGTCACGCGGCGCGAAATTTAAAGCTCCAATGACAGCTCCGGATGACTTAGTTTGTGTTTTTATTTTGGTTTTTGTGAGTCAGATGGGTAGATTTTTTTTTTTTTTGGATATTTGGGTGTGGGGTTTGGTTTGGGTGTTGGGGGGGGGGGGGGGGGGGGGGGGGGGAGGAGGAATTGCAGGTGAACACAGGATGGATGAGCACAACTTGGGTATTATGACTACATATTTCAAAACTGATACAACCACACAACATTTTTCTGATGCTTCCCCCCTTTGACAAAATACTATAGTAAATTTTAACTTCTTAACATCATCATCATCATCATCATCATCATCATCATCAAGTCGGCTTTCTCAAATTGCCTTTGGTGCGAGAAAACTCCTTATGCACGAGCTCAAAGAACGCTTATGAGACCAAGTGCGGAACATTTGTAACATTTTGTTACATTTTTGTTACGTGTTTGTAACATTTGGTTTACGTGCTCAAAAAGAAGATTACACATGGATAATCATGACACATTAACAACTCAACAAAGTGTACCAGCACACAAACTCTTAGGTGCTTAATATATGAGGGGTTCCAAGTAGATGGGTGCCAACCCTTTCAACAAAAGTTTATAAAATGGGGGGTCGAAATAGCCAGGAGTTGCAGTGTTAAGTCATGGAAAACGAATATGAATACAAGGAATACTAAATTATGTGTTGTATAATTGCAAATAAAATACCAAACTTTTGACCATCCATTTCTACAATGAGTGATTTTTCTCTAAGTTGATGCATTTTTATGGTATCTTGTACTCCAACAGATTGCTTTTTGATGTTGATGACAGAAGGGAAACATTTAGCAGTTTCTTGCCTTTGCACTAAAAACTCCAGCTCATAAATGGTAACTACACTTTCAGTGCCAAGTTACAGGTCAAGTTTAGTAAAATTTTCCTTTCTACGTTTGTGCTTTTTAAAGAATAAGTCATACTTATGAAAGGAATTAAGTAGCTTTATATTTTACTAGCCCCAAATTATTAATTTGGTGGTCCTAACATGGTCAGAAAGGTTGGGGGGAAACCTTGACATTGATAAGTGAACTGACCCCTCATATATTAAGCACATACAAATGAACAGACTCGATGTGTGTGTCCTGTTCAGCACTGTAATCTATCATTTGGCTGTGGAAAACTACTTTAACAATATCTTAGATATATACATAAGGGCCATTCCATTGTTACGTGTGTGACATTTGGACCACATTTTGGGTGAAAAAGAAATTGAATTTTTGTGCTGGGGGCAAATATTTTCAGTTTTGGTAAATGTTCTTAGAGTGCTATTGTCATACAACGTAATTTATTTATCTACGAAACTTGACAAGATCAAATGCAAGAAAAAAGGGAGCTGAAGTACACAAAAAAATGCATGGAAAGCTATAAAGGAATAATTAACAAATAGTCAAAAGTTGAAAAGGGGAGGTGATAATACGCAGAGGGTAAAGAACGTAACATTATTTCTGTAGCCTGAAATTGAGAATCTTATTCTAAGAGCGGATGCGATGAGAATACTACCACTGTTTAAATTATAATTGTCCTTATTCTTAATAAAGCGGCCTCTTTCAATTTACTCTGCCGGCAGTTAATTTCTTTGGTGAGTAAATGAGCATTGTTTTTATCTGGAATATGGCCAGTTGATTTCCATGATCACCGAAAGCATTTTCAGTGCCAACATTGTTTAAAACAAATCTATTTTTTCGTTTTAGCTTAGAAAAACAGTTTATTTTGCCAATATAGATTTAGCTGCATCTACCACATGGTGTTTAATACACTCCTGCTTCCCCCCTGCTTTCGTTGCCGCTTTCCTGTTAGGAAAGTTTCGGATTATCATACTTTTCTTTATTGTAACCTTTACGATTTGCGTACTACTGATTCCAGAACTGTTGTTGTTGTTGCTGATTTTCTTTCCAATGTTCCTGTTGTGGGTTGAAAGTTCAATCTTTAACCCTAAAGTCCTAATTCTACTGGTAAGATTTTACGACTTGTATCTCTGAATATATGGACACTGAAAGTTACTGGAAAACAGGATTGTAATTTTGTACTACAAAAGGTGCTACGACTTTTCATCACACGACAATTTATCACATCGACAATCAATCATGCGACAATCCATCATGCGACAATCCATCATGCGACAATCCATCATGCGACAATTTCTCACAGCGACAATTCATCACAAAGACAATTCATCATGCGACTATTCATCACCTTAATTTATTTATTCATTCCACCAGATTACAAAAAAATCTACTTGCAGGACAAATACTGTATTTCTTTTAAACATGTTAAACTGTCACAGTTTCACCACACTTAGCAAAAACCCCTCGGGTGTCACCTTCAGGTGATGAATAGGCGCATGATGAATTATCCTTGTGATGAATAGTCTGTGTGATGAATTGTCGCACGATGCATTTCGCGTGATGAATCGTTGCGTGATGAAAAGTCACCCAACCACTACGAAATACTGTTTTGGAAGATTTCATTAAATTGGACTTACATATTTTAATTCTCTCTGAAACGCGATGTTTGGGTCATGCCAAACGAACGTATACCAAAGTCTGCATTTTCTGTTTAATGTATTAATCACAGTCTCTTAATTGATCATCGTCCTTCTGCCTGGTAAAAGCATATTGAGTGTGTATCTTCTCTATACCACTGACTTGTATTTTAGGTGTTTAGGTCTGATATGACAAGTATGTAACGTACTTGATCATCGTTGAGGAATAAATGCTCTACGGAAGACTAGATTAAGTAATAGATACATTGTTAAAGAATAGATATGATTGCATATGTATCTCAAATGGCTTATCGCGTAGGAGAGCACATATCCTTCAAATTGACGTTTGCCAGCCGGATTTGTGATATTAGTCTCTGTTAATTAAATACGGGATGACCATAAAAATATTATGACGGCTCAAAACCTGAAGCCGGGGAGCGAATTAATTTCCCTGACGTAAATTGCTTAAATATTGTCCGATTTGGTAACAGTCAACATCTCCAAATGCCGGAATGTCGTGCATGATGTCCTTTGTCTTGGGACATGGAATCGCTCATCTTTTCAAGAATTCTTCTTTAATAAAAGGCTTCTCCTATCTCTGACAAGAGTACATTCTTACACACTGTCTAAAGACGCTTGCATGCAATAGAGAACGTACATTCATCAATTTCATTCCGCACCGAAGTCGCTGAAGTTTGTCGTTCTTTCTCTCCATCGCCTTACAAGAAAACAGTCCCTCGGGACAATTGACTGTACGACGACGAAGATATGAATTCGAACTTTATTACAGAAAGCACTCTCTAATAACAGTGTGGGATGTGTGGGATAAACGAAATATTTGATCTTTTTTATCTCAAATACATTTTGGGAATTGTATATCTTGGAGTATTTCAAGATTTTTTAAAATTTCAGTTCATTTAATTTTCTTGTCTCGTTGCTGTTTCGTCGCATCTATTGCACGCCACTCTCCCCGTGAGGCGACTCTGTGACAACATGCACTAGATCAGGGATTCTCAACCTTTTTAGCGCTACCGCCCCCTTAGAGGCTTCTGGGTTGATCGAACGCCTCCAAACCCCACCAACCCCTTTTTAGCACCAATTTTCCTTAATTGGAGGACTAGATAGTAAGAGCAATTACTTAAAATCGCAAAGAATGTTTTACAAAGATAAATTTATATTGGGAATACATCAAATTGTTTTGTTCGGTAACAGAATCAGTCTATCTAACCAAGTAGGTATCAGCGTTCTGAAAAAAATAGCCTGAAGTTTACTTTGATGGGGCGACTCATGGTTTTAAACTGAATAACATTTATGAAAGTAGAATCAGCTCTCCGGACGTATCAAGGGTGGTTTAGATAAGAACACCGGGTCTCTCTCTCTGCTGATAAAATCTTTTCCCTATAGAACTGTTTTCCATTTAGAGACGTAAGAATTTAGCTAAGTTATCATATTCAGAAAGTTACCCCACATCTTACATGTTTAGTTGATGTGTTGTAGAAGTTGGTCATCCTTAGAGTTAGCTGCGTTGCCCACCACTTAGGGTACCTATCTCATGATCCCATTATAGAAGGGTTATGAGAATCAGAGGTTCCAACCGCAGACGTGCTATTACATCCTTGAGCAAGTTATGAACTCCATTATGCTTTACCCTACTAAGGTGTACAGTTGGGACGTGGCTGTGATTGCAAAAGAAGGCCGCACGCGAGAGTGAATGCTATGTGTCTACACCCCTAAGAGTACATCAGGGGAAAATATCGACAGCAGGTTTGAGCTGCGGGGGTAAATGACAAATGTAAATCGCCTTCGAATGTGCTTAGTACAAAAAAGTAACTTTCTGCTAACTTATTGTTTAAATTTCTTATTGTACAGTTGCTAACTTCAATCCATAATGAGGCCTGGCATCTCTCAATTGGCGTACGGAGAACTTACGTCCTTCCCCCCCGTTAACGTACCACAGAAACATCATAGATAACTGTAAACTATGGCGTGACCAGGTAGATAAACATGTCCCCAAACTTCTCAAAAAGATCTTTTTCGGTAGTTAATCTAAATTTTCAGTAAGCTCCAGGGCGACGTCCCATTCCAGATAAGTAGTAAACGAGACATTATAGATTACGGTTGTGTCCATATATCGTAAAAGGATTAGCTCCCAGGTCCCTAGATTTATACTATTCAGTATGTTGCATTTTTGAATTTAGCTTGTATTCTGTGATTGACTTGATTAAAAACCCCATATATAAATATGATAATCAGACCGTTATAAGTTTTATCGTTTCTGCCTTTTGACAGAAAATATTTAAAGTAACAAATTGTTTGAAAACGTATGTTAAAATGACAACCTCCTCATCTTACAACCAGCTCTGCCAATTGGGAAATGATTTTCTGTTGTACTTTACTCATAAATAAATAAATAGATAAATAAAGAAATAAGTAAATAATTGAATGTATAATTAAATATAACGAATAAATCTATAACTAAATACATAAACGAATAAATAAATAAATAAATAAATGTGTATGTAAATAAATAAGTAAGTGAGTAAATCAATCTATAAATAAATAAATAAAGCACGTACGTACACGACAATTTGACTGCTCTTCTACTTCGCAAAGAAATTGCAGACTGTCTTAGAAAATTCAAAAGGTAACGACATCGTGACCTAAATTCTGCTTAAGCTTCCGTTAAGACAACTCAAAGAAAAGCAACCTTACACTCCTTTATATATAAAGTTTAAAGTTTCTCTCATTCTCGACTGCGTTTGTACTAAGCCAAATACAATTATTGATTTAGGTCCACCGACTTGCTGTTAAAGAAAGAAAGAAAGCTTTTTATTGGCTACAACCTGCTTGTTTCGTTGAGTCTTGCACTTCCGACCTCCGTATTGATCGATACCACTTGATCGATACGCACAAAGCTTTAGGCCTAGAACTCTACGCTTGCACGGCAATGCATTCTCCTCGCTGTTTCAGGCATCATAACTAACGTTATGTACGTTTCATTGTACAAAAAAATAACTAAATAGGCCTTGTTCTCGGCATTTGCTGCATATTCTTTCAGCTTGCAAACAGTCAATGGGCAAATCGTTTGGAAGTAGATTTAACCGACAAACACGAGTCGTCGCTAAAGCCTCCCTTCACATTTCTCGCAGAACTGTTGTGTTATGACGGACTTTTCATAGTTGTCAAGCGTAACCAAGGATGGGCGGAGCAGCGGGCTCGATCTGGATAGGCGAAAGTTGGTCAGCGTATTCTCATCAAACACGTCTAATTTCGGGCATTTTCAGTTCATGAAACAAGTAAGTGTTTGCTTGTGCACTTACAAGAAATTTGCCTGTACTCGTTATATTTTATCGAAAGCCTATACCTACCATAGAAGCCTTATATTATTGTTGAACAGTGTCTGCATTGAATTTTTCTGGATTTGAATTTGACCCAAAATAAGCATATGATAAGCATATTTTGAGCCTGAAATGGAGCCTTGCATACCCGAGCCTGTCTCGGAAAATCATATGAAGGCTACAGGGCAAAAAGGGCAAATGTCATCCTTTTTCGTTTTGAGAAAATCGAAGTTTAAAGTTTGAGAGTCTACCTCTTTGTGCATTAACTACTTATGTGAAAATTTTGTTTTTGTACCATTAATACAGGTTCTTTTTAGTGTACAGTTATTTTCTTTTTACCAACTAACACCAAATACGGAACTTATGAGGTATTTGTAGCAAAAGGTGTGGCTTTGGACATGTGCCCTTTTTCTACTGTAAATTTAGAAACCGCATTCAAATGCGTAAAAACTCGTGATAAACACCAAGAAATCCATTTTGTTCCATTTGTTGGATATCGTCTTTCGGGCGAAATTTTTTACCTATAACAAAACTTAGACATTTGCAGACAGCAGTTACAGTGAATCGTATGAAGAAGCGAGGGGTAAACCAAGATAAATCTATTTTTAAAAACTTCTGCTCGGCTTGGAAATTTTTACGTGGCTACAGTGTCATTCGTGCAACTAAATACCTCCTTGGTGCTAGTAGAGACCATGATTTAGAATGCTGGAGAATAGATAATAAAATTTTGAGTCTCTCGGTGCTACATATCTCTGCATTGGCCACAGTTTCATGCTCAACAAGGTGTTCAGTCCGTTGACGGTTGGATGTCACCAGAGCACATTGTTTTGCAACAGAGTCACGTGACGTTCAGACTTTGAATCGTCTTTACCAGACAATTTGATGTAAAACAAAACGAAAACCGAATAATAACACATTTCTGATATAAAGATTTGAAAATTCAAGGAAAAGGGTCAATATTTTTATTGAGAAAATTTCGACATCTTATCATGTACATCAACAATACTGCAGTCCTATATAAAGAAGGAGTATTGCCAAAGAAACCAAGAAATTCAAAATTATGTCAAGAAAATAATTGCAACTCCTTAGATGCCTTTAGACCCTTATTATCGATGGAGAAAAACCGGCTTGACATGAAATGCATCCAAAAATCACAATTGAGACCGATCACTCATTGTGTCAGTGATGGAGTAATTAAGAAGAACTGCGTTTTTAATGTCCTTTTTTACCTATGTTTCATATGAAGTGTCTAATAATAGTAGACTGAATAGATTAATACGATCTTGAAACAATTGTGACAAGTGCAGAAACATGGGCTGATCGTTACGCGCCAAAATCCCTACGTAAAATAACCCTCTTGTAAAAAATCTCTAAGGAATATATCTCTAAAGAAAAAATCCCTACAGTAAAATTGCACGCCCTGGTTACTAGGTACTAATCCACTGTAGGTAAAAACTCAACTAAAGGAAGGGAGTCTTTGCTTTTAAATTGTTGCCACATTTTAATTACTTTGTTTCAAAAAAGCTTCAATGATCGTGCTGCTCTGCTGCAAAATTTATATTCTTAGTTCACAATCGTGTCTTGACTGTAGTAATTTTTGCCTACATTTTTAAAATGGCAAACCGATAGCAAATTTTCAAAATATGACTAAATGTATTACATATGTAACAACCGCGACAACTTAAAGCTTTAAGTATACATTGAATATGAACAGAAATGAAACAAGAAGTAGAACCAGGAATATATACCGAAGTAATCAGCAAGCAAAAAGATGGAAAAAAAACTTGCCGCATTCGAGACAAAATCACTGAGGCAACTGTTAAATATCTCATGGAAAGAAAAGAAAACCAACGAGTTTGTCAGGGACAAGGTGAATAAAGCTTTGCAGAAGTGCCAGAAACAATTACAGGAACAATAATGAAAAGAAAGCTGAAATTTTATGGGCATCACATCCAGGCAGGCAAAACCACCAAATCATTAGTACAAGGAACGGTCGAAGGTGGACAGCCGAGAGGAAGGCCTTAAAGAATCTGGTTTGACGATATTCAACAATGGTGTGGTCTGGGATTGAAGGCAACGTCAGAGAAAGCAGCATCACGTATGAAATTGAGGGAAAATGTCACGTCGTGGGTGCACCAACGGTCTGCCAAAGACTATGGTTAATGATGATGATGACACTCATGTGTATTTAAACCTTTCCGTTGCAATGCACTTGGTGCACTATTTTTTGCTGCTGCTTGTTTTGCTGCTGCTTGTTTTGCTGCTGCTTGTTTTTCTATTGAGGTAAAGAAGGACTTTGCTGGCTAGTAAATGGGGGGCAATTTCTAATGTTAGATCAACATTCCTAAATCGATGAATTCACCAAGGCATCACAAGAATGATTACAACGAATGCATGAAATTACTCAAGCTGAAAGGGCTGGAGAATATTTTGATAGAACAATCCCCGCTAACAAGGGCTCCAATTTTTACATCAGATTTTGCAGGAATTTAAAGTTTGATCTTTAAGACAACTAGAGAGATATAGAGATTTCTGCGTCCTGTTGAGCCAGTGGATTCCAGATTTTAACATAATCTAATCCTTATATCGCCACTTTAGCTCCCAATCATTCACCGGTGGACATCGACTTCCAGCTTAACGCAATTGGATGACAGCCACTCTGCAACACGTGGCTGAACTGAGGAAGGACTGCCAATCAGCCTGTAGTGATGTCAATCAAAACAAATGACGCCCCAAATCTCTCTTTCTCAAGGATAAGGGACCATTGTGTGATGGCCAGCGTCAGCAATGACAGCTAAGCGAACATTATTAGTCGAGCAAATACGAGTGAGTATTGTATCACTGATTGCCGTGTGGCGAATCGAATGACGCATTACCGAACTTTGTCGTTAGCAAGCATAACTTATCGGCCGAGCAACTCTATATATGGACATGTAATTTAATCTTAAGAACAGAATTCTACTCTCGCGCTGATAGCCTTATTTGGACATTCTTTAGTTAAGATAAATTTAGTTTATATCCCTTGTGCTCGATCTGAGGAAACTGAGGAAAAGCAAAAGACATTCCAAGCAGTATAATGAATTCACACAATAAATAGCGCCGCGTCACGGGTAGTTTCACTAACACGATAACCAGCATTGTTTTTAATGTCTAGGATGACAATGACAATGACAATGATGACGATGATGATGATGATGATGATGATGATGATGATGATGACGATGATGGTGAGTAGTGGTAATGATAATAATGACGATGATGATGATAATGATGATGATGATGATGATGATGATGATGGTGATGATGATGATGATGATGGTCATGATAAGGACAATTATGATATGGGGGAGGAGGTAGATAATGATGATGTTGATGATGATTATAATGATGATGATGATGACGATATTGGGCAGAAGGAGGAGGATAATGATGAAGATGATGAAGAAAATGATGATGATTATGATGATGATGATGATCATGATCATGATGATCATGATCATGATAATGATGATGATGACGGGGAGGAGGAAGAGGAGGAGGAAAAAGATGATGATGGTGTCGATGGAGATGATGATGATTATAATGATGGTGGTGCTTCAACTACCGCGCACACTATTTTATGCCGTGGTTTCAATAAAATGGCTGTCTAAGATTCATGATATTCTCACCTCCACAGCATCGTAGATTGACTCCAAGCCAACGAACTTCTTGCCACTTGGTGATTCAGTTTCAACATGTGGTTTTATTTTATTCGCTTGCTGCATTTCTACGAGTTTTTGAAGGTAGGTGGGATAGTCCTTGCGATGATTGAAAAGGAAGAAACCGCTGACCGTCCCTGACTTCATCAGTAGCTTCATAAAAGACAGAACAAGATGACGACGAATGTTAGTCATTGCCTGAGATGACAATTACAAATATTAAGCCAATAGTGATGCAAGTCAACTTATCAAGCAAACTCAAATGGAAGAAAATTCCGCACAACGCAGGCTATTTTAAAACCTGTATATGGATAAAAGGTTCACTTTTAGGTCATCTAAGAAGGAAGGAAAAACATGGAGTGTTTTTTGACTGAAAAATATGAAGGTGAAAGAACAGCGGTGAGATAGTGCTAAATATCACCGCAACAGCTGATTTGGAAAATTTGGCAAAAAAAAATTTAAAAAAACCAAAACAACTGAGAAAATGAAAATGAAAATGAAAATGAAAACGAAAATGAAAATGAAAATGAAAATGAAAATGAAAATGAAAATGAAAATGAAAATGAAAATGAAAATGAAAATGAAAATAGTACTCCATTATTGTTTTGTTATATATCGTATTGTTCTAGCTTTACTTTATTACCTCTTTTTTTCACGTTGTAATTTCACCTTTAAAAATGGTGTGAGGAAACATCTAAAGCTCAGGATCTAGTTATTTGTTTGTTTTCTATTGCGGTAGCATAATGATTCTTTTGCGGCCTATATGCTGGGTATTAACATTTATCTTAAGATTACGCTTTCCGCTTGACTCGTCAATCGCTGATTGTCTATGCCTTTTTGATCTCGTTTTCAAATCGAAGTGAATCGTTCCCATGTCACGGTAGTTTTGAGTATACAGGACATTTTTAGGTCCAAAGCGTTTTCTTTAGAGACATGTGAAAGTTTTAATGTGATGATACTATCGATGACGTCTTCAGTATAGCCATTTGAAAGAAAATTTTGTTTTAGAAAAACTGAGTTCCGACTCTAATTCGCCACCAGAGCAAATCATGACCGCGAGGTGAACTGAGGTTTTGATGAGATTGATTTTACATGTTTACAGGGTCAACGATGTGGATGGAAATTTAGGCTTTCTATACACACTGGTATTGAATTTAGTGCCCTCTATTTCGACTAAGACATCTAGGAACTGTAGAGCATTGCTTTGTTCCTTTTCAAAGAACAAATTGAAAGCTTGGTACCAGCTGTTTAGGTTTCTAAGGAATTCGTCACATTCCGACTCCCTTTCAAATATTGCAAATGTGTCATCAACATAACGAAAATAAACTATGGCGAGGATTCAAAAGTTGAAGTTCAAGTGAGCCAACAATGATATTAGCCAATGCTGGACCCAAGGGACTTCCCATGCTTACCCCGTTCTGTTGCCGGTACATTTTATTGTTCAAGCTGAATTCAAGACCATGTGTTGCAACATCCATCAATTCAATGAAAGCGTCTTCATGGAGTTGAGCAGAGACATGATTATCTCTGTGCAGTGTATCAGAGCATATCTTAATTGTCTCATCTAAGAAAAAAGTTTGTAAGCTAGTTACGGGTGTAAAAAGAACACAAAAAAACCTCGGTGGAACCGAAATTAAGGCTTTGGGCATGATTAGGAAAATTGAACGAATCCTTAATGCAATTTTTCGAATAAAGATAAAGTACAAGTTTAATTATTCTAAAGAGATTTACAAGAAGCTTTGCAATCATTTTTGTCTCAATATTTTCGTATCTTCACTAAGATACATATTCATCTCTCATGATTATGTATCTTAGTGAAGATACGAAATATTGAGACAAAAATGATTGCAAGCCAACCGCGCGGGTATGAATCTCATTTTGATTCGCTTCGAGGACTGGCTCCTCAATGTCGAAGGCAGTCAGCAAAAACCACTTCCCCTCAACACCAAAATCCGCAAATACATGCAGCGCACCATGGACGACTTGCTCAAAGGCCTGCAGGGCTACGCGGATAGAGCTAAAGTCCATACTCAAATTCAAATTTGCCCATCCTCCGAAACCTACACCAACCGCAAAAACTGGTCCGCGTTCTTTGGAAAATTGACCGGCCAATTGACCAAGGCCCTGGACAAACTCAGCGGTATCGACCTGATCGAAACCGACCATCATCAGGGAAAATTTCCCATTGACGAAGTCTTCGATCCGGTTCGCAATGAGATTGGTCATATTCCCTTTACCGAAGATTATTTCAAAGTCATGGCAACGCTGGCCATCCGCCGCTACTTCGCCCTAAAGAGCCAAACAAGCAAAGTCTTCGTTCTAGACTGCGACAATACCTTGTGGGGCGGTGTTTGCGGCGAGGTAGGTGCCGAAGGCGTTGCTTTGGATGGCCCCTTTCAAGCATTTCATCAATTGCTCATCGATCAGGCTCAGGCTGGCATGGTGCTGGTCTTGTGCAGCAAAAACGTGCCCGAGGATGTCTGGGCCGTTTTCGATGGTCGCCAAGAA
The DNA here is from genome assembly GCA_010016025.2 of Alatinidae sp. Z8VKAUB7J3. Taxonomy (NCBI): domain Eukaryota; kingdom Metazoa; phylum Cnidaria; class Cubozoa; order Carybdeida; family Alatinidae; species Alatinidae sp. Z8VKAUB7J3. The sequence goes on from JAAAKM020073195.1 coordinate 96,054,170, forward strand.
ATGTTGCTCAAACGCGAACACATTGTCGACAGCAGAATCAATTGGACGCCTAAATCCCAGAATATTCGCGCCTTGGCAGAATCGCTCAATTTGGGGTTGGACAGTTTTGTTTTTATCGACGACAACCCGGTCGAATGTGCAGAAGTCAGGGCCAATTGCCCCGAGGTACTGACCCTGCAATGGCCGAAAGATATGGCGGAAGCCCAACGCTTCCTCGATCATGTTTGGGTTTTCGACCGATATTCGGTAACCACCGAAGACAAGAAAAGAACGGAGATGTACCAAGCCAACGTGGCCAGAGAAGCATTGCTCAGCCAAACCGATGATTTCCAGAACTTTTTAGACAGCCTCGACTTGGAAATTGAATCGGCACAGGTCACTCAGGCAACGCTGCCGAGAACCTCACAACTAACGAACCGCACCAACCAATTCAATTTCACGACCATCCGCAGGACACAAAAAGAAGTTCAAGCGCTGGTAGACGGCGGTCACCACCAAGTTTGGACCATGAGTGTCAGCGACCGTTTCGGCAGCTATGGCCTTGTCGGTGTGATGATTTTGGAGCAAACCCAAAAAACACTCATTTTAGACAGCTTCATGCTTAGCTCTTTTCCATTTTGTATAGGTATAGCAACAGATGAGGCTTCCGTTTGGTCTTCTTTTAATTTCGTTTTCTTTTATCCTCTGCAGTTGAAGAATTCCTCCTTCTGGTGCTTCTAAAATGAAAATTAAGAAAGAGACGCTAGCTCGTATTAAAATATGCATGGTAAATGGAAGTGCTGTAAAATGTAACATACCGGGACCACAGCCTGGAGGCTCATTAGCATTAGACGTGTTCTCTTTCTCATAGTACAAAAATACATATTTTTAGAGGTTTGTAGCTATATCAATCTCATAAATACTTAACTCAGGAAATTTGCTATGAATTCTGGCACTACCGAAACTGGAGCCCCTGTCCCCTGGCTAACTAGGCAAGTAATTTCACCACTGAGCCACAATAGTGTATCCTAGGGCATCCTATCATAGCCAAGCTCCCAGCAACACGCTACCTATTGAATGATAATTGTCAAGCTGCATAAGAATCCGATCTTCTCATGGAGGATTCGGTGGTTCAATTCAGCTTAAACGTGGTCTTAGACAACAGCCTGTTCTGAGTCCAATACTATTCAATGCATTTACGTCATATGTAACTATGAATATTGCAGGAAGATGTAGTGATCTTTGATGTTTGATCTTTGTGGCCTCAGTTGTCTCTCTTATACTTGTGATTTAATAATATTAAGGTGCACCCTTTCATTGCTATAAGAGAATACAAAAGAATTCAGTCAGTAAGTAAATCATCAAAGTATGTGTTGGTTGAACAAGCTCTAGTCTTCAAGGGTATTTCAACAATGTGCTTAGGTGTAATCAATGGTCAAAAGGTTAGTAGTACCCATCAGCTTACAATTAAAAATATTACAATGAGTATACTTACGAGTTACAGCACTCATTTCTTTAAAATATACCCTGAATGAAAAAGATCTTGGTAAAATTATATTTACCTGTAATCCTTCCCCACTTCGTTTACATATTCCCTTTAGGAACACTGATATTATGGGTTTGCACAGAATCGTAATCCTAATTAATATATTACACTTTTCTGAATCTATAGATGCAAAAAGATCAACTGAAAATTTGTGGGTATGTTCACCTGTCCAAATATTGTACTAGTGGAAGTGTTGTTAATACTATTTAATTAGTATTATTTTCTGTTATATTTGTGAATTTCTTTTTCCTTTACTTTGCACTTCACAATTCTTCATTCTTTGTCTGAGAGGCACAACTAGATTATCATTATTATTGCAAACCCCTAATGTGTTTTTGCGGTTTATATCATGAGGTCTACTAGTGCACTGAAGTGATATTGGATCACAGTCAATAACCAGGCAGTGCTTGAGGAACTAGTACTCAAACTGATCTAACAGTGACTAAAACTGTTCAGTAATACTGTAAGAGATGTGCTCAACTTGGTTGTCTTTAGGCTCTTTCGTTTTTCAAAACGGAGAGGTCGCGATTCATTTTGTCCTTTCACGGTTTCATCTTCGTAAAGAACGTCTTGCCACGAAATAGCATCGGATTGTTTTCGCCTTTAATTGTGCTATGCGTTCAAAAATGTTACTTAGGTAATATATTTTAGGAAGCCAGTTACTATTTTCAGCAATTCATCCTCGTGTTGTGTTTGCAATAATTCTTTATAACCTTCCATTAACTCGTTAACACATACGTTCATGTTATCAGCATCCATTTCATGACCGAAATAACTGAGAATTGTGTCTCCAGTAATGAATTTGATGTTGTGCACAAAACTTGGTGATGAATCTGACCAAAACAGTCAACTGTACACAAGATACAATGCCCTTTTGTTCATTCAGTTGTACGGTATGACTTCTTTATAGAGGTATTTTGTTGCGGTGTTGCAACATTCATTTCACAAATTCTATTATAAATGGTGTTAATGGTGAGGTATGGTCACGAGTTTACTAATCATGCCTTCACGAAAGAAACCGTTTTCTTCGCAAACAGCAGTATCAGTTGTTAACACATGATATTAAACTTCACTGATGTGCAACAAAACAGAATAAGACGCTTTCCAAGCAAAGAACGCTTGTGCAAACTGCACCTTTGATAACAGATACTTCTATTCTGAATGTTCCTTTTTTCAATGACGTTGTCACCGTAGAGTCGGGCCAAGACGTGTCCGAATCAGCTCGTTCAATTCCACTCTATTCTGGGTGACCTTCTTTGCCTGCTGTTCATCAACACCGAGCAGTTCTACGATCTTGATCCAAGGATCGTGATAGTATGGCTTAGAGGATTTCGCTAACATCGTACTACTACTGCTACTACTACTACTACTACTACTACTACTACTACAAACCGTTGCAACTTTTTGCCGGATTCATTCCACGTAAATTAGTTTACCGAGGTGTAATCTTGTGCGGTTCGACTTTGTTTACAAAAACATGTGTACAAAATAAAATCAGAATTCTTCGAAGTTTCCCTTTTTACTACCGGATTTTCGGATTTTACTACCAGAGAAACAACTGAACTGCTGTAGACTCGGAATGAAAAAATGTGTTTCTAGCATTAACTGCTTTTTTATCTAATGGAAAGATCTCCACTAAAATGAAATTTTGCACTGTAAGGCCTTGTAAAGTTGGTTACCGGATACCGTTATGGACCCAGTTTTTGATAAAGAGGGTAGCACAACATACATTTCCGGTTTAGCTGAGTTGCCCTTTCACATTTGAAGTTCTGTGATAGAACTAAAGGTCTTTTTTTTTTGTTCAGATTCTTGTCTGATGATGTTGTTGTTGCATTTTTTTTGTTTGTCTTTTCAGGCTTCTTATTGTGACAACAAAAAATTAAATATTTACAAGATACGATTCTATTTATAGATGCTGAATGGGGAGGGGAAGGGAGGAAAGGGAAGGAAGGGGAGGGAAGGAAGGAAGGAAGGGAAGGAAGGGAAGGGACGGAAGAGAAGGAAGGGAGGGAAGGGAGGGAAGAGAAGGAAGGGAGGGAAGAGAAGCAGCCTACAGCTTATGATATCTCCCTCCCCGAAAATTTATGAATGTTATAAATTTGACGCTGAACAAATTAATGAATTGGCATAACATAACTCTTTAATACAAAGTATTTGATGTTCACAATATTCATAAATGCAAATGAAGAATTGTTGGCCTCCTTATCCATCATACTATTTATTCATCTCTTTGTTCGACATTTAAATAGTAAATACCTCCTAAGTAGGTCCCCAGACCCCTGTTGACAATTATGGCTTAGAATAACAACAAGCTGTGGGAACTGGTGTTATAGAGTGAGAGTTTTGTCTTTTGACAGTAGATTTTCTTTTAGAAGAAACAGAGAGTTTGATGAAGAAGCTAGGATTTTGAAGTGTATCAAAGAGGTGGGGTTGTTTGTAGATGCAGTTCTTTGTAGCCAAAGCAAGGTTTGTCACCTTGTTTCCTGCCAAGGTTGTCCAATGTCTGACATAAATACAATAAAGCACAGCATTGGCACCTACATTCATAAACACCATTGGGTCAAAGAAGTCTACGCATACAATATTTGAAGGGTAAACATTGACATTAGTCAAAATATAAATAGTATGAGTGTTGAAAGACAAAAGAACTTCATATCATGTCAAAGCCAATGTCCACCACACATATGTTCTCTCTGTTGTGCTCTATGAACTTGAATGTTTAAATTGGAAAACCCAACTCCTGGAGAAAGTTCACATTATTCAGTTCATGACTAACAAGAGACTCAATGACAATACCAAAATAAAAGACCTACTAACAACTGCAAAACTGACACCGATCACTCCAATTGTTAAAAGCAAAACACTGAAACTGTAACTATGATTTCGATACCGTTTCGTTGAAATCCATCACCGCAGCAAACGATTACACCAACGACATCAACTTCGACTTCGACTTCAGCCCGACACAAAATTCAAATGGTGGCTACCTTGAGGAGTCCGAGGGGTTCTCACAGGAGTTTCAGCTGACCTCCACGGGTGAAGGGCCTTTCCAGTGGACTGCTGGTCTTTACTACTCGGACTTGGAAGACTACAGCAGCTTCTACATCTATCAGCAGACCCAGCGCGATGACTCCACGCGCCCGACGATCACAACTGATCAGGGTACCTTTACGGTATTGGATGGCACCGACATCATTTCTGACGCCACGGTTCTGGGTGGTTTCTTCGCCAACGCAGTACAGATTGATACCAAGTACTACGGTGTGTTTGGTCAGGGTGAGTACTCCGTTAACGATCGGTTGCGCCTGATTGCAGGTATTCGTTACAACGACGAAGACAAAGATGCATCGTGCGGCGGCTCCAACTTCACTGGTCATCAAAACGGCGACGGTGTCGTAGACCGAGTTGTCAACGTGCTTCCGGGTGTGGCTGGCAGTTCGCCGGCGGTTTTGCCCGAAAACGCGATCGATCTTTTCACCTACAACTGTGACGCGTCCGACGCCATTACCAGCGCCAACACGATCCAGGCCAGCAGCAGTTTTGGCGAGTTTGACAACGTGACCTGGCGGGTTGGTGTTGAGTACGACTGGACCGACGACATCATGCTGTACTTTAGTGGAGCTACTGGCTATCTGTCAGGCTCAGCAAGCACCACAACCACTACGGTCGAGCAAGAGTCAGAGAACTTCGAATTTGGTTTCCGGAGTATTTTGCTTGATCAAACGCTGCAGCTGAACGGTGCGTTGCACATCACCGAATACACAAATCTTCTGACCCAGCGTCAGCGTACCGATCCCAACACCGGCATCGTTTTGACCTTCTCAGACAATGGTGGCGATATTGAAGCCTGGGGCATCGAGCTGGATGCAGTTTGGTTGCCGAACGAAAACTGGACGGTTACGGGAACCTTTGCCTACCTCGATTCGGAATTTGGCACATTTGGTCAGTCGAACCCTTACCAGTTGTTCGGCGGTGTCGTACAGGGATTTATCGATCAGGCTGGAGAAACGACGCCTTGGTCTCCAGAAGTTACGCTTGGCGCCAGCGCCGCGTATCGAATGGACTGGGGTGACAAGGGTTATCTGACGCCGTACATCCAGTTTTACTACAGCGATGGTTACAACACGTCCAACCTGTTGCAGTAAAAGAAGCCAACGCCAGGCCAGTGTGTTTTCTGAAAAGGAAACGTTCCATTTCAGGACCGCTAACACAATCTATTACTGAAAGTCTAATCGCAGGCTAGCTGTATAAGTCTTTTGAAGATCTCACAACCGTTTAGCCATTTCCACTAAACATGTTCTATATATCTTCTTCACATGTTAAGAAGAGATGGCGTGAAGAATATGCGTATAGTAGAGTCCAAGAACACAAAGAGCGCTGTGTGCTTTATAGCGGCAGCCACTGTAAATCCGTAATCTCTACAGCTCGAAATAACACAGAAACGAAAAAGCGAAAGAATGAGTAGTACGTGACACAAATAATCACTGTTCATCGCTCAGAAACTAAACCAATATTAAAGCCCTTTTATTAAGACCAAGCTCTGAACAACTCGAATAACCTCTCTCCGGTACTAAAGCCTGTGACACTAACTGCCAAAATACACTTCCCAAGCATGATTCTAGGTAACTCTAGATCACTGACGAATAAAGTGGACGAGCTAGAGCCTGTCTTAAGCACCTAATCGATACCACTAGTAATAATTACCGAGTGCTTAGATATTAGAGCAGAAACAGGTGCTATTAAAGGCTATATGAACTTTTTCAATACCAGGCGTGATAGACAAGATGCAAGACGTGGAGGTGAAGTACGCATCTACTGCCGTGAACATTTGCCATGTAGACAACTTAGTAAACCCCTCAGATTTGTGTCATGAAGTAAACTGGCTTTGGTGCAAGCTGAGAGGGTTACCAAAAACTTAAACTTGCATCATTCTAGCAGCGGTGTATAATACTGGAAGTAGCCGTAACCGACATGAATTAGTGATATCCTTGCATTGTCAAGTTGATGATTTTCACAAACAATTCAGTAATCAAGCTATCGCTGAAGATTTTAACTTAACCAATAAAAAGTGGATTTCACATGTATTAGATCTGAAACAAGTGGTCGGTGTTCCTAGTCATGGAAGTGTAAGCATACTAGACCTCATACTAACGAATATTGAGATGTTATGTGAACCGTCAGTATCCCTAGGACCCCTGGCTAAGTCAGACCACAACATACTCTGATGAAATTCAAAGAGGAGAATTCATACGTCAAAACAAAACAAAAATTTTTTAGTTAAAAAAATTTAACTTCATCCAATATTTTGAAAAAAAATCTACAATTCGATCCACTCACGCGGGACATTATAACCAGATGCAGCCGTTTCTAACTATATTTCGCTGCAACAATCCTAGGTATAACTTTTTTCCCAAAATCGTATGATTGAAATTTTGAGAAAGCTATTTTTCCACCATTGTTGAAAGGCCCAATAACTATGTCTTTGAAGATAAAACAGCCCCCCACAGCCCCTTGGGAAGTGTCTTTAAGTTAAAAAATTTAACCATTGTTTATATACTAGTTATTTTTATTGGGGAATATGCATAAATTTTTCAGGTGAGGAGGGAACGACCAATTTTCTGCTGGGGGGATTTTGCACGGGGAGATTTTCCAAGCAGAAAGAAGTTTCCAGGGGGTAAAATCTTACACTGGGTGTATTTACCAGAATTCCTGCAACAAAATTTTTTATATGTCTTGCTTTCTCTTTACTGACCCGAACGCGTGGAGATGTTAAGGGTAATTTTCCGGGGTAAATTTTGACTAGAATTGGATTGTCCGGAGGATATTACCGTGAGGAAAGGAATTTTTCCGCCAAATTTCTTGGTTTTATTTAAAAAACCATCAGAAAAAAAGTTTTTGAACTCAAAGTAATAAGCTATATTAACACTTAAACGAACAGAAAATATTACTAATAGCAGGGATGTTTCCCCTCCTCGACAATTCGCTCTTTCCGCTAAAGTTTAAATGTTGTGCCAATTCTTTAAAAACGATTCATCAAAGACAAGGGTCGTTTAGTTAGAACAACAAGTAACTTTCTTTAAATTGCCGAAAACTTTAGCTTGAACAGCGAGGTGTTGAGGAGAGGGCAACTCCCCTAATATACATAATAGTTTCTATTTGTTTTAAGTGTTAATGATTTTCCATACATTGAGTTGAAAAAACTTTTTTTAATTTAATCAGAGTCAATAGAGGATACAGAAAGCGATTATTTGATGATAAATGCTAAACATTTATGTCTCTACCATGTCTGTATTCTGTTAGCGGCTACAACTCGCTTGCTGATGTAGTCAGTTAATTGCAAAGAGGAAAAATGCTCTGTCAATTCTTCACCGAGTTTAAATTTCAAAGCAAAAAAAAGCCTTTTGCCAAAAAACAGAAAAGTTTTCTGGACTGCGGACGAGTTTTTACTAGACTTTTTGCGGAAAAACTCATATCCGTAAGTTTCTCTACTTGTGCGAGAAATTGTGCTCAGAAATCAAGTGAATAGCCAATTAAAAAAAAATATGTATATTATTTCTGTGATAGTTAGCACATAATTAGTGAAACTTTGCTGATTATTTGTTAGCAATAATAAAAGTCACCAGCAATAGTTGATCGAAAGCAATAGCTCATCTTTTGTAAACAAGTTACGGTTTTTAGCACTTGGCAATGCTCTTCTATCAAAAGAGTTGAGATCCTGCAAAGATAATCTCAAGCTTATTACCTCTGAATCATTATATATTCATGCTTACAAATATTATACTATTACAGGGATGCAATCCATAGTAGATAAACTAGCTAGGAAGAGGTTTTTCAGCCCGAAAACGCCCACCCAAACAGGCCGAAATGAAATATCCATTTGTCAGAATATGTGCAAAAGCTTTGTCGTTTACTAGGCTATAACTTCCTTAAGGTGTACCACTCCTCAAGTGAGAAGAGAGTTTACCACAAGGTCCTAAGTCTTGCAGGTACCCCGAAAGGGTTGAGGCAGCCCTTTACAGAGGGTTTTGCCCATAGATTTAGATCTTACACCCAGCCGTAGTTGTCGTCCTATAGAAGATCCTCTCACGATGGCATTCTGCGTCACCATGCAAATGCAATTTAATGCATTACTGGGAGACAAGATCCTTCAGATTTCCTTTCGGCGGGATTTTTTTTTCAAAAGCGTTTTTTTGTCTTCAGATTAACAGTTAGAAATAATGTTAAAAAGGCACATGTAGTGTTATCTTGTATCTTTTAGCTAATGAATTGATATGCAAAAGAAAAACTACCTGAAAAAGGAGTAACCTATTAGTTAAAAACCTTTTAATTAATTTTTCTTCTAAGATATTAGTTTTTGGTTTATAATCTGTAAGAAAAATTTTAATCAGCGAGAAAATCTTTTCAGGGCAAAGCTATGTAGAGTAAATGCGAAGCGACCGACGCACAATTATTTGAAAATCACGGATGTGTAAGAAGATTTAATTAATTCTTTTACAGTCTTTAGTTGATAAGAGATGGGACACGGGTTAGAATCCTATATTATGGATTTTGTTGATTTTGAAGGTATTTTAGTAAGTAAATGGAACTCTCGAGAAGGGATCAAAAGCCCCGATGATCTCTTGGGAAGGTATTGGAGCTGCTGCTCACATGATGCACAAGGAAAGTCTTTTGAGCCTCATACATGTGCTATAAACCGACTCTTAAAGCCTTAAAGATTTTTAAATGTAGGCTATTTATTAATCCTAATGTAAAGACCATACATGACTAAAAGTACAACTCCCTGAGGGCCCAGATTCATCCCTAGGAGAGCCTATATGCCTACACAAAACTAAAGAAAGTGCTCACACTAAATAGTTTGGTAAAATTCTAGTTAATTGACTTCTTGCTATCTCAGGAAGGGCTTAGGCTAGGAAAATGAAAATTTCAGGGATCTGGGTGTACTCCGGTCCGGATGGGATAGAGCCGACCTGCTGTGCGGAATCGAGCGGAATCAGCTCGGAATGGGGTCCGATCACGCGTGCTTCGTTCTGGGACGCGGTGTGGAGTTCGAGCCAGGTTTCTGGACTGGCATAAATGTTGGTTGGGTTGCGAATCCCGAGGAGACTGTCTTCCCGCGTCCATCTTAATCCATCGTCGGATAGCCACAGCAGATGAAACGGCCCTCGAAAGGTTTGGTTGTGAGCGGAGAGCGCGATCCAACAGGTAGGCCCGAATCGAACCCTAGTGAATCCAGCGGTATCGATGGCAGACCACGTTTGCCCGTCTGTGGAGGTCCAAGTCTCATAACGCCGGCGGGAGAATCGGTCGTCACCGCGACCGGCGACTATGATCCAACGCCCGCGACCGTAGTCCGCGTCTAGATCGAAGGTCTCTAGATCGCTCCCTCGAAGGACCTCATTCCAGTCCGTGCCATTGTCGGAGTTCAGAATGAGAACTCCCTTTGGGCCGAAGGTGTCGGCCTGTCCGTAGTTTGCGACCACGACCCATGAACCGTTTCCGTATAGAACCCGTTTGAGGTGGTATTCGTCGGTCTGGGCGAACGGAAGCCGGGCCTCAGTCCAATCGGTACCGCTTTGCGAATACAGGATCTGGCGGTCGCTGAGACTCACCCAGAGTCCCTCGCCGAAATCTACATCGGTCAGGTTCCAGGAGTGTTCGTGGAGCACCCAATCGCGAGCGTTCGTCGAGACGAGATGAGCTTGGTCGCCGACCGCAAGCCAAACGCCGCCTCCTTCAATAACCGCGTTGAGATCTTGGTCTGTCCAGGATTGGGCTGCGGCCCATAGCGAGGCATCCCTTGATGAGGCGAGGAATCCCTGTTGACCGACTGCCACCCACTGTTCGTGGGCGTAGTGCGCGCCGTGGACTGGCGGTAGGGGGCCTTGTGGACTGACTCGGAACCACGGCAGTTGTGGAATCTGGGCAACAACCGATGTGGTGACGAATGCCAGGTATGCCATTGCGAACCTGAGCGACCACCTCTGACTGTAGGCTGTGATTGGAGATAAAAGTCCGTGTTGAATCACCGGCTGATGACAGCAGGGATTGGGCCGGCAATAGCGTCAGCTTTGTAAAAGATTCGTGAACGTTTCCGATGACTGTGGGCTTAGTAACGGTTCGAGATTTTACGGAAATCTGGCTCTTGAAATCCCTTCCTATATCGATGCCATTCTTCTGAATCTGAGGCGGCGTGTTTGTACAGTTATATTTTACCCCTATGTTTAATATTGTGAAAGAAAAAAACAAACAAAAAACAATAGGAACATTGGGCGAGAAAAATGGGGAATTTCAATGTTTTTCCAGTGTAAAAACGTAAACGGAAAGAAAGTGACATTTTTGTTTACTGGAAGTTACACATTGAGCTCCAGGATATTCTTTTATAAATAGATCTAGGATAAAATAGAATAGCTGGCTGCTCGCCTGTATACTTCGAAACAAAATAAAGTGCTATTAAACAATTGTTAAGGAAAACAAAAACCTAACAATAACAGGACGAATTCCGAGAATAACTAATTGGCCAATATAAAAGCACAAAACAATAGAGATATAAAGTCGATAAAAGAGAAAACGGAAGGATGAAATACATGATGAATTAATCTCTAAGGTAGTCAGTTTTTAGCTGAGCTAATACGTCTTGATAAGTAGAATAGCGAAATATGAGGATAATTTTATTAGCCTGTTTTGAATGATTTTAAACTTATATTTTTGGTTTTTGGTTTTAAGCCAGAGTGCCACGTAGGAAAAGGATATTTAAGTTGACGTAGACTATAACAAGAATAGTTTTTTGTAGGCTATGAACAGATATTCCATATGTTTTAAGGTGTGAAAAAGTTAAGTAACATGCTTCTTTTTGTAACAGAGCTAGGGACATGGGATCTCCACATAGAGAAAGAAAGAGGAATTGAGGTCAGATTCTCCCTAGTCTATTTGTTCTATTCTATTGTTACAAAAACTCCTTGATTCTAAAATGTAGCTTTACTTACTTACTTGCTTCTTGTGGGACCAGACACTGGCGCCTCACCCAACATGTAGAAGACTCCGTGTGGTCGACTCCCTTTTGTCACGATCTTCTGCCTTTTTAGATACCTGCGCCAATCTGGCTAAAGAGCAGCTAGATGCAGTTGATTTATGGTGCGGTCATTTGGCCTTCTTAGGACAGGGCCAAGCTAACGTAGGATTTTCTATTTTATAATCTTGTTGATGGGCTTGATGCTACGGCAGTGGTGGCGCACATCAACATTTAAGATTCTGTCGGAGCATCGAATCCTCAAAATGTTTCATAAACAGCGGTGGTCAAAGACTTCCAGATCATGGAGAGGAAGTACCTTCATTGGCCACTCCTGTGCTCCCCCTAAAATGTAGCCTGACTCATGAACGTGAGGTTTTGCAGAGTTTGGCCTCTACTCTTTTTTCTAAATCTTTGTATTTCCATGTAGGATGATTATAAAACCATACACCAATATCTAAACTTTTTACACCAAAAACTAGAAGCATATAATTGTGTCATAGTTACAAATATACCCTAGAAGCCAAAATCTTAGAAGAAATTCAAATGAGTAAAAATCCTTAAAAGCTAGGTGGCCAACAATGCCTTAGAAGTTGTGTAATACCTAGTTGGCCACCTAAAATGGATCCGGGTCTCTATGTAATCATGGGCACACGCACGCATACAATGATGTTAGTTCAGGTAGGCGGAAAGGGCATGTACCCCCTAGATTTTTTGCTCCCACCCCTAAATCTTAAGATTTCATTTTGGAGAATTTTATTGAAAAAATACTTTATTTTTTATCTTTATTAAAGATAAAAGTTAAAGAAGCCGAAAACTTAGAAGAAATTCAAATGACTAAAATGAGTAAAAATCCTTAAAAGCTAGGTGGCCAACTATGCCAACTAAAGCTAGGTGGCCAACTATGCCAACTAAAGCTAGGTGGCCAACTAGGTGGCCAAGTTGTGTGGCCAAAAAATAGGACATAAAATTACACTACTAAAGTTGAACGAGTCTGACTGTATTATTGATTTGACTCAAGCTCGTTAACTTTTTTCACAGTTTTTATTTATTATGCGCATAAAACCTTAGATTTGTCTCATCAAACAGTTCGCCCTCAACAAGCTGTAATTAAGGAGAGACTCGACTCAACAATACACCCTAAAAAACAGAATTTGACAACAATAGATATGTCCAAAGAATTGGATTTTTATGTCAATTCCGAATATGTGAAGTTTATAAAGTAAGTTTGGTATCGAACCAGTGATCTAAAGATCGGGAGAGGGCTAAATAGATCGGAAATTAAAAGTTCTAGTGCTCTTTTCAAGCGAACAAAAAGATTGGAGGGCAACTAGTCCCCCCCTAAAGCCCCCCTTTCCATTGTTGAAACATTGTTGTTTCTTCTTTAATAAACATTATTGGTCCTGGAAAATTGATGTCTGGTTTTAGCCACCCATACAGATAGCTTCAAAAGTGATATAGGGTGACACTCTGTTTATTTGTTTAGCAAACTTCTTTTCAAGCAAATAATTTAATATTGGGTCACCAACCAATCGAATGATTTGCCCACAACCACGCAATGCACTCCCGGCCAAATGCAGAAAATCAGGAGATGAGAACCTGCGATACGTAGACTGTTGGTCACCATACGAAACAGTTTAGTTTTTTTTCCAACCAGTGTCTTCACTTTGAAAAATACGTTATTTCAGATTTAAAAAAAAATACATTTTCAACCCCGCTAAGCCTTATAGGGACTACTGGTCTATTTTTGAATATTAAAAAACTTGTGTTTTGACACTGCCATGTGTAAAATTTTTGCGATTTGTTAAATTCAACCAACGCTCTTTCTTATAGTGGGCTTTCTATGCCAGAGACTGCAAGGCTGCCGTGGGCATGACCCGACTCTGCGAATGGGCTAGCCATGTCAGTGCCCAAAGGGCAAGGAGAATGGCAGCTTATGTATTGACAAGAGGAGGCCATGTTGATTACAAAGAAATTCCAGCACCAAAGAAGCAAGGATGGGACAATTTTGAAGATGCCTTTTCCGTGAGTTGCTTTCAGTTGCTAATGCTATAACCAATGGCATTCTTCACCACAAAAACTAAACGTCCCATACTATAAATGTCATTTCGTGATGTCAGCATCAGTTGACAGTCTCAAACAAAAGGCGCAATAGCACAATTTTTCCAATACCACAGAAAACTTGAGTAATTTTGGTAAAGTTGAAATAGGATCTTAATATGCCAAAACAGTTCGAAAAGCTAACAATACTAGATTAGATCAAAGAAAACTTATCAATATCTTAATAACTGTTTAGCGAAACGCTGCTGTTTATTCAATGTACACGCAACATAAGTGATGTGCATTATGTGTTGGCACAGATTTTAATTAAGGCGGTCAGCACAACTAGAAACCTCTATAGCTATCAAATTATTCAGTAATGCTTTTTTGAGCTGATTAATGTTTTCCAGGGGTGTATACAAGGATATTTCAGGGACTGCTCTTTCATAAACTTTAAAAAGAAAGTTCTTCTGTAAACAGACCAAAAAATTTGCATCGTGCTTTCTAATATTTCATCAAATCTGAAAATCTGTCCAGCACAAACCAAGAGGAAGTTTTTTTCCTTGAAAATAGTTGCCGACTTTGGTTTCTGTCGTTTATTCTGTCTTACAAAGCTATTAAGCTATGATAAAACCGCCGCATCAATTTTTGATTGTTTGGCCACAAGCTTAAATTATAATGGACGAAATAAGTGATCTTTTGCGGTATTGAACAGCTAAGACTGTATCTAGCATTTTTGTTCAGGGGGGAACGGGCTCATATGAAAAACTAAAGAAACGCATTTACAAAGTCTGAAAAACATTCGGTGCAGGGGGGGCCCTACCCGTTTTGGAAACGGTTTTGAGGCTAAAAAGAACTACTGTCAGATTCCAATCTTTGCAGATTTTTTGAAAACTTGCGAGTCATGGTCTAATATGTAAAGTGGTTATATTTTATTGTTGCCGCCTTAATCCACACCATGATCGAGGCCCAACGCCGCGCTTATGCGGATCGGGCTGAATATTTGGGTGACCCTGATTTTGTGAAAGTGCCCATGGCCAAATTGATCGACAAAGCCTATGCACGGCAGCGATTTGCAGACTTCGAAGAGAACAAAGCATCCGATAGCGAGAAAATCGGGGCCGGTCAATGGCCGGCAGAGAGTATGGAAACCACCCATTATTCAGTGATGGACGCCAAGGGCAACACCGTGGCCTGCACGACCACGCTTAATTGGGGTTACGGCAACAAAATCGTCGTACCCGGTGCAGGCTTTCTCCTGAACAATGAAATGGACGATTTTTCGGTGAAGGCCAACACGCCCAATTCCTATGGACTGATCGGTCGCGTGGCCAATGAAATCCAACCGGGCAAGCGTATGTTGAGTTCCATGACACCAACCATCGTCGTTCGTGACGGTCAACCCTTGTTGGTCACCGGCTCACCCGGGGGATCCACCATCATCAACACGGTCTTGCACGTGGTCATGAACGTGGTCGACCACGATATGGATATTTCCGATGCCGTGGCGCTCCCTCGGTTTCACCATCAATGGAAGCCCAACCGCGTCATGTTCGAGCCCTATGGTGTTTCACCCGATACACTTAAAATTCTCGAATCCTGGGGCCATTTGGACCTGCGGACCACTCGCTGGCGCATCGGTGATGCCAATTCCATCATGATGAAAGACGGTGAACTCCGAGGGATGAGCGATCCGCGCAATGTCGGCGGTGCCGCAGGCTATTAGCGCTGCTGTTCACTTTGCCAGCGTTGTGTAGCCGGCCCCTGGAGATTCGTGTCAAATAAACGAAAATGAAGCATTAAAGCGTCCATACTCTTTTGTAAGGTCGCTTTTTGTTGTTCTGGACTTAAGGGTTCGGATCCGTCTTCAAAAACGAGCCCTTGATCGTCGCGGAATACTTGTCCGTTCCGAGCGTCGTAACAGATCCCGTTAAAAAAATAATAACCGGGGAAACGCACAACAGGCATGACATCCCGTTGGTCGTTGGGTACGAATAAGTGCGTCCCGAAAATGCCAAAAGGAATGTCCATCCCTAAAAGGTGGAGTACTGTCGGGAAAATAGAACTAAGGCTTCCGACAGCATCCTGGTACCCAGGATCCAATGCCTGAATTTCCTGTTCCAAGCCGGGCATCAAAATAAGGAAAGGTACCCGCATTGTACGCACACTGAAGACTTCCAAGTCGAGCTGGTCTTTAAATAATTATGTCTGTCGAAACCAACTTCAATTTTCATGAAACTGAAAGTGTTAAGGGAAAAATTGAAATTTGGCAAATGTTTGGCCCCTATATTAGATAAAGAAGTAAAACCCTAGACTTAGCCCTCATAAAAAGTTTTTTTGGGGGTATAATAACCTTATTTTCTCAAAAAAATTAGGTGTTCGATTAAACCGCTCTCGAGAATATTCTAGTAGGTCAGTAAAAAAGAAAAGAATAGGTACGCTGGATTAAACCGTTAATGATAGCTTCCATCATATAAAGGCTTAGTTTCTACCGAACAGATGTTATTGTGATAATTGCACAGGGGGAGTATCCTTGCCACCTGCTAAATTTGACACTTAGATATTACAAGCGAACCGCAAGGGCTTATTCCAATTATGAAAAATGGCGTAAATATTCAAAGAGAAAAAACATATTTACCCTCACTAAAAGATTCAGACGGCTGAATAATACAAAAATTTTTAAAGTTTTTTACTTTTCTTTAAAAAAGTTTCTTTTGTCTTCGTGGACCGTGAAAACCAATTGCAAGCATAAATAATTAGATATGAAATCGACAGTTAAACATGAAGATTTCTGACAATGATAAAGAAGGGGAAAAGTAGGCACCATGACAAAGGGGGTGATTTATTCTTCTTTTTTCGGAAAGTTATTCTATTACTTTTAAACCCACTTTTATAGCTCAAGCATGAAGATTATTTTCTTTCACTATATTATAGAGACAGGAAAAACACAAGAAAATATTTACAATCTATGATATTAGCTAATTCAAATTTTTCCGTTAAATATCCCAATTTTGGCTTACTAAGGTTAAGGAAGTCCCTTTAACCCATATTAAAGTTTAAATTCCTCTTAGAGCAAAGGTGCTCAGCATCATTTGCTTAAATATCCCGTTAAATATCCCATTTTTTGCTTTTTCTTCTATCAACTTGAGACGCTCACTGACGAATTGGACTAAAAACAAAGCTAAAAAAAAGTCTATATTGCACACGCCAAAATGTTTTGTTGACAGATACAGACATAGCTCCTTTGTTAAGAACCCCATTAACCCAAAAGGCTTGAAAGATCCCCTATAAGACCATTACGGCGGGTATAACCAGAGCGGGACCTTTCAAAGCGCAAAACCCACGCAGAGTTTGATAAATATTACGATTAAGTACAAGACCCAGCAATCCTAGCATTCTTCAAGTGGATTTAAAGAAGGTATTAAAAGGACCCAAGTGACTACTAAGGAGGCAATTTCACGTCAAACGATTGCAAACTTTTGGTATGCGACGTCGACGGTGTATTCAGCGATGGCAGAATATATCTAGGTAATGACGGAGAAGAACTAAAAGCCTTTCACACCAGAGACGGTTACGGGGTAAAAGCCCTCCTGGCGATGGAAATAGAGGTTGCGGTCATAACCGGACGTAACTCGCAAATAGTACAACAAAGAATGGAAGCGCTTGGGGTAAAGCATATCCTTCAAGGTACGGAACAAAAAGCGGTTGCATTACAAGAGCTGCAAAACAAATTAGGTGTCACGATGTCAGAAACCATCGCTATCGGCGATGATATGCCTGATTTAGGTATGTTTGACAACGCACAAATCGGCGTTGCGGTTTCAGATGCGCACCCAACCGTAATTAAGTTTTCCCAATACATTACTCAAAAGCTTGGTGGATTTGGCGCCGTACGAGAAGTCGCAGATTTAATCTTGCACGCTAAAAACTCTCTTCATTCGGTTGAAAGCAGCAGCGTATGAACCGTTTAACACTGAGTATCGCGATTTTATTCATATTGATTATGATACTCAATGCGCCTTTTTTGAAAAAAGAAGAAGAAACTCAGGTAGATGATAATACGCCAGAAGCGTGGGATCCGAATTATCGTGCGAAAAACATGGAAAGTACGCTTTATAATAAAAAAGGGGAAATAAACCACAAAGTATTCGCAAACACGATGGAACATTACGAAATGCTTGGATTCACATCGTTCGAAAATCCTGAATACACGATTTATACCGATAAAACGGATCAGCCATGGAAAATCAATGCCGAAGAAGGCACTTTATATTCAGATAATCGAATTCAGTTGGAACAAAATGTGCGAATTCGCAGTCTTAATCAAGCTGATTTTGTTCAAACCATTGAAACCAGCTTTATTGAGATTAATTTAGATAATAACACCATGACATCCGACCAACCTGTAACGATTACTGGTCCAGAATATGTCATTACCAGCAACGGTTTTACTGCAAACCTGCTAACGAGAAAATTTGAGCTAATTAACCATGTACAAACAGTTTACCAGCGCCAACCTACTTTGTAGTTTAGCCTTACTAGTTTCAAGTAGCTTTCTGGCACAAGCTGGACAAGAAGACTTTAAACTTCCGATTAAAGTAGACTCAAAGACCCAATTTGTAGACGGAAAGAGAAAAACATCGATCTTCAAAGAAGATGTTCACGTCACACAAGGTAGCTTGACCATCGATGCAGACGAAGTAGAAGTTATCGCTGACCAAGGTGAAGGCTTGATCGAGCCCCTGTAGCTGGTCGTTGGCAGCAGCCCGCGCCTTTCTTGACAATTCTCTGGTGAGTGTTGCCGATGATTCGGCCAGCAGTCCGCGGCTGTCGAATCAGCGGCCGGCGACAGTACCTGAAGCAGCTTGGGCGCGCCCCGGCCCTTTCCATCTATCGGATCGAGCCGGTGACGGCGCGGAACCTGCGCGACAGGCTCCTGCGGCGCCGGAACCAGGCGGAGCTCCGCAAGCGGGTCCTGGGCCTGGAGATCCCCGGCCTGTCGATGAACGAGAACCCGCTGGTGAACCTGGCCTAAGCCAAGGCGATCGTGCGCCTCAGGTACTGGTCGCGGCCTGATTCTACGCCTCCGGCCGGTGATGTACTAGCGATCGGCCGCTATTGGAAGAAGCACTACAATACTCACCTTGGGTCGGGGTGATGTTTCCAAGACATCCGGCCACTAGCCTCGGAGAGTCCGCGATGACCGCGAGATAGACCTAGTGCCGAATGCGCAATCGTGAAATCTCTGCCACTAGGTATCGTCTAAAAAATTACTAAAGACCTAGAGCCTGATGAATCAGAACCACATTCAATAGTGAGAGAACAGTGAAACCAAGGACGGTAACAATAATGGCAACCTTGCCAATCTGCATACCAAACAAGGTTTCCCACTCGATTTTCATCTCTTTCCCAGGGTGGATGCCTACCAAGGGTTTTTGGTAGGCCTTATGAATTTGATGAAAGCGCACGTACTCGGCTCCGAACAGCCATGCTGAAGCAACACCTAGGAGCCAGCCAACCAATGGAAAGATCAACGCCCACATTCCGAGGTTCGCAAATAAACCAATTTTTACGTAGGGAATGACAGAGACAAACACTGCAGCATAACCAAAACGTTGAAGCGATTTCCATGCGTGCTGTTGACGAAATTTCCATTCATCGAGCAGAAGCGCAGCTGCAGCGTAACCAGTGTCGTCCAACGGCTTTGTGCCTTCTTCACGCACTAATTGATTAGCTCAGTTCCATCACGAATGATATCTATGGTATTCAAGAATTCTGTTTCTGTACATCGCTTCTTCTCGTAAGAATTTCCGATGGACGTTACTCTAGTACCAACACGATCACTGGGGGTGATTGGAAAGCTAGATCAGAGCTTCACATCTCTAGTACTGAACCCACGCTGGGGCCTCTGCCAAGGTCTCAGCCGAAACTCACTGCTGGGTCCCGCTCGGCGCCGGGTGGCTGCGGTTCCACTGTTCGTCGGGTGTGAGCTGCTCAGACGGCAGCGGGAATCAATGGTGGGCGCTCTCCGGACGAGCTGGCTCACACGGTCACACTGCGAGACCAACTTGCTTCAAAACCGCATCTGACCGAATTCTACGGCAAGGTTGCCTGGGCGGTGCGGGCCTATTTTTCCGGCACGCTCGGATGGTTCGATGGCAATCCGACCAATCTCAATCGCATGGCTCCTCGGGATGAAGCCGATCGGATCATCCGCCTCGCCGGCGGCTCCGATCGCGTCCTGAAGGCGGCGCAAGATGCTTTGGCGGATGGTGATCTCCAATGGTCACTGGAACTCAGCGATCGTCTGATTGTTGCCGGGCAGGCAGCAGAAGAGGCGCGCGCTCTCAAGATCGAGGGACTGCGACGTCTGGCCGATCAGGAGATCAACGCCACCGCCAGAAACTACTATCTTGTCTACGCCAAGGAACTGGACGAACAGGCCCGCGAAGGGTGATTTCATGAAACTGAAAGTAACACGCATGTGAGCGCGCAAACGCCCAATCAGCGGTCTCGGGTAGTGATCATCGGCGGTGGGCCGGCAGGCCTGCTGCTTTCCCACATGCTCGATCTCATTGGCATCGACAACATCGTGCTCGAGCGGCAAAGCAAGGCCCACGTTCTGTCGCGCATTCGTGCCGGGGTGCTGGAGGCAGGCTCGGTCAAGCTGTTGCGTGACCTTGGCCTCGGCGAGCGCATGGACCGGGATGGAAAGCCGAAGGACGGCACCGCGATCGTCTGGCAGGACAAGCCGGATTTCTTCATCGACACCGCGCGATGGACCGGCAAACAGATGATGGCCTGGGGCCAGACCGCGATCACCGAAGACCTCTATGCCGCGCGCGAAAGAGACGGCGGCAACATCGTCAATGAGGCACGGGACGTGGCGCTCCATGATATCGACAGCGGCGACCCGTACGTCACTTATGTGCATGAGGGCAAAGCCTGCCGGGTCGATTGCGACTTCATCGCCGGCTGCGACGGTTTCCACGGTCCAAGCCGACAGGCCATTCCAGCCAGTGTGCTCAGAACCTTTGAACGAACCTACCCGTTCGGCTGGCTTGGCATCATGGTCGAGCGACCTCCGTTGGAAGACTTCATTTACGCCTATCACGAAAAAGGCTTCGCGCTCGCCGCGCAGCGCAATCCGATGCTGTCGCGCTACTACGTCCAGGTTGATATCGACGACGATATCGCCGACTGGCCCGACGACCGCTTCTGGCAGACTTTCTCGATCGATTTCCGCCTCAACTCGGATCAGATGAAGTTGCTGAACAACTTTATCGCCATGGGCTATGCCTCGCTCTATGCCGAGGCGCTGGCCATCGCCAACCGGGTCGGTATCGCGCCGGAAACGTTCGATGCGGTCATCGGCAGCGGCCGAATGGCCAACGGGTTCTATGAGACTTTTATGAAGTGGACGCTGAACCACGACGAAAGCGCCCACAGATTTGCGATTTCGAATGCACACAAAGACATGCGCTATCTCGCGTCGATGGCGAACGAGGCCGGGGCGCTCAACCCCATGGGGGCTGTTGTGAAAAACTACTTCGCCGGCGCCGAGGCGGCCGGACAGGGCCAACGGTACGTGCCGATGTTGGCCGATTATGTGCGCGAGTTGAACGGCGGATAGTTGGCGACGATGGCCCGACGATCGGCAATCCAGAACGATGTTCCATTTTCGGAACCGGGTGTTGAAGCCGCTTTTGCGGCATTCCCGCCCGATCAACGCAGCCGGTTGTTGGATTTGCGAACGTTGATTTTTGAAGCCGCCGGCGAGGTGAACGGTGTCGGCGATATCATTGAAACCCTCAAATGGGGACAACCGTCATATTTGCCGGCGAGGCCGCGCGTCGGCAGCACAGTCAGACTTGGCGGCACACAAAGGTCCGATCGGGTGGCGATGTTCTTTCACTGCCAATCGAGACTGGTCGAAACATTCAGGGAAATTTATCCCGATCAGCTCGAGTTCGAGGGTAATCGGGCCATCTGCCTGCCGATTGACGAGCCCCTGCCGGTCGAGTCCGTCAAACACTGCGTTTCGCTATGTCTGACGTATCACCTTCGTCGCAAATCGGGTTCGTAGCGCCTTTTTAGGCGGCGATCGTGCAGATGACCGGCGTGTGATCGGAAGCCTTGGGAAGGCCCCTTGGTTCTCGGTCGATCTCGCAGCCGACAAGTCTGTCCGCCGCCTTCGGCGTCAGCAGAAAGTGGTCGATGCGAATACCTTTGTCCGATTCCCAGCCACGCCCCTGATAGTCCCAAAATGTGTAAGCGTGGGGCGTGTCGCTGAGTGCGCGAAATGCTTCCGTGAAACCCAAATTCTCAATCGATCTGAACTTTCGGCGGGTTTCGAGTTTGAACAGGGCGTCGTCGCTCCAATCGGCGGGATCGTAGCAATCCTCATCGGCAGGGATAACGTTATAGTCCCCGCCCAGCACCGCCGTCTGTTCGGTTTCCAGCAGGTGTTGCGCGTGATCGCGCAAGCGATCCATCCAATCGAGCTTGTAGGTGTATTTGGGACTCACCCTGGCGGTGCTATTGGTCTCGGGCTGCGGCGAGGTGTCCGACCAACGCACCGAGCGCTGGCAGGTGCGCCAGGTACTGGGTGGCGAACCTGACGCGCGCTACGCGCGTGCCTTCGAACCCCAACAACTCACATTGCCGCGCGACTACGGCGCCCACCCGACTTACCAGACCGAATGGTGGTACTTCACCGGTCAGCTCGCCACCGCGGAGCGCGAGCGAGCGTTTGGCTACCAGCTCACCTTTTTCCGTCAAGCGCTTGCCCCAACCACACCCGGGCTGACGGGGTGGGCAACCGACCAGCTCTACCTGGCGCATTTTGCGCTCACAGATCTGCAGGTGGGGAAGCACCACGCCGAGCAGCGTTTGTCACGCGGCGCACTGGGTCTGGCCTCGGCGGACCCGTCAGATTTGGCGGTGCAGGTTGAAGACTGGACTGCTGAGCGCCACGGCGAGCTGATCAAGCTTCGAGCCCAGGCCCCTTGGGGCGCCCTCGACCTGGAACTCACGCCGGCCAGCGCCACGGTGCTGCATGGCGACGCTGGGCTTAGCCGCAAAGGTGCGGCGCCGGGTAATGCCAGCTACTACTTCAGCATTCCCGCCCTGGAAACGCGTGGCACGCTGAACACGGAACGCGGGCCCGTTGCCGTACATGGCAGCAGCTGGATGGATCGCGAGTGGAGTACCAGTGTGCTGGCGGAACATCTGGCGGGGTGGGATTGGTTCAGCCTCAACCTGGGTGAGGGCCGCTACCTCATGCTCTTTCAACTGCGCGATCACGCCGGTCAGGCCGATGCGTTTTCTGCGGCCACATTTGTTGACGGCGCCACTCAACGCACGCTGACAAAAAAGGATTTTCGCCTGGCACCCAAGCGGTGGTGGCGCAGCGACGTATCCGGGGTTCGCTACCCGCTCGACTGGGACCTGGAAATCCCCCAGCTTGACCTCCATCTTTCGGTGGAGCCGATGCTCGACGATCAGGAGCTCAGGTTGGACTTTTTGTATTGGGAAGGTGCCATTATCTCCCGCGGCCGTCTGGCGGGCGAAGACTTGGCGGGCCAGGGGTATCTGGAGTTGACGGGATATGAATATCGCGCAGGTTCTGAGCTTGGATGTTGGCGGTATGCCGGTGCACGCCCTGGCCCTTGGCCCAGAGACCGGTCGCCCGGTACTGGCCTTGCACGGCTGGATGGATAACGCCATGAGCTTCGCGCCTCTCGCGCCCTTGCTGAACGAATGCCGTGTCGTGGCGGTGGATCTGCGGGCAAGTACTTGATTTTTTGAACTTTGGATTTTATTTATAACATCAGAGGGAGAAATTTGGGGGAAAGATGTGGAGAGAGGAATAGTTTGAACTGAGCCAGTGAAAGGGGGGAAACTCTATACAATGGATACAAGATGCAGGTTCATATCATTGGTTATCTTATAAGGGGGCTCAAAGAGATGAATATTAACTTCAACAGGGTTTTTTACTACAAATCTCTTTAATCTTCCTGTACCTTTGCTTGGGCTTATTTGATTACAGATCCTTAACTTAACTATTGTAACACTCAGAAGCTACCTTTCTCAATTTCCTTTTCAGGAACTTTCTTAAATTGTTAGACTGTGTGACATGTCCTTGCTTGAACAAATTGATTTTTTTCTTATAAGTTTTTTAAGTCACAGTAATGTAAGGTTCATTGGTAGAGCATGTTTTAATTTTTTCACTGGAAAATGGGCTTCTTAATTACTCCATACTGTTGAGGACTTCAGGATGTCTGCTCCAAAGTTCACCAGCATTTCATGCCTCCTTTCATTCAGGGTTGGGAGCTTGAGGTCACTCAAGCTTTGTTCATAGTCTTTGTAATTTGGCCCAGGAATTATTTTGCAGGCTCTCTTATGGATTGTTTCCAGTTGGTTTCTGCATTTCTCTATAAGCAACAGGTGTCAGATAGGACAGCTGTAAATTATTATGGCCATAACACAAGTTTTATAGCATGAAAGAAGGAGTTGCTCTGTCATTCCAAACCTTCTGGGATTTGTGAAAGACTTTAGAAAACCAGCTGCTTTTGCTGCAATCTGGCAAATGTAATTTCTGAACAAGAGATTGTCACTTAATGTGATGCCAAGTATTTTTACTGATTTTTTTTTGGAGAGGTGCAGATTCGTCTTTTCTCTTTTATTTTTCAGGAAGTTGATACAGATTACAGAGCTTTTCCTGAGGCTTAGCTGGAGCTTTGCTTGATCAGCTTGATGTTGAAGCTCTGCAAGTAGGGGCATGAGTTGACTGGGTGTTTGTGACAGGAAGTGCAGTAGGCTTAACAAAAGACCATCTGCAAATTCATACCTGTCTGTGTTGCCTCATCAGTTGGTTGATGACTATCACAAATAAGATGGGACCTAGCTTGCTTCTTTGCGCCACTCCACACTTGATGTCTTGGAAGTTGGATGTTCCCCGTTTACGAATTGTACGCACTGTTGACGACCAGAAAGAAAACTCGCGATGGTGCATATGAGAAACTGTGAGACTTACAGGGATGTTTTCTTGGGCCTTTCCCTCAGTATCTTGGATACGCCAGGTAAGGAATGAGGTTGATTAACAACGACTTGGGACTTCGGATTCGCTTCTGCACCAAACAGGGGTCTAGCTCATTTTTGCACCAAATCAAGATTTAACTTGTTTTGCAACTAAGTAGGAATTAGTGTGCTTCTGCACCAAGTCAATCCGCTGCTTGGGGACAACTTGAATTAAACTAAGTCATGATTCTTGAATTTATCACCAAGTTCCGGAATTTCCCCAGTTTGGCCTCAGTCCACAGTCACAAGTCAGAAAGTGGAGCAGAGCATATTAGACGAACTGTTGACAGCAAGTGCTCTTTCTTTGCTGGACACGGAATGAACAGGCCATTAGATAATAAAAAACCATGATGAATGCAGAGGCAAACAGCATTCCAATTTTATTTTATGTAAAAAAAGATAAAAGTAGCACTAAAAACTGTATCTTCAAAACCTAAAAATAATGAGAGTTACTGTAACTGGGAATAAGACTAATTCTTAATCATTTAATGCTCCTAAATTTTAGCTATTCTAATGTTTGTATTTTTTACTATTCCCGATTCTCTTGCGCATGGCCGTTCAAGGGTGAAGGGTGAAACTAGGACAAGCTAATTCAAATCACTTTTATTTTCTATATTGCTTGCTTCTGGATTTGGAATTGAAATTTTTTCTACTTTTTAATCGGCTTACGTTACAGACCTTACGTGAATTACGCTAGGGGCTTACAAGCTTTAAGTGAACCGGTGCGAAAGGCATACATAGCAAATGCGAACAATAATCTGAGCTGGCTGAAGAGCTTTTTTTGAAAATACTATGCTTGGGAAAATAAAAATTTTGATCGGGGAGAAATATTTGCATGAAGAATGGATTTGTCTATTATACCACCAATAAAATTATAATCTTATCTTCGTCAGTCTCTTTATAGGTGACAAACTCTTCTCAAAAAACTTTTTTTTTTTATTATGCAAATTTTGACTCAAAAAGTCGGAAACAATTAAAAAAAGTCGAAACAATGTAACAAGTCGAAACTTTTACAAGTCGAAACTTGTAAAAAGTCGAAACAATTAAAAGTAAATAATGTTTGATTTCATAGAATCATGGTAGGGGCCCTGAAAGTCCAATGATAATTAAAAAGGACATTCCATTCTTCAATTAATTTTCAAATTTAGATTAATATGGGCTAGAGTTCGTTCTTTACAAGGTTGCACTTGACACTTGACACATTATGCCAGAATTTGGTGACACGTCGGACTCTAAAATTTGTATGCATATTCATTCCTGAAAATTTGACAGCGATCAATTTTTTTTCTTGGAATTTGCGATGTCTAGATTGATCTGTTCAAAATGGTGTCCTCAAAATTGAAAAGATATCCACAACTTTTGATATCAGAGATCTATGATGTATTTCCATGTTTTTACGAACGCAACATTAATTCGTCCCTAAGAAGTTTACCTTTTGTTTTTTCTAAGTAGTAAGAAAGATAATATTATTCCTATTCATTTTGAATATTACAGGAAATTTGTAAAATCAAGAGAAGCTTAATTACTAATTTCAGAATCATAATACTATAAAAGTTATGAATTTCAATCTCTTACTATATTACTGAGCTATAAAATGCTGCCCCTTTCCCAAAAATTAACAAGAGATGTTGTTGTTATGAAAAATATTTTTCAAATCAGTCATAAGAAAATCTTTATTCTACAATCCATACATACCCAAATAAGAGGGGACTGGCGTCCCTCAAGCAACTTTTCAACATCCCGCTCAACATGTCCTGAAAGTTTCGACTCAATACTCTCAGCCGTTCTTAAAATATTGCAGATCTTCCTTTTCGATAAACTACATGTACATAGTACCTTTTAATTTAATAATATACTCATCCTCCTTTTAATTAATAAAATATACTCCTCAACATTCTTCGAAGTTTCGTCTTTATGCCCTTAGTCTTTTCGGATGTACCCAGAATCAAATATTTTCCTCTTTCCAAATGATAAACCTTGCATGCAAACAATAGGTAGATTGCATAATTTAAAATGCTTGCCCAGGGGCTCCCTGGAAGTATAGCTATTAGAACATTAGACTAGTTTGAAAATAATGATAACTCCAAAATTTCGATCAGTGTTGAGAAGAGGAGACACCTAAAAAGAGCGAGGTGGGGGAGAGAATTGATTGCCCTAAAATCTTTAAAATTTCAACTTGATACCCTCAGTCACTGTTTAGATATTGCTGATATTCTCGTTTCACAATCAGCAAGCACATAAAGTATTTTAGTTGTGTTCGGCATCTCTCTCAACGTTTCCTTTAATTTTCACTTTAATACCATTAACCATTTGGAGACACAGAATCAAAAATGCCTTATTTTCCAATTAAAATCCTTATGTATTAACTGGGGCAAATTGCATCCTTTATAGCTATTGCCGGGAGGATGGGGAGTTTCAACCCCAGATATATACGTATTTCGCCTTTGAACTATTTAAAAGAAAATGGCCCTCTCAGAATTTTGATTGGAAGCAATTGGTTTACCGTCCAGGGATGCGGAATTGCATTCTAGATCTACTGTCGAGGCTAGAAGTAAATGCTATTAGAGAAGTGGTCTCAGATTTAATTTGAACCAAAAGTTTAGACATAGCAACGTTAAATCAAGAGCAGAAAAGAGACCGGTTTATTTCAGCAGTTATGGAGTATTGAGAACATAAAGATGGGAGCCATTGGATGTGGAAAAGCAGGTTATCCATGAATTTCTAATTTTGTTGTTATGGAAGGTGTTTTGATGCAACTTGTCTTAATTGTAAGATTGTAAGTTATACTCTAGATACTCTACTTTACAGTTTACCGATGCTGTCACCAATTTTGAAATGGTTTTTGTTGATTTATTTGGTTCCTTGCTGAAAACAATGCGGAATCATGTTTATATTTTGACAGTAATAGATTATTTCAGCTGCCATCTTCTTTTGGTAATTCAATTCAGGAACAAAGTAACATATATTCTACTAATTGAATGGTCTGGCCATAGGTCTTTTGCAGTTGAGCCTGAGAGTGTTTTTGCCTTAGGTCAAAGTTGGTTATATTTGGGGCTTATTAAACTTCAATTACGATTCCCTGAAAGCTTCACCTTAAAACCCTTAGGCTTTTAGGACACCAAGGGTCAAGTATGCCCTCCTCTCCCAATAACAGTCGCTATATGTATTCAGCTGGGGATTTGCATAACTTGTAGCCCTTGCCCCAAAGGCTGTGGGGGAGGGGTTGTCATCTCCAGAGGCATAATTATTTGACTTTTCAATTATGCTGAAGAAAATGGTTATATCAAAATTTATAGGATGTCTTTGGTGGAATAAGAGGCATGGAAGGAACTCATTTATATGTTATAATTTCTGTTCGTTTTGAGTTTTCATGTTGCTTCTTACTTTCAGTGGGAAAACACTCGTCCTTTTTTATTTACTTATTAGTAAAGACTGTGAGTGCAGTGAAGATGTTAAAAGCAAAATATCCGAGGTCCAGAGTGTTTTTTCATAGTTAAAAAAGTTTGGATGAATAGAATCATAAATCTACTAACCAAGATAACTTTGTGCAACCCAGTTGTTTGTCCAGGGTTACATTTAGCAAGAGAAGTAGTGCCCTCTCAAACCTGATTCTTCAAACCAATCTTTAACTTTTACAGAACAAAAGTTTTTTTTTTTTTAAAAAGTTTCTCATTGCTGTAATTAAACTGGCCTTGTGCTTCAAAAGTTGTTTTTATGGAATTGGGACAAAAGTCAAAAGAATTGAGGCAACCCACCTCAGGTCTGGCATTTGAGTTATGCTCAAAGGTGGAGGAACAGAGCAATTGGGGCTGCACAGGAAAGTGAAAACTCCTTTGTAATTCCATTCCGTTGGTGGCGTCAAAACAGAAGCCACTTGGAATAAATTCAAGTGCACAGATTTTGAATCCTTGCGTCGGCAGAAGTACGTCTAACGTAAAAAAAATAGCTGCAGAAATAGGGTTTTTGATGAAAAAAGAGAAAGAATTTAAAGAAAACGACTACAAACTACGCATATTTTATGCTTCTTCAGGTGAATTATCCCACTTTCCAGCACAAGCACATAAGACATCACAAAGTCAAGGAAGGCATTTACAGTTCTTGGTGCACTTTTTGCTACATATACGAAAGAGTTGTTAATATCCGGACATAAGTGAGGGAGAGCTTGAAACAATAGGATCAACATCTTATCCAGAAAATTGTCATCCATAACTCAAAGGGCTTGGTAGACATGGTCTTGCAATCAATGAGGCATTCCAGATTGCAAGCTGATAGTAAGAACGCTTACAATGTTCCACAAACGCCCCCTCTGTACGAAGCAACGCTTTCAGCTCCTTCTTACGAGGGTACAAGTGTACTCGTAAATCACCGAGGAAAACTGATTAGGATCCATTCCATAAGCACTGATAATTAGCTTTCTTGCAACATCTTGGAAGGAGAACATACTGGGTTCCGTGAAGGTTTCATCTCTCATGTTCGGTATTGCACACTGAATCTCCATGTAAAGACCGTTCTTCTTGGCGGACGCTAAGAATGTTTCTTTTCGAGAAAAAGTAACTCGCTGTGTTATACCCCGAAATGCAGTGATGCACGCCTGGGAGTTCAACATTTGGTTCTCCGTGCTCCTGAAAAAAAAAATTAATGGGGACATGATAATTTGAACACTACACAAGGATTTGAGGCTCAACATTGTCCCCAGGAAAAATGTTAAGGAGAGGAGGGAATTGGTCAAGTAGTATCTCAACTACATCAGTATCGTTAGGACAAACAGTCACCCTGTCAAAGCCGTTTCTGAAGCAAAAGGCATCGTGCAGAGCCATTCCGGTGTCCACTCCCTTATGTGTGCTACACAAAAATTCCTCGAAACTGAGCGAATCATCATCATTACTTAAAACTTACTGCTCTCACCCTGTCTTCAAATCCTCCAAACAGCCATACACGCAAAGTGTCGGCAGTACTTAAGCTGCTTATGTAGTCTAATCCATTTGCTTCCCATGTTTAATAAATTGCTTTCATCAAATTTGCTTTGGAGACATGGGACGAAGTGCTCGCGGTAAATCTAACCAGCGCCTATTTGCTGACCGGTGCAGCGATGCCCGAACTTGTAAAAACGCGAGGCTCGGTGGTGCTGACGGCGTCGGTCCAGGGATTGGCAACCCAGCGCGACGTGGCGGCCTATACGACGGCAAAGCATGGCATGGTGGGATTGGCAAAATCGATCGCGGTCGATTTTGCGGCCGACGGCGTTCGGTGCAATGCGGTCGCGCCCGGCTCGGTGGATACTCCCATGCTTCGCAACGCCGTCGACGCATCGCCCGATCCGGCAGCGGTTTACCGAACCATCGATGCGATGCACCCGCTAGGGCGCTCGGCCAAACCAGCCGAAGTCGCGAATGTCATTGCGTTCCTGTTGTCGGACAGCTCGTCATTCATGACCGGTGACGTCGTGCGCGTGGATGGCGGGTTGCTCAGCATCATCGGCGGATCGCCCAGCGACGAGGACTGACCTTGACGATCGCCGACATTAAGGTAACGACCGTCGCGGTTCCGCTGGAGGCGCCCTTGCGGCACGGGAATGGTGCGCACTGGGGCAAATTCGTACGCACCGTCGTCGAGCTGATCGATGATGAAGGCCGTTCCGGTTGGGGCGAGATGGGCGGGGGCGGCGCGTCGGCCGAGCAAGCCATTCTCGGGTTGGCCCCATACCTTGTTGGGCACGACCCGCTGCAGCTCGAACAGCTGCGGTGGAAACTGATGAACCCGACCGCAAGTCTCTACAACAACCGCCTGCAACTGCACGCCGCAATTGAAATGGCGTGTATGGACCTGGCGGGCAAAAGATTGGGGGTTCGCGCCTGCGACCTGTTGGGCGGAGCTATCCGGGAATCAGTCCCTTTCGCAGCCTATATTTTTTATCGATATCTCGATGCCGAGGGGCAGAACGGAGGCGAGACCTACCCGGACGAAATCGTCGCTCATACACGTGATCTCGTCGGCAAACACGGCTTTCAGTCTCTCAAACTAAAGGGCGGCCATTTCTCGCCAGATCACGACATTGACGTCACTCGGGCATTGGGCGACGCCTTTCCCGACCACAGCTTGCGGCTTGATCCCAACGGTGCCTGGTCGGTCGAGGAGTCGATCAGGGTCGCCCGCGCGATCGAGGATTTGAACAACGACTATCTAGAAGACCCGACCTGGGGACTGGAGGGCATGCGGCGGGTGCGCGAGCAAATTGCTATCCCGACGGCCACAAATCAGGTCGTGGTCAACTTCGAACAGCTGGCCCAATCCGCGGCTGTTTCATCGAGCAGACCCTGGGCGTGCCCAACACCATCCGCCATCGCATGAAAACGCCGGATGGCTGGCTGGATGTGTAGGCTCTAGATCTCTTCGGGTCCGTCATGATGAGCGAAGGGCCGTTATCCGATCGACAACGCGACGCACTTCTGCAAGGTGCCTGTCATCATCGTGAACGACAAGCCAGGCCTCGTGCGACAGCTCCGGGATGGGGTCTGAAACGCGTTCGAGACGTTGTTCGTGATCGCCGATAAAGGTCGGAAGAACGATACGTCCTGCGCCCAAAAGTGCCAGGTCGAGGGCAACCCGTGGATCGGTCGCTTCGTGCAGGACGTCCTGACCACCGCGCTGTTTGGCCCATCGCGCGGACGGTGTATCGACATTGATCCCGATCCAGTAATCTGGTGAATCCGCCGTGGCATAGACCGCGAATTCATTGCGGGCGAGCTTCCGCCCGGCCAAGCCCGTTTCCTTGGGCCGCTGGTTGCGAATGGCAATGGTGACCTCTCTGCGGGCAATGCTGAGGACAGCCTCCGACGACACGAACCGAATTCTTACATCGGCCGGGTCGCCGGCGATGTCGGTCAGGCGACGCACAAGGGCAAGCTCCGTCCATGTGCCGGCCGACACTTTGACCAGTGGCAGGGTGTCTGCTGCATTCGGAGCCGCGATCCTCGCTATCTGACCGGCAACGCCTTCCAAATGAACGAGCAACGCTTCGCCGGCTTCCGTCAGGTCGTATCCGTGAGTACGCCGTATGAAGAGTTCGCGACCGAGCGCGCGCTCCAGAGCCCGCATGCGTCGCCCCAATGTCGGTGCGCTTGATCGCGTTTCCTTGGCCGCCGAGGTCAGGCCACCGGCCCTGGCGACGGCCAGAAATGCTTCCAGGTCATCCCACCGCGGCTCATCGAAACGATATCTCAATTCTTTCATTCCTGAAACGATACATTCAAATCATTTCGTTTCGCAAGCAATTGTCGTCCATTAGATTGTGCCTCCCAATCACGAACGGCGAGGCGAAATGGCGCGAATACAGGCCATCCCCTTCCTCTTTCTTCTCTTTGTCGGAACAGTTTGCAACGCCATGATTGTGCCATTCATGGGCTTCTTCATCGTCGACGGTTTGGGCATGGAGCCCTGGACGATCAGCGTCTATGCAGGTGCGGTTGCGGTTGTGGTTCAATCTTCAATAACTTGGTCGGGCAATGCAACGAACTTTCGCAATAATTGTAAAACGCATTCTAAATAATTCGCGTTGAGACGGTTGCAAAAAACGACTTGAAGAATGTGCGCTTCGGCCCAAACATTGTGAATCAGCATTCTGGCGCGATTGGCGGGCATTTTGTCGCCTGCGTCGATCGTGATGACCATAGGATTGGCGTGGGTGCCGGGCGCATCACAAGGTGCGTTTGGTCCTGTTTGCCGCAATTGAAGGATCTGGAGATTTGGCTGCATTCGACGAAACGCGCTTTGCGGTGATAGCCGACATTCATGGCAACGCGGATGCTCTCCTGGCGGTGCTCGAGGACATTGATGCGCTGTCAATCCAATCGGTTGTCAATCTCGGCGATCATGTCAGTGGCCCGCTGGCCGCAAGGGAATGCGCGGAGTTGCTGATGGAGCGGGACTACCCGTCGATCAAAGGCAACCATGATCGTTGGGTTGGCGAGATGGCTCCTGACGAAATGTTATCCATTGACCGCTGGGCCCACGCGGATCTCGACGAAAGGCACCGCGCGTGGCTGAAGGCGATGCCGGCGACCCGGCAAATCACCCCTGATATCTTCGCCTGTCATGGCACGCCGGCTTCCGATACCGAGTACTGGCTGGAAACGGTCACCGAACAGGGCGAGGTTGTATTGCGGTCTCAAAGCGAGATAGTCGCAGCGGCGGAATCCGTTTCCGCCAATCTCTACCTTTGCGGACACACACATATTCCACGCCGTGTGGACTTGTCAGGCGGCCGGGTCATTCTGAACCCCGGCAGCGTCTGGAACACGATGCCGCCGCACCTGCACGATCGGCGATCGGAAATCTACTTCTATTTTGAATTGGGTGAAGAGGAAAAGGTGTTCCATTTCATGGGCGAGCCGGATTCCATGCGGCACATTGTGGTGAGTGATTCAGAAGCCGTAATTTCTCCGCCCTGGTCCATTCACATGGGCAGCGGCAACTCCAATTATTCATTCGTATGGGCTATGGGGGGTGAAAACCTCGATTACACCGATATGAATGTCCTCGACATCTGCCAGCTCAAGTAGAGGAAATCATGGCCGAGCTGTTTAACCTCGACGACAGGGTGGCCTTGGTCACCGGTGCCAACACCGGTCTGGGCCAGGCGATGGCCGTCGCCCTGGCTTCTGCGGGAGCAGCCGTTGCGCTTGTGGGGCGTTCGGCACCCGACCAAACCGTGGAGCTGATCAATGCGGCGGGGGGAAGATCGGCGGTGGTCATGGCCGATCTCGCCTCTGCGGACGTTGTTTCGGGTGTGGTCGAGACGGTTGAAGCAGAGCTCGGATCGAACTGTATTTCTATCCTTTCGAAAATATCCTTTTTCATATCGTGTGCCTTAATCTTTTCTGAAAATCTGATGACAAAAATTCTTCTGGCCGATTTATATCTGCCATTGTCTTCCACTTATCGGTTTATTTTCCTTTAGAAGTCCTTATCTTTGGAAGTTTGTTTAGAATATGTTTAGAAGTCAATTTTATTAGTATTTCTTAAAATTGTATTTTGATTAACATCAGGAAATCTTTTTTAATGGGGAAGCCAAATATGAGGAAAAACTAAATTTTACTAAATTTGAATCACAGTGGAATAAAAATTGAAAGTATGAAATACGTACCCTGCGGAATCGGTGAAACACGTGAAGAAATTTTTGTTTCATGCGAAATACGTGAAACAAAATTGTTGTGCCATGAAGAGCTGAAAAGAAAAATTTGTCCGACCTTCTCATCGATACGGCACAATAAATTACCGATACGGCACAATAAATTACCGAAAAGAATAATTTGAAGAAAAAAGAACAACTTCCCTTGTGTCATACTGCCATACAGTGAAGCCTTGTACTTGTTCTTTTTTGTATATTATTTTTTCATATCCTATATAGTTTCTCCCTTCAGAGGAATAAGTTCATTTATTTGCCATTTTTGGCATATCATGTTGTAGAGTTTTTATTTAGACGTGAGTAGTTGACCCTGTTTTTTTTGCTTTATTTTACTGTTTTTTTGTTTCTTATAATTTAGTTTTCTTTTCCCTTTTCTACTTAAATTCTTCCTTTCTTTCAGTAAACATTTATATGAACAACATTACCTGAACCAATATTTGTCATTATTTTCTTGTTATTAAATTTAAATGAACTAATGGAATTAAGACTTACTTTTTAAAATAAAAAAACATTTCTTCCTCTGTAACCTTTTGTACAAAGCCATGGGCGAAGTTCCCTGGGCGAAGGGAAAGTCCATTTTTTTCAGGGAGAAGGAGGATGTTAAAAGGTTCAAAAATAGGTAGATTTTTTTTAAATCTATGATCGGTCTGAGACTTACATCTGTAAGGCCCGCAAATTTTTATTTGGGGGGGGGGGAGCACTAGATCCTCAAAGTGGGCCAAAAATATGGTATGAACTATCAGGAGACCCTGAAATTGATCAGTTTTTGAGTAACATTGTAGAAAAATGCGGAATATCGTAGTTCAAGCAACTTTTCTTGTTCTTCAAGTATATAGATTTTCCTCGTTATTGAAGCCAAGAGACGGTAAGTTTGCTATGTAGGGATTTTGGTCTATCCGGTGATGTTTGGTAACGAGAGAATTGAACAAGGGGATATCTTTATTTGTCTAGGTATTATTATTAGTAAGGATGGTGGTTGCAGTAACAGGGCTTCCACCTAGTCCGATCTTGTTGAAAAGGTCAGAAATTCGGCCAATCAGATAAAAATGGCCATCAATTCGGAGATACATGAGAAAAAATCTGATTTTTGCTCTTTTTAGGTGAGCTCAGAACGTGAAATAGAGCAACAATCTATGTTTCCGGTCGCAAAAAGTATGCGAGATCGCTCTCCTGTCTTTTTTTCTTTTCACCGTACGAGGATTGATTATATTTATTTTTATTGTTTCTTTCTGTCATTTCCTAAATTCTAACTGATGCTCTTCTTTCAATGGCTTTTTTGAAGTGTCTTGGTTGTTGACGAGAGTGCTACCAAAGACATAGCCTGTATGGAATCTAAGATCTTTAACGTTAGAATGTGTGTCACGGACTGCTAAGGATAAAAACTGACCTGAACTTCTTTAGATATCAAACGGTGTAGCGTCATTGACCCATGGTGCGAGTTCAAGCTACAAAGCATATCTAAAGGTGAAAAAACGATAAAAGTAAAAGAAGACACTGAGAAAGAACTAGCAAAACAGGAGGAAGAAGAGAAGATGTTAGCCAATGAA
This sequence comes from Alatinidae sp. Z8VKAUB7J3, assembly GCA_010016025.2. Taxonomy (NCBI): domain Eukaryota; kingdom Metazoa; phylum Cnidaria; class Cubozoa; order Carybdeida; family Alatinidae; species Alatinidae sp. Z8VKAUB7J3. The sequence goes on from JAAAKM020073195.1 coordinate 96,089,554, forward strand.
AAGGTTAAACTAAGAGATTTTTTTACAAAAGAATGGTGGTCATGATACACGCAGAGTTGTGAACAGGTTTGCTTATGAGGCTAATCTGAGGCTCCAGAAAACTATTAAGAAACAACTTAGCTGAGATAGGCTTTGTCCAAGCTGTATGAGAGGCTCCCTTAAAACAACTTGAGAGGGAGCAAACAAAAGGCTAAGGAACAGAAGCTTGATAAGAGAGAATTTAAACTAAGATATACGCAGTTGAAGGAGGTTCTTATGCACCTGGACCTCGTCTAACTAAACCCTCTTGCATCTTAATCCTGTTTAACTCAACACTCCTGCCACTCAACCTCTCTCAGCTGATGCCTCATGCAACATAATCCTAATATAATTCAACTTCTATTTCAACTCTACTGCCATTTAATTCAACTTCAAATCTAATTTAGCCTAAGATTTAAATGGTGGCTGAGTTGCTTGGAGTTAAACTAAATGAGGGTTGAGCTGCGTAAGGATTGAATTAAGTTTGAATTGAAATGAATGAGAGTCGAGCTGAATGAGGGTTGAGTTTTGTAGAATTCAGTTTAGTGGGGGGTTAAGTTGCGTAGGGGTTGAATTGAATAGGAATTGAATTGCATGCTGTTGAGCCTTTGTGGTTGGCGTCGATTCCGCTCTCGGGCTTAACGAGTTGATTCTGGGTTCCATTTTTTGGCTGTCAACGGGCGGGATCTTCGGATCCCGCCCGTTGTTGTTTTCGCTGAGGGATAGGGAGGCTTTTTGTTGTATCCCCGCTGGGCCGTTGCATATTGGGGTGGTTCAATGAGAGCGGCATTCCTCATCCGGGTCTTGTTACTTGGGCTCGTCGTCGTGGCTGGTGTTGCTAGCCTGGTGACCTGGTGGGGAGATTCGGACTCCGACTATATCCCGGTGCCCTACGTGCGGCCTCTCAACGCCCAGACCACACTGGATTGGCAACCCGAGCTTCGATCCATTCCCGGGCCCAAGAGCGATCCGACAGCCCACCCGGGTTTCCCGATTGCCACCGCCCATTGTGGGCGCTGCCATGAGGTGCCAGATCCGGGACAGTTGCCGCGTTCGACCTGGCCGTTTGTGTTGACCTGGATGTCAAACTACTTGGGCTACACCAATACCTATCGCCCGTTTGGGAACAACGTCGAAGGCAGCCTGGTACCCGCGACGCGCTTGGTAGGGGAGGCAGATTTTCAGGATCTTGCTGAATACTACTTGCTTCATGCGCCCACGGCCGCGGAATTGGCTGGCCGTTCCGGGGCGATGCGGCCGCACACGGAACGGTTTGAGACGTGGGTGCCTCCCATGATGACGTTGCCGCCGGCGGAACTCATCACTCTGATTCATTTTGACTCGCAACAAAGCCGATATTATCTGGGACGGGCCAATCACCGTGCGCTGCAAGTCTTTGATGCCGACGGGAAGCTCCTGATGAACAAGGCGGCTGCATCTGAGCCGGTGGGAGTGAGGCCGTCGCCGGATGGATTTCAGATGACGGTGATGGGCGATTTTTGGGAGAACTCCAATGCCGGATCCGTCTGGGATGTGGCCATTGGCGAGCAGGGCGATGTCCAGTCGACGCCGCTCGTCTCGGACTACCCGCGCCTGACGGAATCTCACCTGACCGATCTGGATGCCGATGGCCGCTCCGATCTAGTTTTAGTTGGGTTTGGTGCTGGAGTGGAGGGGAAGGTATCCGTGCGGTGGGGGCCCGTTCCCGGTGAGCCGGAAGAAACGGTCTTGTTGGACCACTCCGGGGGATTGAATGCCTGCCTCCATGATTTCGACGGGAATGGGTTTGTGGATATTCTCTTGCTGACGGCTCAGGCTAAACAAGAACTGTGGCTCTACCTGAATCAGGGCGCGCGTCGATCAGACCAGACCGGACCGTTCGACTATCATCTCACCCGCAAGATGGTCCAACTCTGCCGGGACAACGACATCAAGTTCCAGAAGGATGTCTTCCGCTTCTATCGCTCGGATGCGGCAACCGCCATCGAGGCGGGTGCGGACGTGCGCACGGCGCTGATCACATTTGGTGTTGATGCCAGCCACGGCTATGAGCGCATCCACATGCACGCGCTGCGCTCGCTCGCCGAACTGGCGACCGGCTGTTCCGTGGTTGCATCCGCAGCGTACGAGCGGGAGGGCCGAGGTCGAACTGCCGAGTCGGTACAATCGCGGCATGCTCCGCCGCCTCGCCGTCGCCGTGCTCGTCGCTCCGCTGCTCCTGGTCGCCCCCACCGCGAGCGACGCCCAGGACGACGTGCGCTGGCGCCTCGCCCGGTCGGACTTCCTCGCGTACGAGCGCACCCACTTCAAGCGCCGGAACGGCAAGGAGACGAAGCAGGGCACGAAGATCGTCACGATCCACGGCCACGACCTCCGCGACCAGGGTCAGTACCGCCCGGCCTCGCCGCTCCGCGACGACCTGTTCCAGGTCATCGCGTTCCGTCTTCCGGCGCCCGGCGCGAAGACCACGAAGGTCCGGCTCGACTGGACCGGCGGCGACACCGCGCCGGTGCGGATCCAGGGATCGGTGGGCATCACCGACTTCGGCACGCGGATCGTCAAGATCGAGGGCGCGTACACCTTCAAGTCGCGCGGGAAGGTGCCGCGCGGGGCGCAGTGGTGGTTCGAGAAGGGCACGGCGCGCACGACGCTGGAGTTCGACCTGGCCGAAGGCGTGGTCCAGAGCACCCGCGTGGAGCTGTCCTACAAGCGCGAGGACCTCAAGAAGAACGGCCCCGGCGCCGTGATCGAGCGGTCACCGATCTTCGAGCTGCGGCTCAAGGGGCTCGAGCGGCGCATGCCGGCCGACTTCGGGAAGCGCGTCGAGGCCGCCATCGCCAAGGGCGTGAAGCACCTCAAGGAGAAACAGCGCGAGGACGGCACCTGGAAGCCCCACGGCGACTACCGGATCGGCACGACCGCCCTGGCCGTGTTCACGCTGCTCGCGTGCGGCGTGCCCGCCGACGACGAGAAGGTCCGCCTCGGACTCGACTGGATCTTCGAGCAGGAGCCGACCAAGACCTACGAGCAGGCGGCGTGCCTCATGGCGATCGACCGGGCGTACATGCCGGCCGAGGAACTGGACGCGCTGGAGTCCGGGCGGCCGGTGCGCGCGTTCACGCGGCCGACATGCTGCAGTTCCGGCAGGGCCAGATCCCGGCCACTGGCGCCCGGAAAGGCGCGACGAATTTCTTTTGCGCTGATGGCTTTCAGAAGTGTGTCCTTTTGTGCTTAAGTGCCATTTTACGGTCTGAATCTGAAAATTTATAGAAACTGGAGTTGGAAATGAGTGATCTACCTGAAAGCGGCCTGCAGCTGCGATCGTTGGTAACAGCCGCCGGTAAACTGGAGCTGTCCATTGAAGACGTGCCCGTGGCGGCACCCGGCCCGGCGGAAGTGGTGGTGCGGGTTGAAGCATCCCCGATTAACCCGTCGGACCTTGGCTTGCTGCTGGGTATGGCTGACGTAACTACCGCCACGCAAGGTGGTACCTCCGAGCGGCCGACTATCACCGCTGACATTTCCCCTGCGGTGCTGAAAGCGCTGAGTGGCCGTCTCGACCAGTCGCTGCCACCCGGTAACGAAGGTGGTGGTGTGGTCGTTGCCGCTGGCGAGTCCCCCGAGGCGCAGGCCTTGCTTGGTAAGACTGTTGGCGCGCTCGGCGGTGGTGGCATGTACGGCCAGTACCGCACGCTGAACGTGCACCAATGTCTGGCCATGAACGAAGGTGTCGGCGCCACCGAGGCGGCTTCATGTTTTGTTAATCCGCTCACCGCATTGGGTATGGTTGAAACCATGCGCATGGAAGGATACAGCGGCCTGATACACACGGCAGCGGCGTCCAATCTCGGCCAGATGCTGCAGAAGATCTGCCTGGCGGATGGTGTGCCGCTGGTTAATGTGGTGCGCAAGCCAGAGCAGGCGGCATTGCTGCGCGACATTGGCGCCACCCATGTTTGCGACTCCAGCCAGGAAACATTTGCCAAAGATCTGGTCGACGCCATTGCCGCCACGGGTGCCTATCTGGCGTTTGACGCCACCGGTGGTGGCGAGCTTGCCAACCATCTGTTGACTTCGATGGAGGCTGCGGCCATTGCCACTGCCACTGAGTACAGCCGTTATGGCTCCACACAGCACAAACAGGTGTATATATACGGCGGTCTGGAACGCAGCCCGACGGTGTTAAAGCGCAACTATGGTATGGCTTGGGGTCTTGGCGGCTGGTTGCTGACGCCATTTCTGCAGAAGATCGGCCACGATGCCGCTAACAAATTGCGACAGCGGGTGGCAGACGAAATAAATACTACGTTTGCCAGCAGCTACGCTGCCGAAATTTCCCTCGCTGGCGCCTTACAACTAGAGACCCTGCAGACCTACGCGCAACAATCCAAGAAGATACCATTTTAAGTAAGTTTAAATGTGAATAACTATAGAAAGAAACATGATAATGATTATGCTCCTTATTATAAAATAAAAATTTTACTTTTGAAGTGATTTCATTTAGTTTGATTGTTTATATATTCTAAATTTATATATAAGACCATCAGTTAGAAGGGGCGCTAGTGAGTTGGCATAAATCTGGCTTTAGCTGTGAAAAAGAGCACTAAATTAGAAATCTAAAAAAAATCTCTTTATTTTTGTATGTCTCCTTTTGGAGAGCTGCTCCTCTACATATCTATCCTAATTTTATTTTATTAACATGTTCCCATTAGAAGTGGCTGTGTTCTAAAATTTTTGTCATTGTTTTTAAATTATATTTTTGTCTAATTCAATCTGTCTGACTAGATACTTATTAAAGGTTAAGAATGCAGCTACCATTAACAAAGACAAACAATGTAGAAGATAAAAAAAACAACAACAAAGAAATATGTTATTTATGGCTATATCTGAGACTCTCAGGAGAGAAAGCTACTGTCAGAGAAGTGACTGATATTTGGAAAGAACATAAATAAGAATCTAATGGTGCTACTTTTATTTTATTAACTTGTTTTCTTTATAAGAGCAACAACTCTCTAATTTTAAAATGACTTCTGCCTGACAAAATGAATTTACCCTGTCTTCAGGCTTATAATTCAAAGCATTCAGGATCAAGCTTTATTAAGACAAAAAGGGCCTGTAGCTAATTAAGGTAATGTGATACCTTGTTCTTTATTACTTGCCAGTTGAAAACAGCTTCCAGAAATTCCTGAAAACTACTTTAAAACAGTTCCTACTACTATTTATTCTTAAAAGTGCTTTATTTCACTTAAAACCCTCCCCCCTCTCTACCCACTTATAGATATATTTACAGCACACAATAAATATTCACATTATTCTTTAGACTATTTTCTAGTTGTTGTTCATAGGAGATTTATTGTTTGGCAATTGGGAGCCTGGCTTCTCAACATTAGACCTTTTTATGCATATCCATGTCACACTTAAAGTGTGGGTTGGCAACCAACATGCTGAACTCAAGATGAGGACAAACAAGGACATAGTGAAGCTTCTTGATAACTCTCAGTTGGCAACTTGTCACTGAACACTTGATCAAAATGAGGACCTTGTTTGTCTTAGCTGTTTGGTTCTTGACAGTGACGAGTATGTCTTTGAAAGGGTGCATGATTAGTCGGAGGGTGTCAAGGAACATGAAATAAGAAGAACCATGAATGTTTAAAAAGCCCTTTGGGAGCATGCTGTGCATAACGCCAAGGTGAAGACTCAGAGTTTATACTCTGAAATTATAGCTAATACGGTTAATTAAAATCGTCTTGCTCTTGGTAGGTTTTATTGTACTTTCTCTGACAATTTAATTTTTTGCCTCTCTGACCTTTACACAATGTCTAAGAAAAAAGATATTACATGTATTCGATCATCGTATCTCCGTTACCGTAAATCTCTGCTTTATTTTCCTCTTTGTACCGGAATAAAAAAAAAATACATACCAGTTC
>JAAAKM020073195.1:96104408-96138846 GCA_010016025.2 Alatinidae sp. Z8VKAUB7J3
GCTGGCGCTAGCAGAAATAGGAGCGGGCTGAGATACCCAGTTCGCCGTCGGTGTAATCTTTGACGATCTGGCGACCCTTTTCATCGGTCGCCAGATCCAGCGCGCCGGGCCGGCCGAAGGCCAGGCCATCGGAATCAAGCATGCGCCAGACGACCGGCTTAAGGTGAGCGGTTCGCGATGACCCGATCACCACGCCGCACTCCTTTGACGACAAGCGCACGGAGGTGCCGGCAGGATAGATGCCGATGGCGCCAATAAACGCCTCCACGAGCCCACGCTGGAAGTGTTTATCGCGTAGGGCGTACAGCTCTTTCACCGCCTGCGATACCGGCATAGCGGTGCGGTGCGGGCCGTTGCTGATCATGGCCTCAAAACAATCGGCGATCCTTGCAATGCGGGCATACAGATCGATGCGTCGGCCCTTCAAGCTGTTCGGGTACCCCGAACCATCCAGGTGTTCGTGATGTTGCGCCACCATGGCCAGCACAGCCGCGTCCAATTGCTCATCGGATTCCAGCAGTTCCAGACTGAAGGCCACATGCTCACGGATCACGCCCAGTTCCCAGTGCGTCAGTTTGCCCGGCCGATCCAGCAGTTCTGCGGGCAGCTTCTCCCGCCCCAGGTCGCATAGGGTGGCCCCGAGGCCGAGTAGCTGCAGATCACCGATCGGTAAGCCAATTTGTCGGCCCAGGGCCATCGCCCAGATCGCCATGTTGACGCAGTGACGCAAGGTGTAAGGTTCCTGGCGCCGGCCCATGGCGAGGCCAATGGCAGCGTCGGGATTACGCACCAGGCTCTTTGCCAGCTCCTTGGTGGCGCTGCCGATGGCGCGGAAGTTGATGGGTTCGTTGCCAGCGACGGATTCGACGGCAAAGGCAACCGACGCTTCCAGGTCGGCCACAGCAACACGTGCGTCCGAGAGTTCTTTCTATTTATTATGTTAGGATTTGCCACATTGTCTCCCATGTCTAAATGACGACGTACTGTAATGATATGATTGTGCTCAACATCATAACGCACTGCTGAGATGAGATAATCTGCCCATTTTGCCATATTGTGTATGGCATAAACATGGATTTAACAGATTATGTTTTGTTTGAATTTCATTCCAATTGCAATCTAATTTAGCCTGTTGTCATTTGTGTGATGTTGATATTATTAGCTAGGTCATACTTTTCAAATTTAAGATACTATTGACTAACTGTAGTGATTCTTTCTGAAGGAATTTCCAGCCTCTCGGCAATTTTCTCTACAATCTTCCTTCTAAGATTTGGATCTCTTGGACCAAAAACATAATATCGCAAAACAAATTTTGCTGCAGATATTGGAGATGATTCTTTCACATCATGGGGCTGTTGGTTTTTGTCCAGAAACAATATGTCTCCATCTTTGTATAACTTGATATTGATATTTGATAGGTAGAATATTATCTCATGATCTGGAATTCCTAATGATTGGGAAACTTCATTTGCAATTTTATCCAGATCTGGTTGTTCCATTCTCAGTATTTCCTGTTTGATAGTAGGATCACTAATGTCATTTGGAATAAATTGACATGCACGCTTCAAGAGTTTTCGTTTTTTAATATCTGATAAAATGTGTTTTGAAACCTTGCTTTTTGGGTCATTCATTATTATGTTGTAAATTGAATTATCATCAAGTGTTTTATAGTACTCTAGAAATTCTTTGTTGGAATCATAGTTATTTTCATTAACTTTCAAAATATCGGGACTGATGACATTTTCTTGATGTATTGCAATATCTAATGCTTTTAGAAACATTTGATCTGCAACAAGTCTTGCATGATGCTCATAAACTTGAGCATGCATAAGGTATCTTGCAATCCTGTAATTTTCAATCGCATCTACACCTTTTTCAGTCATACAAAGTTGAGGCCTTTTTCCAGGTGCACGTGTTATGGTGTGTAGTATTCGTTCCAGATCAAATTGTCCATATGCTACTCCGATATGATACGAATCACGACGTAAATAATCAAACTTATCTGCATCAAGGGTTCCCGAAACTATGTCCGAAAGAAGCGATTTTCCAGAGGTGAACCAATCTTTTGACTTTTTCTTTTCTAATATCTCTATTATTTGCTTTTTATCATCTTTCAATATTGCATCTAATTCACAATCTGTTTGAATTATCGATCTTGAGATGACCTCATGTATATCAGAAATGGAGGGGTTACCTGGTAGAGGAAGAGCGCTTCGGGCTGCCTGGTCAATGAGCGACGCACCCATTCTAAGTTACATGGACGTGGACCTTTCGACCGATATTGGCTGCATATCAGACCTAATTGCCCCCCTCCGGACACAAGCCTGTGAGATTTCAGTTGGATCAAGGCTTCTGCCAGAGTCCGAGACAGAACGTAGCTGGCACCGCGAGCTGATATCACGGGGTTACGCTGCGCTGGTTCGCGAAACGATTGGGCTTCAATTATCCGACTACCAGTGCGGCTTCAAAGCAATCACTCGGACGGCCGCTCGTGACATTCTCCCCAAAGTCGAAGACAATGGCTGGTTTTTTGATACCGAACTGCTCGCGGTTGGCCATCATCTAGGATTTCGGATCCACGAAGTCCCGGTATGTTGGCGAGAGGATCGCAACTCTAAGGTACGAATCCTATCAACAGCCTGGGAAAACATTAAGGGACTGAGACGTGTGTCACGGAAACCAATGAGAGGAGCCGAGTCAAATTGAGTTCGGATAGCTGGTCTAGGTTTGCCAACCGCGCAGCAGATGGCCACCAACGGAGAATCTAGACGGCGACCTGATTAGGCGTCATCGACCCGAAGACAAGGATACATTCTATGGGTCGGATGACGGCAGTGAACAGACCTCGGGAACGATTTCAAAGGCGTCCGACGAATCCTACGTGTTGACAGATCTAAAATCTGGAATTCTACAAACGAATTAACGCTTCTTCCCACAAGAATTACCCCAATGGCTCAACCGAGCTGAGCGAATCGCCTATTTCAACACAACGGAATCAGCGAACCAATGATGATTCGAATGGTGCTTCGATTGAATTACGTCTAACGTAGAAACACTGAATAAAGGAAGCACCTATGAAACACCCACCAATCATTTCATTCGGCCTGATATTCCTAAGTGTTGCAGGAACACTCTTGAGTCAAGCCCCCGGAGACGTTCATTCAAACGAGATTGCCCGGGCCCCGAATAAAGTCATGACATTTAGGGTGCTTGACGCTGATTCTGGAAGACCGCTGGAGGGCGCTCGGCTAAGCGTTCCATTTTTCTATGAAGGCGGTGAATCGGAGAATGTAACCACCTATTCGGATGCAGAGGGGCATATCTTACTCTTGGGCCCGAATAGACCTGGTTACGATGGATTTAATGCCTTTGTTAGCCTCGAAGGCTATGTTGGGAAGATCGTGAATCTGAGGGTTAGTCGAGGTCTTCCCAGTGAGTATGTATTCAGGCTCAATCCTCCAACCTAATCTATTCAAGGCCCCCTCTTTACACCCTCCCAGGACGTTCCCATTTCCTTTAAATCTTTATTATGATTGCAATAATTAAGATGCAGAGGGGAAATTTTCTTAGAGAATGATGTAAATTTGCTCAAACCATAGAAAAATACACCTTCTTAGGGAATGTTTAGAGATTTTTCTTAGAATGATTCAAGTTTACTCAAAACATCGACATATGATTCAAGTTTATTCAAAACGGGCATAAGACATACGGCTTAATTCTACATTTTGTTCATTGTTTCTTGGTATTATTTTCTCTCAATTTCCAGCCTGTGACACTCAACAGTTGACACATGGCACCCTCTAGCAGTCATTATCGCACATCTGGAATTTTTGGGCATTTTCCAGCAAAAATATTCGTTTACACTAGAATCAATCGTTTAAACTCAATGAAAAAAACTCCGTTAGCGTTTCTTATGATCAATCCTAGTAACTAAGGCCAGCTTGGCACAAAATGACACCCCCGTTTTCACCCTCTGGAGACACCTTATCGCAACTAAGGTCTTTCAACATCTTTCTAAAGTAGACTCATTTATAAACTAAATAATGACCATTGTTTTTTATTTGAACAGTGGAAACTGGACATTTCATTGCTGGGTTGCGATGTCCCATGATAATTCTCAGCCTGTGACACAAAATGGCTGACAACGCAGCACCCTGTAGCGTGCATTATTGCACATATGGTCTTAATCGGGTATTTTCCTGCAAAAATATTCGTTTACACTAGAATCGATCCCTTTAACTTAATGAAAAAAAAACAGCGTTTATTCTGATGACTCCTGGCAGTTGACCCCAGCTTTACACAATGTACCACCCCGATGACACCCAGTTGGGAAATATTATCAAACCAAAAGGTTTTTAACCTTTTTTTTCAAAGATAAACTCATAAACTAATATTGACAATTGTTTTTATTTGAACAGCGGAAACCCTCCATTTAATTGTTAGATTACGAGGTTCCGTACCAATTCCCAGAGTGTGACACTCAACGGCTGACACACAGCACTCTCCAGCAACCCTTGATTATTTTTTAACCTTTTTCAAACATTTTCTTAATTAAAAAATTTGCTTTAACTACATACATTTGCGTTTTTGTAAGTAAACCCCTTCGTGGTGCTTTCAAAACACTTTACCCCCATCAAGGCATTATGCGGCTACCCCATTATGGCAACCTGCGGCACCTGTCATCAATATTTAAGTATTCTCTGACGTTTGAATACCCCGGGTTGACGCCCAATAATCGGTCGTTCGTGTCAGGACTGGATCCGGATGCCAGATTTGCAAGAAAGAAAGAAATCTCTTTTGTCAAAGCGGGAGCGGAATTCAAGCTGACAGACGTCCGAACAGGAAAATTCGAGTTGTACGATAACCTTCCGAGCGTCTACCGCTTATTCACGTCGTTGAATGCGAATTCCAAACTAACCGAGTTTCAGTTTGTTCTAGATTGGCGCAACAAAAAGTTGGCTGAAAAGCTCGAGTTGTATTCAAAGTATGGATGTCACGAACTGAATTTCTTCCTCTCGCAAAAAGATCCGGACTTTTTTAGAAATGTCGTCGCGCCTTATTTGAAAAACAAGAAAGACAAGACATTCCTGGATCATTTCTTACTCGGCGAAGACTTGTCAAAGTATCAAGAGCCTTGGGCCTTCGATCAATTAAATATTGTCGAGCGAATCTTGTTGGCCAGTTCCTTGGACAAGAACCGACCATACATTTCTCGTCACGTATCGGACCTTTATGATATTCAACCGACGCAGCAGGCTCGATTCGAACGACTCTTTCAATATGCCCTTGTTAGTTCTGCACTGGATTCAGATAAAGACTTGTCCGGAATCAAGGACGAAATCTCCAAGCTGCAGGCGACGTTGCACGACGTAGATGAAGTGCAAATCGCACTCCAACAGGCTGAATTAAAGAAGTCGGTTAAATTGGCACGACCGGCAGAAAAGCCAAGCGCTGCTGCGGGTTTTAAATATGCGACACCCAGCGAAGAGGCCAAAGGGAAATCGCGACTCAACTATACAAAAGATTGGAATCAGAATCGCAATCTTGATATTGCTGGTAAGGAAGCGGAAAGTTTGGCAAGACTCAGCTTGGTAGAAAGAGGGACACCAGCGCGTTCCAATTTCAGAGGACTGGCTGACAAACGAAAAATGACACAACAGCTCTTTCGTCAGATCGAAAAAACCAAGGAGTGGGCTGAAAACAACTACTACCATTTGCCCATCAAGCAACAGAACGCCCAGCTGGTTACCGTGAACCAGTTCTGGCGTGACTTTGCCGCCCGCGATCCGGCTGAGCCGTTTTTCTCAGAAAACGTCGCGGAAGCGTCTCGCAACTTTACCGAAATGATGTTTGCTCTATCGGTGCTCGATTTGGAATGGGAAGCGGGGCAGCATGATTCTGTGGCAGAAGAGAATCAAATCAAGCTGACCGCCAAGACGCCGTTCTTGATTTACCACGAACAAATCAGGCCGGCAGTGGATGGTGGGTTTTTATGGAAGGAATGTCATTTAAATTTCAGAGAGGGCTCATTTGATTAGAAATTGAAAGATCTAGTTCACTTTTTAAGAGTCAAAAGATATGGGAGGACACTTTCGCTTTCACTTTCGAGTTTAAACTTGCCATCTATTTGAAGAAAACAAACGTTCGATTACCTGACACTACCTATAGAGTGAAGTGAATTAGTCCACGAGCCCCACGGGCAGCGGGTCGAGGTCTGTATTCTGATCGGTTGACTTGCTAATTGATGTTTATGACCCACTTTTTGTTTACTCTTCCAGGCTTCAAGCCGAATAATTATTCAATAAATATAGAATACAGATCTCACCTCGTTGCCCGCGGGGCTCATGGGCTAATTCGCTTCGCTCTATAGGTAATGTTACCTCAGTATTCAACCAAATTTGTTTCACCAAGGCCTTCCCATAGCCAAAGCATCTTTTCAAACAAATTGAATCTCAGACTGAAAAACTGCATAATATCCATTCTGTCAGAAGTATTGGCCAGTTTATTGGCTAGTTTAAACTCAAAAGTGAAAGTAGATATTAGCATTAATGCATGTGTAAGTTTTTTAATTATCTTTTGACTTACTACTATAAAAAAATTACCAGTGATGACTGGAATTAATATACAAAATATTCATGTTGTACAACCCCAACTTTTCCCTTGGCTTCAAAACCCTGCCTACTTTATGCATTTTTAGTTTAACTCCTGGAGGATGAGGGTCATCTGGAAATGGATGTGCTTCTAGAATTACCATTTCTAATTGATATTGCATGGAAACTATGCTGCTTTGCAGCGTAGTTTCCACTTTAGATAGCTTGTGATGAAACTAAACAATTACCAAAAATTAAACATCAGAAAAGCAACAATGATATTTGAAGATATGATAAAATGATATAGACATATGAGCTGTCTACCATATAAGGAGAAATGTTAAGAAAACAATTCTTGCTTCATAATATACACAATAATACTAGTTAGCATGGGCTATTCTTCAGCAGGAGAACCTTTATCTTCACTTCTTTCCAGTTTTCCAAGAAATTTGTGAATTTCTAAGAACCAAGATCTATGTATTAACACAATCTATACACTCACCCCCCTCCTAATGTGCAAATATATGTCCACAATTGCAAACTGAATCTAAATATAACCATCATTTGCATCACAAATTAACTTTAACCCCACCCCTGAATATATCCAAATCAGAGTATATACCTACAGATAATGGGGTGAATTCAAAGTTCATTTGTGAAATCAGCTCAAGCTTTATCAATAATCAGTACAAATTAAAGTAAGTGTTTGCAACAGGGTTACTAACAGAATCAAATTGGAATATGATTAACAAATTTTTTTAACTCTCGGCAGGACACACTGTATTTGATTTTCATTATTTTTTATGCTAGGTATGCCTTGTGCAAAACCTTTGCAATGAATGATCCTTGCACTCACTTGTGGTGCGGGCACCGTAACAGTGCTCACCTATGCAAGACCAAAAAGGGACCACCATTGGAAGGTACAATCTGTGGAACTGATAAGGTAATGACCTATTGTGTAATTGTTTTACGTAAAAAAATTGGACTTCTAAAATTTTAACTAGGCTTGTGATAAAAAGCAAAATTAGATTCAATAAAATGATATCCCCGGTTCAGGCATGTATCTGGACTAAGATTTGTTTAAAACTGGGGTTATTTATTTGAACTCTTCAAGGTTTCAATAAAAATATAATCAACTTTTGTTTCACACTGTTTTATAGTTTTTAGTAGAACTGTCTACTAATGACAATACGAGCATTAATAATAATGTCAAGAAAAATGTACCTGAAAAAGAAAATTTTTGAAATTATTCTTCTAAACTTTCAAAATAATAATTGATAAGAGCTTTTGGGTAGAGGGGACAACTCTTTCAAATTGCAGGGAAAGAGAAATTGCAAAATACAATGGGAAATCAGTGGGAAATTGTTGTTAATGAGTCTTAGGGTGAAAAGGGGCTCTATCTGGATTTTAGCTTCAATACCCCTGATGTTTTAATCTGTGCGCCATTCATTAAATTTAAATGCAACCGATAAGTCAGTTAAAAGAAAGATATGTGACCCCATTTACCGCGACTGAAAGTATTTGGCTAAGATTCATCTTTAGGCCCTTAGACTTTGTCCTTAGACTTTTGTATTTTTCACTTGTACACTGTTACCTTTTATAATGTTGTTCAATATGGTCATCAGTTTTTTAATCGTAACCGAAAGGCTTAGAGGCTTGCGGAATTCTGCCATTAGGATTTTAGCAAATTATGGACCTAGCGATTCAGTGAGGGAATGTATATTTAAAACTGAACACTCTTCCTCTTGTATGTACGTTCCTTTTTTATCGATCGATATTAATGTTTGATATTATTAATAACCCAACTCCAGATTGTTTTAAGCATATGAGAATACCTGTTGGATATTTTCAATTGTAATACGGGGGACGCAGATGTATTTCGTCAGCTAAAGTCTGAAACAACACGGTCAAAGTTTTCTGCTAATTAAACAATAACTAAAATGAAATAATGGTTACCATTCCTGAATCCGCTTTAAATTTCAAATTTTCTCACGTGATTGTTCAGACCGTGTTTTGAACTTTTGGTTACTATAGGCCGTGACTTGCTCCCTTCATCCATTAGGATGGATGTGTTGATGCAACTATGATGAGTTATGTAAATAAACGGGAGGTGTTTATATCCCCGTTCTTTTCTTCTAACTTTGCAGTTTTTATTTCTTAACGTGTAATCATTTTTAGGCTAACAGGATTAAACAGTAATTAAGCTTTTACAGGATTTTTTTTTGTAAAATGAAGATTTTGCTTCTAATGTATTTTGGACAGCCGCTTTGGCGAATTAAAGAACCAATTTAGACTTTGGAGGGTTCCTTGGTTTTATTAGTTTTGTAATTCTGTGCCCTATCCTGGGAAAACGAGAAAAAAAGCAGTCTCTGTGTAACTAAATGAATATTCGCCTTTAAATGCGTAAAACCTGGGATAAATCCCACTTAAGAAACAGCGCTTAGCTTTTCTTTTCAACTTGTTTCTAATATGTATCTGCTTTTGATCAACTTCACCCTTTTGTTATGAAATAATTATATGAAAGAACAAGAACAAATAAGTGAAAGAATACTTACTGGTAACTGAATAGCTGGCAATTGAATCTTTTTGTTTCCATACATTCCTCCTCGCACTCATTTATAGATTTGACCCGTAGGCTTTCCCGGGTCAAAAAACCAGACAATCGGTGTTTCTCTTTTATTTTCTGAAAACAACCTGAAAAAATTCTAGCAATATTGATAAGAAATAATTATTCAAATGTTTAGGTAAAATTGTTAGTATATTCAACTCACAACGTCGTGTTTCCCTTTTTTTTCTGAAAGCAACCTGAAAAAAATTCTAGTAAAATTGATGGAAAATAGTTATTTAAATGTTGCTACATGCTACCTTTTAAATAACAGAATTAGGAAGGCTACATGGAATGAGCCCCCCCCCCCTCACTTGCTGCATCGTTCTGTTTTTTGTTGGGTGTTGTAAGCATTTCATATATTTCGACACCACACCCTGAGAAGCTGAGGTTTTTGATTCAGTACTAAACTTTCAACAATAAGTCATCTTACGTACGCACACACACACACCCTCCGCCACCAACACACAAATTTTATTTTTTTTTATTTTTTTATTCCGCTTTGAATCAAGGCCTAAGATAATATTTTCCGTTTTGCCTAAAGGGTGTAATAGATGTATTTTTGTATATTTCATTTTAACACTGACCCCGACGCCTACTCGGGGCCGCCGATCATGCCGGTGACGAACTCGATCATGCTCGAGGTCGTTGGCGTGGATCTGACGGATGGCGCGGGCCGACTGATGCCCGGGGTGACCCTGGAGAGCCTGGCCGGTGGCGTCGACGTTGGTGGCAGCAAGGACTACAGCGACTTCAAGGCGGCCATCGCCGAAGTTGACGGTGGGTTCCAGCCCAACGAGATGCGCTACATCGCCAAGTTCCGCGATCCGGGACCGGGGCGGGAGAAGGCGACCGTCATCACGTTGATCAACACGCCGGTGATCGCGCCGCTGGTCAACAGCCGTGGCGTCGACAACAACACGACGGCGCGCCTGTACGACATGGAGTACGTGCCGGGGTCACCCGGGGCGACCGACTTCTCGCAGAACCTGGCGTCGACCGGCACGGGTGCGAAGAACACCGCTCGCTGGCGCCTGCGCTTGGCCGGCAGTGTGTTGACGGGCAAGAACTTCGTCGACACGGCCGGCACCTACTTCGCTCCGCCGGATGACGTGGTCTTGACGATTCGCACCCGCATCCGCAACGACGCGATCGACGAGTTCACGACGGGCACGCTGTTCCCGACCCCGAACGATCCGGACAACTTCTCGGAGACCTACACGTGGTGGGCGGACAGCCGCGACGACGTGCCGGTCACGGAGCGGTCGCAGTTCCTCGGCGATGCGCGCTACAACCCGTACAAGGATCTCTTGACCGGCGATCCGGATTTCCCGGACGGCTACAACTGGTTCTTCGACTCGCTGCAGAACGGCACCAACGCGACCGTCGCGTTCCCCGGTCTCGACGCGGCTCGCCTGGAGAACCTGTGGAGCGGCCGGCTGCGTCAAGACGTCGGGCGCTACTTCGAGCTGCTGCGCACCGCGCTACTCCGCTCCAGCGCGATCTACACCACGCTGACCGGCTACTCGTACTACTACATGGGTCACGGCGGCGAGATCGGCTACGACTCGGCCAACGGGTATCCCAACTCGATCCCGACGATCAAGACGCCGTTCGGCGACGTCGGCGGCCAGCGTCAGGTGACGCGGCATGAAAAGCAGGACCGGCGCGAAGCCGAGTTGCATATGGTGGCGCGCGGTGGTGTCCACCTCGGCCTGATCCTCGCAGAAGATCATTGCCACGGGCGTGCCGACCGGCGCTTTCGCCAGCCCTGCTGCCTCCCGTTTCAGGAACTCGTCCAACCCGCTATACTGCATCCGCTTCTCGCCCGGCGTTTTGCGCAGAATCTTAAAAAAAGACAAAAACAACTCAAAATAACTAAATCCAGACATCTTTTTACCCATTTACTGTCAGCCTATCAGCTACATGAAAACAGTCAAAAAGACAGGATTAGTGTCATTTGAACAACTCTGATTTCAGCTAAACCCACTTCACTAGCCATCTTTAAAATAACACCCTTGTGTAGCAAGAGATGGTGACGAGAATATTGAGGGTTAGTGTTAATGCGCATGGCAATGCTGGACTAGAACATGATCCGCTGGGTTACAGCACGTTAAAGAAATATTCATTAAAACTATCCCCAACTTAGCATTTGTATTCTGTTCTTATTTCAGTTCCTCTCTCGTTTTACAAAACTTTCTACTAAGTTCATATCGTAACTTGGTCTTTTAATTAGCAAATAGGGACACCCTTTGAATAAGAATCAGGTAAAAAGAAAGGTAAAGTAATTAACTATTTAAGTTAGTGATTTTTTTCTATATTACTTTAAATCCGGAAAATACAACGAGAAAGAATAATCGATCAAAATTAAAAATGTATCATGTTTAAAGAACACATTAATAGAGCGCCACCTAAAATTCCATTCTTCAGATGGCATAATATGAACCGGAAGAGAAAAGCATTAAACAGATCAACTTCCTATTGAATTGACAACATTCTAATTCTAGGGGGCCATACAGATTAATTCGTGCTCTTTTTTTCTTCCCTAATAAATTTTCACACATAAATTTCAAGTACAAAATCCAAAAATCAAGCTTTAAGAAAAGAACAAAAAATGAAGTTTATTGACGTTAAACGGCGAAACTATTTTCTAAAGATGTTAGAATCATTTTTGATGGCGAGGCACTCGGGCGCTGATCCCGTTTGGGGTCAACTTAACGATATGCTAATAAACAAAGAGAAGAAATGCTGCAACTTCCAAAATCGCAGTTAAACACACACGATACGTATCATGACGTTAAACCTTACCTTTTCCATATCTTTCTGTTTCAATCGGAATTTCAGGTAAGGAAGATGTTAGGTATTTAGACTACTTAGGAGAAGCTCCTTGTAGGTTTTCTTTCGAGAATAAACCCCTTTTTTCTATAGCAAATTTCTAATCTTTTAATTTGTAATTAAAACAATTATTTCATAATCAATCTCTTCTTGAAGATTACAGTCAATATCAATCAGAAACTTTTATTTATTGAGACGTAATAATGGGTATATTACAAAATAAATGCTGTTCTTAACGCAAAGCAGCTTACAGACCCGATCCTGAAAGGAGACAAAACCTCTCTCATTTCCCTGGTCGCTTCAGCCCTTCCTATTTTCCTCATATCTCTTTGGGTACCCCGCCCGTTTTAATAAATTAACAACGTTCCTCCAAAGGTTGACCCACCCAGAAATGAGCCGAGCGCTACCTCGGCTCAGATGACCGTTGGGATTCAGTTAAAAATAAGCCCAGGGCAAGGCCATTAATATTTCGAGCATGAATTCTGGATTCTGATCCAACTGGCTGGTAAACAATTCATCATTCACGACCCGAATTTGTTCAAATTTCTGGATCACCGACGTGTTGCAATCGATGTCGGAAACAAATCGGAAAGATCCTCTTTTCTGGAAGCCTTTGGAAATCAAGTGATCGTCGAGATGGGGCCCAATCCTCTGTTCATGACGCGCCCTCGAGAGCTCGTGTTCAATGATGAGGTTTGACCAATACTCTTCGATAAAGTCTATGCTTTGTTCAAATTCATGGAGTTGCAATTGCTGTTCGAAAAACCTCGAAATGGTCAAACCAGCACTTGTCCCCCACCGTCCAATAACACGGGCAACTTCAGCGGAATCGACGGTCTCCACCATAAACTGATTTTCGGATTGGGAAAGCAATTCATAAACCGAGTCAAAAACCAGATTTGCGCGCGTAATTTCCAGTTGATGGCTTCGCCTCAAGGCTTCAAGCGTGTCAACGGTAATCACCGCCGTGATTTCTGAACTTCGCCTTATTTCATATTCCTGGTAAATAATCCACTCGTCAATGCGTGTACATTCGTTGTAGTCAACCCAATGATAAATGGTGTAGGCATCCAAAAAATCTTTGTAAACGACCACGTGATCAAAGTGAAAGTCCAATTGATAGTCAACCGTCCGCGCCATTGATTGTTCCACATCTAGCGTGATCTTCTCTATCGTGGGGCCCTTGGATCGCTCAACCCAGGAAAGAAATTCCGAGTGACTGGTGTAGCCAAAATCATCGGGCCCGACTATTTCAGATCTCAGGACATTTGGTGTTTGGGCAAGCAAAGTTCCTAAACCCCAGGTAATTAAGAAAATTGAAAATATGTGTTTCATCGGATTCTCCTAACTTCAATTTCTGGTCGAGCATGAAGCAAGAAACCCAGGAATGCACCTGAAGAAAAGTGAAATTTTCTTTATAAAAGTGTGAAAACCTCAAATCAAAATGCACCCCGCCCATTGGGACGAGGCATTCTGTTTTTCTGAAACCGGTCCACTCATTTGCCGTAAAGGAAAATGGGGCAACAACCCTTTCTCTAATATGGCCAGAAATAGAAAAAATCAAAGGTACAATGCAATTAACAAAAATAAAAGAGGTTTAGATATACAAATACTATTACTCACTAACGAGGACCAGATTAAAATACGAGAAATATCAGTTTGGATTGTCTTCGCCAAATTCCTGGTACAATAAATATAAACATAATTATGATATTTCTCATTTCACTAACAATATGGGCACTGCTAGCAGTAAACAATGAAAGCCCTTACGACGGAGAAGAACAAAGCCCAAAAACCACATAATTGAGGAACAAGAGATGCGTCAATTAAAGCGTACTGCCCCCGACAATATTTACTCCATCAGAACTGGGAGGACATGACAAAACAAGAGAACTAAGAGGTCTTCTCCGGTACAATTATATATCCTGTTCCTACAGCAAAGAAATATTACTGATGTATGTTAGTTGAAAGGCTATGACACAATAAATTGTGTTTCTTTTCGACAAAATCACATCAGAAATATAAAACGTTTGGCAGAAATAATTTTATGAAAAATCAAATCCTCTAACAATTACCAAGTACTTATCCATTTTTTAAGAAATACAAGAGAATTAAGAGGCTGTCTCTTGTAAATTGTAATATCCTATCCCCAAGGCAAAAATATTGCTGAGGTATGATAGTTGGAATGCTATGACACAAAAAATTGCGTTTCTTTTCAACACAATCATGCATTGGAAGTGTAAAGCATTTGAAGAATATATAATATGTAAAATTAAGACCTCTAATATTTACCATTTATTTCACCATCTTTTTAGAACAGTGCTCTTATATTCACATGTCACAGCAGCGATATTATTCATTAATGATCATGTGCTATATATATTATTGTTGTGACAATGTTACATACTGTTATCTGTCATTTTGCGTATTAAGAATGTGATTCTGCCAAGACGTTTTTATTATAGCAATTAACATGCTCTGGCACTAACCAAAGATGCGTCATTGTCAAAAAGAAAGGAACAAGTAACACCAATCGTCATGATTTATTAACCATTGAAGAATACCCAAAACATCAAACATCTAATTCGACCCGACAGCTATCAACCAAGAGAAGACACATCAAGAAACACCAATCGTGTACAAGAAAGAACCAGTTGCTGTCCTACAATCATCTCTATCCTTCCAACTGAACTATGTAAACCTAAAAAGACACAGTATTCAGCTGAGAAGGTACACCAACCACACACCACGTAGACACCAACAAGAACCATGATTATAGAAGGATCACCTGCATCCAACTCTAATATTTAAATTAAAGATTTTGTGATGTTGTATTTAAAATTTACTACTCTGACACCTTGCTTTAGAGTTTGGAACTAATTGTTTTGTTTGCTAATTGATTTTGTTGTTGTGAATTTAATAAAGCTTCTCTCTCTCTAGGAGTTCATTAATGTTTTATATATTCATTCTTATATTTTCTTTCACCTGCGGAATTGCTATTGATCTAAATCTACAGTACGATGTTCTTTTGTGTTCTTTTATTTTTCGTTCCTGCACCCAGAACCATGGTATTCAAAATAGTATTCACTGAGCATGTTAACGTTACAGTTTATTGAGTTAAAGCTTATATTGCTACACATAATATTAATATAATGCTCTTGAACATAATTACAAATATATAATGTGAATACCAAGTTACAATTGTGGTTTTCTTATTGAAACTTTCTTCTTTATCGTATTGGTATGATATTCTTTATAGACCACGCATCATAGGCAGTTGATTTTTTAGTTCATTCCAACCAGATTATTCTATGCCACCCACACGAGTGACAAAACGGCACTCTAGTGACACAATTGCCCCCCTTTCGGCATTTCCCACGATCTTCTGGATTTCTTTACGACAGGCCTGACAAAATTTTGCTTCTAGTGCTTTTCTCTCTCTAGGTAGATGTCGCTGATTATTGAAAATTATTTATTTGCCATAAACAAAATTTTATTTATGTTATGAAAAAAACATTGACAAAATGACAAATTAAAGAAAATTCAAAAATAAACTTAATCAAGAGACTGGATGAGAGACGCGAAAATTGCTGCGGAAATATATATAAACTCTAAGCAATTTATACGTTGATTTTCCAGTTCATACATTTGAAGAATTTTATGCTATGCCACCTACATGGTTGAGAAAAATGCGCTCTTTAATGACACAATTGTCCCCATTTGGGCATTTTCCAGGATCATCGTTTCTAGTAGTGGCTATGTTTATTAATTGATTTTGTTTTTTGTGAATTTAATAAAGCTTCTCTCTCTAGGAGTTTTAATGTTTTATATATTCTTATATTTTCTTCTTATATTTTAGAATATTTTTATATATATTTTATAAAATATATATTTTATTATATTTCTTCTTATATATTCTTATATTTATCATTCTTATATTTTCTTTCACTGCGGAATTGATTTCCGCATTGTAATTTCGCATTGATTTCCGCAGTAAGCTACTGAAATATTAGCAGCCTACCATACCATCGTCGATAGATTATAAGCTCAATTACAAGCTATTGCTCTTTGGGAGTTCGTTCATTATTTATATATACTATATGTTACTGAGAAAGGTATGTATGTTTGAACTTGACTTTCTAAAAAGACGAAGGAGATTCATGTGGGCCTTTCAGAGAATGTTGAGGGGAGTGCTGAACTAAATCAAAATACGTTATGTGTATCCGAATTCCTTCTCAATACCAGAACGTAATTTATGGTTCACTGAAAACAAAATACGTTTAAAATGTATTCCCTTTTTACTTTCATAAATAAAAAAAATATTAAAATTTTTAGAAATATATTATTAGTGTATGCATATTAAACTAAAAATCCACGGTCATTCGTTTTTTTTTTCAGGAAAGTGCAAATTATGTTCTGGTCTTGAGAACACATGAGGGTTGTCAGCCCTACTTATGTTAATTTTTGCTCGTTTTGAATTTGACTCGGTTATTTATTGTAATTCCTGTTCGTTATGAGTTTAATTTATTTATTAATGGTGATTTGTGGTAGTTTTACGCTTGGAAGGCTATTTGACATTATTTCTACTTATTTTTAGTTTAATGGAGCTCTTTACTTTTCTTTGAAAAACTTATTTTGTGGAAAAAACTTTTTAAATTAGTTAATATAAAAGCCAATTGTTTCAGCATATTGATTCTTATCGAAATTCCGTTTTTTTTTAGTTTTGGTTACTATTGGTCCGAGCAACCCAATACTTATTGTTCGTTACTACGAACTGTTTGACTGAGCGTCAAAGATTTCATGAGTCTATATCTGCAGAGCGTTAGCTCTAACCACTTGGCAAGATCTGATATTCTTTTTGTATGCTATCCTAGTCAATGGCATCTGACCAGGGCGACTCTTCCTTAGATCTTCCCCTAGATCTTGGGGTTTCAGTTTTATGCTTGGGATCTTGAGGAAAGCATATGTATTAAAATTACCCTCAACAAGTATATTAAGTATATGGATAATAGTATATATTACTATTGTTTAATATCTTTGTTTTTCTCACATTTTAGGATTCTTTGCAACATGATATCAGGATATTTAAGTTTTCCATGGTAGACTATTGTGACCTGACTATTGACTAGTGACTTGACTAGTGTGACCTGAATAGAAAAGGTTGTGGGCTAAAGTCTCCCTGTTACACATTTTTAAGGACAAACAGTGATTATAATGAAGTAAAGATAGTGTAATATTATTTACAGCAAAAGCTTCATGATTTTTCCGTTTGTACATTTACTCTAAGGATAAAGTCACGAACCTGAAAGACACAAAGTAAGCCGAAAATGTCAATTCTGACGAGTGGGGACAGGGGATGCAATTGTCCCCATCCCCTTCCAATAGATTTCACCCCCCTCCCACCTTTGGGGGAAGCTAATTGAAATATGCCTTTATTTGGTATTTTCATTGAAGAAATTGAAAAAAGCGACAAGACTACCCCCCCCCTTGGACTATGGAAAAGACATCCCCCTAAATTTGCGTGAATTTAAGCCACTGGAAGCTATTTCTTGGTTGGTTGTGGATTCAGGAGTTAAGCTAGGTTATTTCTTAGCCTCATTTGTATGCATCTTTCGAGGAACTTTGTTCTAGGGAAACACAGCAACTAAGCAAAACGTCCATATCTCTGACAAAATTTGTGGAAATGCCCGTAATACCTGGAATTTTGATTCCGTAACAGAGGCTCTGATTTTTTCTGTATCTTTCGATTTTGATGCACATTAAGTTTTATGCTTTTAATGCTATGAAAAGTAAGCAAGACGACATACATTCTTCCCTATCCAAAAATGAACCGTATAAGAAGAAATAAAAGTTTACACAATGAACTCTTTCTCGTATGTTCATTAACTGCTGTAAATAGTACACTGTCTTAATATAGGTAAAAGAAATAAATGCAGATATAAATTCTGATGATTATTTTGTGCACACATAACTTATATTAGAAAATATCTAATTACCCGTAGAGAATTGGAAATAATAAATTACAAAAATCATAACGTATCTACAGATGCGTCAATACTAGAGCATACTTAATACGAGTGCATACAAATCTATTTCCTACGGTACACAGTTTCAAATATTGCTCCGCAACTGTGACCCATGTCACAATTGCTACAGTACTCTACGGGGCCCTGGCACCAGAGGTCTTATTTTGATGGTTGTTCGTTCCCGGTCTCATTTATTCATTGATTTCAATTTCTATTCGCTTTAGTTTGAATCGTTATATGAATTTATTTCTTATCGTCTTTGGTTTTAATATGGCTCTTTACTGTTCTTTTCAAAACTGTTTTTTTTTTACTTTTTTTAATTGATCATTTTCAAGGCTCTTTGGGTTGCTTACCTAAAAGACCTTCATTTCTGATTATTCTTTTAGGTTGAAAACCCTTTTGCTGCTCTGATGTTTTATTGGGAACCTCTGAATCGATCTGTGAGTATAAACAAGTTCTAACTTTTTTTTTTATGAGATTAGCCTTAATTCTAAGGGCTAAGAAATGTTCATTATATAGGTTAAAAAGCCAAAATTGTTTTATTGCTATAAAATGAGCTTGCTTTAGTATTTCAAAAAAAAGATGCAACATTTGCAACTAATATGTCGTATGAAACCTGAATGAACATCAACCAATACTAATACTACTGACTATTAACACCTATGTTAATCCCATTTGATTTAAAGTCAGTTAAGATTCGACAGCTGCTAAAAAAATCTTGTAGATTCTGTTAATTCTGCATTTCTGCCTTCATTTTTCACAAATTTAATGCTTAATAACCCTTAGGATCTGTTGATTAGCCACATTCCTTAATAATATAGCAAATTTGGTTGCCAAACAAAGCATCAATGGAATGCAATATTCCAACTAGGATGAGTGGACGATCACTTTATTCCATCTATGAAAATTATCTAAACTAGAGTAGGCTCTAAAAAGCTATGCTGAAATCTTGTCAGTAATTAAACAGTTTTTGTTTCATTAAAAAAAAATAAATAAAAATAATATAACAGTTATAACTAATATGCCTTTTGATTTAATGGTAATCCTTAACTTGTTCCAAAAATGTCGATGCTTTCGTCCATTTTTTATTGTGTTTTCTTAATTTTGAGGATCCTCCAATCCTTATAGGGAAAAAGATTATTACGCTTCATCTACATGCTCTGTGAGCACCTCCGAATTTCCGAATTTGGTGTAACCAAGGTTTATTTTCGTAAATTATTTTTGTGTGCTTATAGAGCTCTTCCTGGGAGCTAAAACGGCTCGACACTTTTTGCTTATTAATATTTTAATCACTTCATGAATGGTTGAACATTTTTTACAGGACCTTTATTTACGACTTTGCTAAACTTGGCACGCAAATCTTCCGTTGATGAGAATGTTAAAAGTTTGGCTATTTCGTGCGCCACTAGTCTAGCCATTGCGTGGGGCAGCACAGCTAGACTTCTTGAACTTATAAAAATTCTTCTTTTACGGGATGATTCTGAAACGACTCGAGTTACAGTAAGTCTAGAATGGAATTGATGGCTTTTTTGGTTTTCAAGCCGCAGCCTTTTCAATTTTTATTTGCACTTACAGCTGTTTTTTTTTCTTCTTTTCAGAAACACATGAAGATTTGGTTAAGGTTAATTTTTTTCTTCGATTTTTTTTTGCGATTTTTGCTTTTTCTACACATAGCAGACTTTCTCCAAGTAGTATTTTGTTGGATATTAGATTTGGCTATCGCTTTTGTTAATTGTCGCATATTCTTTGGTTTTAATTTTTACGTTGTTTTCTTTTTTGCTACTAGTTAGAATTGAAAGTTACTACCCTACTTTCAAGGCCAAATATCAAAGTAAAAAAGTATCAAAGTAACAAAAATCAGCTTGCCTAACTTACATCCCTTTCCTTGGGGTCTATGAGCTGGGTTATACATCGAAAGCATGGTTATTTTAGCTTTGAACTATTCTGAATCAAATATCATCTCAAGGCTTTCACCGAATCCTGATGGGAAAAAGCGAGGTGGTGGTGGGAGGGGGGGGGCTGGTTGCTATTTGCTAACTTTTAACTATTGAAACAGAACTAGAAGTTTAAATTTCCAATCAATTTGTTTTCTGTCTTATTTTTCTTATCTGTTTATTCTATTTTGTGTTTACGGTCAAGTTACAAACCATACCCCAGGAGCCATGGGGGATTTTTAACCCCTATTTTCTAGCTATTTGATGAAAGTGGCTATTCAGAAATTTTGATCGAAAGCACTTGTGGATGAAGCGTGCAAAGGGAGGGGGCTGGCTACCCTTTGATCACTCTTGACTCTTAAAAAGGCAAATGAGATTTCGATTTCTAATCAATTCAGGATCCTACAAAGTTTATATGGCCGGGCCTTCTATACAAAGCTTATATGTTAAAGAAGGGTGATAGTATGATTTATATCCCTTATTTCGATGGCAGGAGGGGTTTCAAACCCGAAACTATAGTTATTTCACATTTGGAATATTTTGAACAAAGTAGCAATCTCAAAATTCGTTCCGATAAATGCGAGGAAAAGAAGGCAAAGGGAGAGGGCTAGTTCCCCTCCGATCACTTCTGACTCTTAAACAAGAACTATTTATTAAAAAAGAATTTTCAATCAAGTAAGCTTCCTCCAAAGTTTAAACAGCCATCGCTTCCATAAAAAATAATATGCCCCTAAGCCATACCTCACGAACCTTGCCCCGGGCTCTCAGGATTGTGTCAACCCCAAAGGTCTTATTATATGATCTTTAGACTATTTTGAACAAAATCGTTATCTCAAAAGGTAGATCGGATATATTGGAGGAAAAGAAGGTATGGAAGGAGCTATTTGCTCTTTGATCACTTTTGACTTTTGAAAAGGAAAAAGAACTTCCAATTTACAATGAAATAGGCCTCCCCAAAGTTTATTCGGCTAACTTTTCAACAAAAAATTTTAATACCCCTGGGCTCTAACTTACAACTCTTGTCCTAAGAATCTCGTGGTGGTATAAACCTTGAAGATATTGCTAGTACTATTTTGAACGCAATGGCTATCTTAAAAATTTCGTTTAGACGTATCTTTGGTAAAGAGGTCGTGAGCAACTGTGAGCCCTTATATGCTCCCGGATGTATATGAGGGGGATTGTTCCTCCTCAACACCTCGCTCTTTACGCCAAAGTTTTTTAGTACTTAAAAAAAAGCTTCTTATTGTTCTAAATAAACAAACATACTGTGTCAGGTGTCATTCTTAAAGAATTGCGATATAACTCAAACTTTAGCGGGAAGAGCGAGATGTTGAGGAGGAGCAATCCCCCTCATATACGCAATAATTTCTCTTTGTTCCAAGTTTTAATATTACTCTTTACTTTTAGTAAAAAACTTGTTGTTTTATTTAATTTCTGATCGTTTTTTAAACAGTGCCAGGAAACCTGACCACACCTCCACAAAAATTATCCCTCTTTCCCACGGAGTTATTCTCTACACAATTCAGTGTTGGTGAAAATTTACCCCAGACAATTATCCTTAACATCTCTACGCATAAAAGTGTGTCGGCAATGAGAAAGCAAGACATAAAAAGAATTTTGTATAAGAATTCTGGCAAATTCTCACACTGTAAAATTTCCCCTCACAAATTTGCCTCTGGAAACTTCCCTCCCCGTGGGAAATTATCCCCGGGGAAAAATCCACCCACAGAAAATTCGCCCTTCCCAAAATGTATGCATACTTCCTAATAGCAAATACTATACGTAAGCAACGGGCAAATTTGTAACTTAAAGACCTTTCCCCAAGGGCCGTGGGGGATCATGTTATCTCTAAGACATAGTAATTAAGCCTTTCAACTATGCTGAACAAATGAGCCTTCTCCCGATATTCTCGGCCCACTGGGTCGATGCGATCACCCCTGGGAAGAAAAAAAAAAAACAAGTGAACATGGATCAGTTATCTTTCTTCTGGCAAAAAGTACAAAATTCCACATTTTCAAACAGTTCGTGGTAACAAACTGTAGTAAGGAGCCAGCTGGCTCAATAGTAACCAAAACGCTAAAAAATGGAATTTTAATACCAATAGTTATATCAAAAGAATCGAATTTTAATGCTAATTTTAAATATATAAGTTTCATCAAGATTAGTCTTACCCATCAAAAGTTACGAGTCTGAGAAAATTTGCCTCATTTAGAAAATTGAGGGAACGACCCCTAAAAGTCATACAATCTTAATGAAAATCACACCATCAAATTCAGCGTATCAAAGAACCTTATTGTTGAAGTTTCAAGCTCCTATCTACAATAATGTGGAATTTCGCATTTTTTGCCTGAAGACATCACGACTTTACCTCTGAAGGGAATAAAAGAGATCGGATGCATGTTTTTTTTTTTTTTTTTTTTTTTTTTGCAAGAGGAGTGATTTGACCCCTCCCAATAGTCTGGAAATAATAAAAGTACCAATAGACTGGATCAACAGAGTCCTCTGTTTGTCAAAGGCAGTTGCTCAAAGCTCAATTGCTGTCAGACAAAACCCTAAAATTTATAAAAGAATCAATAACATTTGGTGCAACCATCTTGTTGCACCAAAGACCTGAAGACGAACCCACGGCGGTTTACTGGTGAAGGATGGTGTCTTATTCTCGTGCTAAGTCAACAGGAGAGTTAGGTCAAAGTAAGTCAAGCCTGTTTTGGGATGCTGAATCTAACTATGAATTCATTTTTTTTTGTATCAGCTATACTTCTTGAGATGTAACACCATCTTGTGCTCGTGCTAAGTCAACAGGAGAGTTAGGTAATATCTATTTATAAATATGTTTTTCTAATAAATTTTTTCGAGACTGAATCCAAATGGGAAACCAGTTTATTCTGTATCAGTTTTACTTTCTCAAATATAGCATTAAATCCAGAATTATAGTTTAATATTGTTTAAAAACTAATAATATCATTATTTTTACATAATTCAAAAATCAAGCTCCTACCCAAAAACTAATGCCAAATCTTTATTAAGCTCCTTAAATATATAGAAATTAGCAATAAAAACCGAAATAACAAACCACTGTTGCCCAATACTATTGGTAAAAAGGACCTCTTAACCGTGATGGACTGTTAATACAAAAGTATAAAGATGAGTTGTAGGTGCCGAATTAAAATTTGATCTATAAAGCTTCGTCAAGGTTTTTTCTCTGCAGTTTGTACATTTAAGCCACAAATGAACGTTCACATACTCTCATTGACAAAAAGTTCATCAAGCCTTGAATCTAATTGAAATCTTTCAGACTGGACCCAAGACCAATCTAGTGTCTGAACATTACTTTATATACCCTCCTAATCTGAGTGAAAGTCAGACACGTGACTAATTCAAACTCACACAGTTATAAATTTGCAAGAGAGGAGAGAAGCTCAGGATCAAATATTTACCTGGTATTTCTGTGAATGAACGGTGTATAGTTTAAATCCCGAATATGATTAAGGTATGCGATAAACAAATACATGCACGGAGAATTCCCTGTATCCACGCTGGGAAAGATTTCGGCAGCGTTATGGACGATTTAATCTGAGGCAGCGCACAGAGCATATTTCGGCGTCTGTCTTTTCTCACACTTTTTCAGCTTATTTTTTTGCATTGGTGGTTAACTGTAGTCACAAGAGCAGAACGGTCATACTGATGAATAATGGAAATATTCCAAGAAATATAAAAAAAAATCGTACCCTAAAAAAGTGTTTGTAAAATTAAAAAAAAAATAAGAAGAATGATTCAAGAGGAAAATTTAGCTAGCCTGGGAAATGATCTTCGCCAATTTTAAACGTAACTGTGAAGATTTTAGAAATTTTCTATTTCTAAAATTTTAGATTTTCTAGAAATTTTCCTAGAGAAAATTCTTAGAGATTTTCTAGAAATTTGAAGCTTCTGCTGCATTGAGGGAGCAGGTTTTACACCCATAGTAAGATGACTTCGTAGAAGAACAAAGACTACCATGGTTTCGTAAACTCGGAGCTTGGTGCGGGGAGAAATTTCACTGAAACTCCAATTCTGCATTTCTTGAGCTGCTCAAAGATGTCCCATAAGACTCCCGATCTCCTCATTCTCAAGCTCCGTTCATCTCTTAGCCAAATTATAATTGAACGATGGAACGACCTCGCTTGGACTACCAAGCATGGTCATAAGGTGTTGGAATCAAACCTTTTTTTTCTACATTTGTAAGGAAAATAGAATAATAAATAGGATATACCTGTATATTTAAAAAAGAAAATCCTAAATTCTGTATCATAACCAAGTACATTGACTCCTGTTAGAGCTACTTTTTCGCATTATTATTAATATTGCAAACTTTCTTTAGAATTTCATCTTAGTCTAAAAAAGTTTTAAAGAATGTTCTTTATATGTGTGTATATATAACATTTAATAAACCAGCGAATGTGAATTTGGCTCCCATCCACATTGTTGCATTGCCAATTATTAAATATAAGCCATGCCCCGTGGGTCCTTTTGGCCAACTCAGTCTTCTATTTTTAGTCCAATATAAGGCAAGTTGAAAGAAGACATAGTTAGAAAAAAATGAAATTTTGTTTCCCTTAGGGTTTTGTTACTAGCTTTTAGATTTTACTGCGTAACGCTTGATGTCTGTAGCTGTACTTTTCTTAGAAACGAGCATTAATTCTTATCTTATGAGTTTCTCGTACTTTCAGATAATACTCCCTGGTATATATTCTCTTTTTCAACTAATGCAATTGTTTATAATTTGAACAGTATATGCAACTACCAGGTTTCAGTAACCGAAATAAAAATGGTAGAATTGTTAACTGGTTGACTTGTTAAAAGATGATTAACTTGTTATATCACGATTTCAAGAAAAATTGTCTTAGACCGCTTTCACTGGCCTAACCCCCCCCCCAAAATGTCTACCACCATTCTACTGGGAAGTGATTTATTGAAATTTTCTTTATTGTCAAATCTTCGAAAATAACGGCCAATCGACGGGCTTCGTCGAACACCTCAAGCTGCCGCATTATGTCGACTTCCAGGCGGAGCTCGACCTGGTGCGTCGCATGCGCCGGGAATTCGATGAGGCGCAGCAGGCGCGAGAAGAAGAGACGCTGGAGGCCGCGGAATGAACGTGCATTCGACCCTGGCGAGCTACAACTTCGCCTATCTCGACGAACAGACCAAGCGCGTGATCCGCCGGGCGATCCTCAAGGCCATCGCCATTCCGGGTTATCAGGTGCCATTCGCCAGCCGCGAGATGCCGATGCCCTACGGCTGGGGAACCGGCGGGGTTCAGGTCACCGCTTCGGTGATCGGCCCCGACGATACGCTCAAGGTCATCGACCAGGGCGCGGACGACACCACCAACGCCGTGTCGATCAGGGCTTTCTTCCAGAAAGTTGCCAAGGTTGCCGTTACGACGGAAACAGGCAATGCGACGATCATCCAGACCCGGCACCGGATTCCGGAGGAAACGCTCACCGAGGGCCAGATCCTGGTCTATCAGGTGCCGATTCCGGAACCCCTGCGGTTCCTCGAGCCGCGCGAGACCGAGACCCGCAAGATGCACGCGCTCGAAGAATACGGGCTGATGCATGTGAAGCTCTACGAGGACATCGCCAAGAACGGGCACATTGCCACCACCTACGCTTACCCGGTGAAGGTTAAGGACCGCTACGTCATGGATCCGTCACCCACGCCGAAATTCGACAATCCGAAGATGCATCAGTCGCAGGCATTGCAGCTTTTCGGCGCCGGGCGAGAGAAGCGGATTTATGCCATCCCGCCCCATACGGACGTCGTCAGCCTGGACTTCGACGACCATCCGTTCGAAGTGCAAAAGTTCAAGGAGCCCTGCGCCCTGTGCGGTGCGCGCAACGTCTATCTCGACGAGGTGGTTCTCGACGACAAGGGCGGGCGCACGTTCGTCTGCTCCGACACCGATCATTGCGAAAAACGCCGTGCGGCCGGTCACCGCGGACCGCTCGCTGGAATCCCTGAGGAGATCGCGCCATGAGCGACCAGCCCCTGTTGCGCGTCGGCGGCGTTACCAAATTCTACGGCAATCGTGTCGGCTGCCGCGAGGTATCCTTCGAGCTGTGGCCCGGCGAAGTGCTTGCCGTGGTCGGCGAATCCGGCTCAGGCAAAACAACATTGCTTGACTGCATTTCGACCCGCATGCTGCCCACATCCGGCACGGTCGAATACCGCATGCGGAAAACTTGACATAACCACACTACTTAGAAATTTCAGCGCATGATGTGGAGGAAGGATGAACGAAGAAATCCGAAAAAAAGGAAACATACATTAAAGGATAAAAAAAAGCGTAACTACAGAATCGTATCAAGGGGTGGGGACTAAGGGGTTATTTTGATTCGTAAAAATGTAACAAAACTTATATAAACGAACTTTTGAAGCATTATTTTGTAAACAACCCCCCTCCCTCCCCAAAAATAAATCCAGGATATAACCCTAATCGTCTTACACAATGTGTCAATATTACGATAGAAGTAGTCAACAATTGAATATTTTAGGAAGAAAAGCAATTTCCATCCAAAACCAAATGTCATTGAAACTAGGACTGGTTAAACGTACACAGTAATTAATTATCATATCAATAGTAATAACAATTAATAAAAAAATTGACAGCGCAAGTGATGAAATTACGCCTAGAAACTCAGGGACTGCTCTTTGATTCAAACCTACTCTTGAGGCATGTTTTATGGTATGTTAGCCCTGAACAGCTTTATGGTGAGACGAATTTTAGAGGTAGTATGTTAGTAGTAGCTCCCCTTTCGTGTAGGATGAGGTACTTGTCACAGAACTGGAAGCAGAAAAATTTAAATTCTCGAACTTGGTTCTGTCGGCAAACACGACCAAAACCAAAGGACTTCAAATTTTTGACATGTGCATCTGATAACTTTAAAGTTAAAGATCAAATAAACCACTTAATATGAGAAAAATGGACATCGGAATAATGAATAATAACAATTAATAAGAAATTCGACAGCGGAAGTGACGAAACCTCGCCTAGAAACTCGGGATTGAACTTTATTTAAACCTGCCCTTGGCAACCCTTGAGGTAAATATAGCCTGGCATGTTTTATGGTATGTTGACCTCGAGCAGCTTTTTGGTGAGACGAATTTTTGGAGGTTGTATTTTAGCAGTAATCCGGCAGATTTTCTGGGGAGGGAGGTGGTTGTAATTATGAAAAACTTCTTTTTGTTTAATAATTTGAACAAGACCTACTCGGAAAATTTGGTGAAATTTAGAATTTCTTAGATGACCGGGTTTCAGGACCTCCCCTTTCGTATAGGATGAGGCACTTTGAATTCCAGGGAATACTGAGAATTAGGTTCTGATTTGCTAGTGAATCATGAAGCTCCGTCACAGAAATGCAAGCAGAAAAACACTGATTCTCGTCTGTCGCCAAACAAGGGCAAAAGCTCAAGGACTTCAAATTTTTGACATGTGTATCTCCGCGCATCGAGGCCTCAGGACATCTAGCTTTGGAAGCTTTCGGCGCGACCATTCGCATCGAGCGTGTAAAAGCAGCATTAGCCTACGCAGCCACCGTCGAAGGAGAGTCGCGTAGAGAAATTCTTCGCTTGGTCTCGGCAGACAGAAAACTGATCGCGACCTCCAAATCCGCTCTGGCAACTGCGTTCGTTAAATCCATCGACGCCTGCCAAGCTGCCCTGGAAAACAAACCAGCCAACGTCGTCGGTAACGAAGCAAATGCCGCGGCAGAATGGTTCGAAAAAGCGGAAATGCCGCTATACGCAAAAGCGATTACCATTCGACTAGGTCAAAACCAAAGCGGGTACGAAAGCGCCCTCGATTGGTTCAAGGAGCGCAACGTTGTGGACCCGGAAAAATACGCCCGGGCCTTTGTTCCTGCTTTTGAAGCCTAAGACTGTTTCAAGGCTTTAAAGCTCTGCAACATCGTATCCAAGCCTTTGCGGCTCAGTTCTTCTAGCTTGCGTAAATCACCGAACACGCTGTCTAGCATCAACTTATCTACTGACGTATCCAGGAAGCTCCAGTCATCGCGCTGCTGACGTAAAGACGTTTCAATCAGTTGGCTCAGGTTATAAACCGGCGCATCCCGAGGGTCGTCGCGATTAGGAATTCGGTTGACCATGTCAGGGATGCCCAGAATGTCTAGGAAGTGCGGTACGCCTTTTTCAAATAGCTCATCATCTATTTTGCGCATGGGTAGAAGTTCGTCCGCCTCAAAATGTTCTGGATTGAATACCTCACAGTAGTCACCGATGAAGTTCCCGCCACCACGATAGTTTTGTTCATTGGCATCCCAAAGGGTACTCAATATCGCATTGACTGCCAGGCGACCGGATTCATTTGCAGCCTCCATTGTTGCTAGTCGAGTGTGGGTCGCCATATGGTTACCAGCGAGAACCCAACGGTGGTTTGAAACGCGATAGTCTATCTCAACCTTGTTGTTATCTTTGGTTTGCAAGCCAGGTCGCGATGACCACTGCCCAGGCAAATTGATCATTAGCATATTCTTGTTTCTGACCGGCTCTAACAAACCCGTTTTTTCATTTCGCTCAAATTCGAGACCTAAGTCTATGTGGTAATACACAGGCGAGCTTGCACGGTCTTCATACTCATCACCCGCCGATTCAACAACTTGGGCCCAAGACATCTGAGCTATTTCGTTAGGTGTGCTATGCCAAGCGCTTTTGTCGAACCAGCTAGCATCTGATGTATATCGACGGTGATAAAAACAATCGAATAATTAATTTATTTTATAAAACAAGATCTCAAACGAAACTGTCTTAAAAACTGACAGCATTCGTTATGGGTTTTAATCCAATTGATACAGAGTAATATATGTACAACAAGTAGGTAATGTGTGACGATCTTCACACGCGAATTTTCGTATTATGAAAATGCAGTTGGGAACAATGCCAAACTACCAGCAAGTAAGCCCTGTGCTGTTATAACCTCCTAAGATCATTGAATTTCATTTAAAATCACGCGCGTGCTTTTTCAGTGTTTATATAGATGTTTACGCCACTGTTTGTTAATTAGTCTTCCATTATGTCAAAACGAAAATCAACAATTATCGACTTTTTCAGAAGGAAACAGTTGGTTGATAGCTGGAGCCAAGTGAATAGTGACAATAAGACTGATCAACAAGTGGATAGTGAACTCTCATCCTTACAGCAATAACGTCTTGATAGATCCCAGCATTAAGGCAGGTACATCATATTCAGACAGTTCTGCAATAGCAACCGGAATTAGGGCTAATGCTCAGACTTGTAATACATTTGATATAGGCCAATATAATAACAGAGCTGTAGTTTTATCCAGTGAAGTGAAATATGCTGTGCTTTAAAATGCCTGGAATCCTCCTGAGCTTTACAAATTTCTTCATGGTCAAAGAACTAAAATTCAAAAGACAGTGATTAGCTGAATTTCCTTGGTTGTGTTATTCCGAATTTAAGCAAGGAGCTTATTATAAATATTGCTGTCGTTTTTTCTAATGGAAATGGTGAAGTAAGCAAGGGAAGTTATGTAAAAACTCAGGTATCTACTAAGTGAACCCTTTGCTCTGTGGAAATAAGCAAAGGAGTATTTTTGCTCTCATGAAGCGGCTGATTACCACCAGCAGTTTTATATTACGGCTCAATACTTTATGTCCGTTCATGAGAAGAAAACACCTAGTGTAGCAGCTCAGGTTGATCTTGGGAGAAAAATCCAAATTTCTGAAAACCAAAAGAAAAAATCACCATAATAACAATGATATGGTAAATCATATGGTATGAGCTCTAGCAAAATTTTAAGGATCAATAGATTGATTTAAAAGGAAAGTCAGAAGCTTAATGTCGGTCGGGATTTAAAATAAGAGCTCTGAGACAGGAGGTCCTTCTAAATATCAAAATTCATTAAGATCCGATCACCCACTCGTAAGTTAAGAATACCTCATTTTTTCTAATTTTTCCTCGCCCTTCAGCCCCCCTCTCCAGATGGTTGAATCGCCCCCTCCGTATAAAAAAAACTGGTGGAGGGGCTTGTATTTGTCCTGCCCAGCAAAGTCCCAGATGTGCAACTTGAACGTCTGTCCCTGCGCTATCGGAAAGCCATATTCACCGATGACAATGTCCACGCCTTGGGTGCGGTCTTCTTCTTTTGGTAGCGCTTTGCCGCGTAGGCGACAGGCGAGTTACGTCTTACCGGAACGGCCGTCGCCAAGGAGGATCAGTTTCGCCTCGTTGAGGGGAGTTGCACCCGTTTGTTCTGTTTGGTGGAAGTAGTCGAGGATGGCGGCGTTGCCCTTTTGCACGACTTCTACGGGTGGATTTTCGAGGGGATTTGTTGGGGTAGTATATTTTTTGGGGGATATTCCGTGAGGGGTTTTTAAGTTGGAGAGTTTTCCGGTGAGAATATTTATCAGGGGGCCATTTTCCAGGGGGATGTGGTTGACCCTGTTAAGCTTACCAGATCTTTTTATGAGCGTTTTATTTTCTCCTTGTTTTTGTTTTGATCTTGGATGATAATAACTTTCTAATGGAGGAATCAAACATATTTGAGTGAGTATATCTTGAATGAGCATATTTCACACATTTCAAAAATGTCAATAGACTTGACTGTGTACAATTATTTCTTAGTATCTACTTTATGATTCCAATTATGACTAATTGTGAGCATAAGACTTGCAATCATTTTTTTTTAAGTTTCGATAGCTCACTTTAATTAAAAAATTGCGATAACTAAGAGAATAAAAAATTAAATCTCAGCTTTCAAAGGTCAAACAAGGAGAAATTACAAACAAAAATAAAATCTACTAACCATCACTTGGTGTCTACTATCAAAGAGATCCTGACAATTTCAGTTTTTTCAGCTGACAGTTTCCAAAAAATCTAGAACAAAAAGAAAGGTTCAATGATATATATAGTCTTAACTCGACACAAAAAGTCCATCATCCTCCATTTAAAATACATTTGAAATCCCAATTCATGGGAATATGCAAAACAATTTACTGGAATTTGCTCTCAGTTTATTTTCAATATTTCTGATTATTGCTGTATTTAGTAGGCCTATAGATATACTGGATTCCTTAGCATTAGAGACATTCGAAAGTTTTGCTCATAGGATTTGAGGATTTGTATCTGTTCTTGGTATCTATTGTGGCTGTCATCTGGAACTGATCACTTTTATATTGGAATGGAGCATCTGATACTCTGTTTATATTATGGCTGGGAGTTTCCAGTAGAACTAAACAATTTTTGGAGAACTTTCTTAGATACATTTGATAGAGATAACTTGATCTCAGATATAGAAAATCGCTTGAACTTGAAATCTTTCAGATCTTCTTTCGGTCCATCGATGTCAGGGCTGCCAGGTCCGGTTTTCTTTAGCTATTACCTAAAAAACGATAAGCAGAACGGCACTGTCGTCACAAAGGGAGACGCGGAATACAAAATTTTGTCACGGACGGACGGACGTGACAGTTGGAACCGCGAGATAAACCTGTTATCAGCGGCGGATTGGACAGGCGACGGCCATGCCGATCTTTTGGTCCTTTACACTGATCAGGCTCTTTATTTTGGCAGTTATTTTACTGTCACTCCCTTGATACTGACAACAAATTCGAAATCGGACCTGATTACCGCAATTGCGGCGGCGGATTGGATCGTCGATCATAGGGAACAACTGCTAGAGGCCCTCGGCGATCCGCGCAAATAGGTCCCTTGCCGATAGTACAGATGCCTAAAACAATGGCTGGACCGACAACCAAAACCCCGAAGTGGTATTGGTCCTTCTCATTTCGATCCTCGGCACCGGCGGGGCGGTCGGGAGGTTCCGGCTTGCGCGAGGACGACGAGAAAAAGGGGCGACGGGTGGGCGCGCGACCGTTTGGCCGATCACCCTGATGATGCTTCGAGCCGCCCTCTACCCCGCGTGACGGTTCCACGGGAAGATGTTCCGCTAGCGGAGGACATGCGTCATGAGTTTGACCACGAAGCGCGTCGAGATTTCCGGCGTTTCCATCGATTTGGTCGAGGGTGGAGAGGGCCCGGCCTTGTTGTACCTACACGGCGGTCGCGGCCATTTCGGGTTTGAATCTTTCCTGGAGGAGCTCGCGAAAACCCACAGGGTTATCGCGCCCTGGTTGCCGGGTTTCGGGCATTCCGAGCTGCCGCGATCCTATACCGCGATCGACGATCTCGCCTATTTCGGGCTCGATCTCATGGACTCCATGGATCTGAGGGATACCGCGCTGGTCGGCGCCGGTTTCGGTGGCTGGGTGGCGGCGGAAATGGCGCTCCAGTCGACCGAGCGGCTCGGAAGCTTGAGCCTGATCGGCGCGCTTGGGGTCAAGTTCGCCGATCACTTGACCCGCGAGATCACCGATATCCACGCCATGTATACCGACGAGCTCCACAAAGCCCTCTACAGCGATCCCGAACGCTTTCGCCTCGATACCGAGAGCATGTGCGATGATGATCTGACCGCTCTTGTGCGTCTCGGCGAGGCGCAGGTTCTGTTCGGATGGAAGCCGTACTATTGAAATTTTGGTCTTCCAACCAGAAACAATACATGTAGAACCACGGTAACAATTCTTGAAAATGCGATGGGGGGAGGGGAAGAAATTAATTTTTAAATCAGGGGGCAATTTTGTTGTTTTATTTTGTTTTTATTTTAAATAAAAATACCAAAGAAAAGGTATTTTCAATACAAATACCAAAAACAGGAATTTTCCAAAATCTAGGGAAGGGGAGGCCAATTTCTCCCCCTTCCCCCACTGACACCTATTTGTTGAATAGACATGGTGTGAGATAATTAATGGGTACAGGCGACGGGTTTCTATGTTCACCATACGATATGGTAAGTGCAAACTTATCCCACGTTCAATATAGTTTTGTTGCAATTGATCAAGATTGACTTTTGTCACTGATAGCCAATGAAAACTGTTCAGTTTGAAAGATAAAGGTTTTCATTTGTTGTCAGTGATGAGAATCAGCTTGAATTGATTGAAATAACTTATATTTGAACATGGGGTTTTATCTAGTCAATTTTAAAATCATTGTCAGGGACGTTTTCACTCATTACAGGAGTCCCTATATATATCCTGTTTTGTGTCACAGTGGGTGGATTAAGTTGAAACTCTAAGAAACATTTTTTTTTGGGGGGGAGGGGTATATGATTTCGCATTTGGGAAAGGAGGTAAAACATTTTTTTTTATGCTGCTTGACATAAGGTTGGAAAAGGAGAACGCCTTCTGATCCATATTTAGAAAAAACATTGATTTAATTGGAAGTAGAAGGGGAGGGGGTATAATCCAAAATTGAACTAAGGAGTGGAGGGCAGTGAAAGAAGATAATTATAAATTGAAACATAAACTTTATTTTTCATTCATCGATAATTGTAGACAGTTAGGCTTTGAGAGGAATAAGGGCCTAACCTTAACAAGATATAATTATTATGAAGATTTTTTCGAAAATTTTAATAATTATCAATTTCTTTGTTACTACCCGACTCGTCAGAATGGTCTCATTCAACTACAGAGCAAAGAAGCACCGACCTAGTCAAATGAAATGCCAAATTTGTCGATAATTGGTCAAATTAGACGAAAAATCAACCCCATTAAGGATTCGATTGGTATTCATCTCAATTTTTCTACCCAACGACTTGACAGAGGTGTTTTATATCAACCAATTATATAGTTGTAATTTTGATTCCTACCTTGTAGTTGTCTTTATGAACCCTTGCATAGTCAACTTTTTTACCACCATTTCCTAAGATTAATGTTTATATTAATGTCCAGGCTATCGGCTCGAGGGGGAGATCGCGCGGGGGGGGATGGGGGTCATCCGGGAGGTCTGGGACGAGGATCTTCGGCGTCGGCTCGCGATGAAGGTCGCCCTGGGTGGGGGCGAGGGTTCCTCGGGGGCGGCGAGCGAGCTCGATCCTCGCCTGCTCTCGCGCTTTCTCGAGGAGGCGCAGGTCACCGGGCAGCTCGAGCACCCCGGGATCGTTCCCGTCCACGAGCTCGGGATCGACGACGACGGGGTCGTGTTCTTCACGATGCAGCTCGTGCGCGGGGGCGACCTGGAGAAGGTGTTCGGGCTCGTGCCGAGCGAGACGGACGGGTGGTCGGTGACGCGCGTGCTCGGCGTGCTGCTGAAGGTGTGTGAGGCGATGGCCTTCGCGCACAGCAAGGGCGTGATCCATCGGGACATCAAACCGGCCAACATTCTTGTTGCAGACTCCGCATCGGGTGGCCTGCCGAAGATCATCGATTTTGGCATCGCAAAAGTCTTTGGGCCCAATCTGGGCAAACAAAGTACGGTGGAGGGCATGCCCATAGGTACGCCCCAGTACATGAGCCCCGAACAGGCGCTCGGTGACCGGGACGCCATCGATACTCGCAGTGACATCTACGCCATGGGTGCCATGTTGTATCGCTTGCT